>CM065589.1:343066832-343618786 GCA_033119425.1 Bufotes viridis | reverse complement strand
GGTGAAATTCAATTGCCAAAATAGCAATACCATAAATCTGGTGTCACAGCTGTGGCTGGCAAACTATAATAGTGTCCGCCAAAACATATATTTTGTTCTGGGGTGAAATTCACTTGCCAAAATAGCAATCCTCTAAATCTGGTGTCCCAGCACTGGCTGGCAAACTATAATAGTGTTTGCCAAAACATATATTATGTTCTGGGGTGAAATTCAATTGCCAAAATAGCAATCCCATAAATCTGGTGTCACAGCAGTGGCTGGCAAACTGTAATAGTGTCCGCCAAAACATATATTTTGTTCTGGGGTGAAAATCACTTACTAAAATAGCAATCCTCTAAATCTGGTGTCCCAGCACTGGCTGGTAAACTATAATAGTGTCTGCCAAAACATATATTTTGTTCTTGGGTGAAATTCAATTGCCAAAATAACAATACCATAAATCTGGTGTCACAGCTGTGGCTGGCAAACTATAATAGTGTCCGTCAAAACATATATTTTGTTCTGGGGTTAAATTCAATTGCCAAAATAGCAATACCATAAATCTGGTGTCACAGCACTGGCTGGCAAACTATAATAGTGTCCGCCAAAACATATATTTTGTTCTGGGGTGAAATTCAATTGCCAAAATAGCAATCCCATAAATCTGGTGTCCCAGCACTGGCTGGCAAACTACAATAGTGTCCGCCAAAACATATATTTTGTTCTGTGGTAAAAATCACTTACCAAAATAGCAATCCCTAAATATGGTGTCCCAGCACTGGCTGGAAAACTATAATAGTGTCAGCGAAAACATATATTTTGTTCTGGGGTGAAATTCAATTGCCAAAATAAAAATACCATAAATCTGGTGTCACAGCTGTGGCTGGCAAACTATAATAGTGTCCTTCAAAACATATATTTTGTTCTGGGGTTAAATTCAATTGCCAAAATAGCAATACCATAAATCTGGTGTCCCAGCACTGGCTGGCAAACTATAATAGTGTCCGACAAAACATATATTTTGTTCTGTGGTGAAATTCAATTGGCAAAATAGCAATACCATAAATCTGGTGTCACAGCTGTGGCTGTCAAACTATAATAGTGTCCGCCAAAACATATATTTTGTTCTGGGGTTAAATTCAATTGCCAAAATAGCAATACCATAAATCTGGTGTCACAGCTGTGGCTGGCAAACTATAATAGTGTCCGCCAAAACATATATTTTGTTCTGGGGTGAAATTCAATTGCCAAAATAGCAATACCATAAATCTGGTGTCACATCTGTGGCTGGCAAACTATAATAGTGTCCTCCAAAACATATATTTTTTCTTGGGTGAAATTCCATTGCCAAAATTGCAATCCCCTAAATCTGGTGTCCCAGCACTAGCTGGCAAACTATGTGTCCGCCAAAACATGTATTTTGTTCTGGGGAGAAATTCAATTGCCAAAATAGCAATACCATAAATCTGGTGTCACAGCTGTTGCTGGCAAACTATAATAGTGTCCTCCAAAACATATATTTTTTTCTTGGGTGAAATTCCATTGCCAAAATTGCAATCCCCTAAATCTGGTGTCCCAGCACTGGCTGGCAAACTATGAGTCCGCCAAAACATGTATTTTGTTCTGGGGAGAAATTCAATTGCCAAAATAGCAATACCATAAATCTGGTGTCACAGCTGTGGCTGGCAAACTATAATAGTGTCCGCCAAAACATATATTTTGTTCTGGGGTGAGATTCAATTGCCACAATAGCAATCCCCTAAATCTGGTGTCTCAGCACTGGCAGGCAAACTATAATAGTGTCCGACAAAATATATATTTTGTTCTGGGGTGAAATTCAATTGCGAAAATAGCAATCCCCTAAATCTGGTGTCCCAGCACTGGCTGGCAAACTGTAATAGTGTCCGCCAAAACATATATTTTGTTCTGGGGTGAAAATCACTTGCCAAAATAGCAATCCCCTAAATCTGGTGTCCCAGCACTGGCTGGCAAACTATAATAGTGTCAGCGAAAACATATATTTTGTTCTGGGGTGAAATTCAATTGCCAAAATAACAATAACATAAATCTGGTGTCACAGCTGTGGCTGGCAAACTACAATAGTGTCCGCCAAAACATATATTTTGTTCTGGGGTGAAATTCCTTTGCTAAAATAGCAATCCCCTAAATCTGGTGTCCCAGCACTGGTTGGCAAACTGTAATAGTGTCCGCCAAAACATACATTTTGTTCTGGGGTGAAAATCACTTACTAAAATAGCAATCACCTCAATCTGGTGTCCTAGCACTGGCTGGCAAACCATAATAGTGTCAGTGAAAACATATATTTTGTTCTGGGGTGAAATTCAATTGCCAAAATAAAAATACCATAAATCTGGTGTCACAGCTGTGGCTGGCAAACTATAATAGTGTCCGTCAAAACATATATTTTGTTCTGGGGTTAAATTCAATTGCCCAAATAGCAATACCATAAATCTGGTGTCACAGCTGTGGCTAGCAAACTATAATAGTGTCCGCCAAAACATATATTTTGTTCTGGGTGAAATTCAATTGCCAAAATAGCAATACCATAAATCTGGTGTCACAGCTGTGGCTGGCAAACTACAATAGTGTCCGCCAAAACATATATTTTGTTCTGGGGTAAAAATCAATTACCAAAATAGCAATCCCTAAATCTGGTGTCCCAGCACTGGCTGGAAAACTATAATAGTGTCAGCGAAAACATATATTTTGTTCTGGGGTGAAATTCAATAGCCAAAATAACAATACCATAAATCTTGTGTCACAGCTGTGGCTGGCAAAGTATCATAGTGTTCACCAAAACATATATTTTGTTCTGGGGTGAAATTCAATTGCCAAAATAGCAATCCCCTAAATCTGGTGTCCCAGAACTGGCTGACAAACTATAATAGTGTCTGCCAAAACATATATTTTGTTCTGGGGTGAAATTCACTTTCCAAAAGAGCAATCCCCTAAATCTGGTGTCCCAGCACTAACTGGCAAACTATAATATTGTCAGCGAAAACATATATTTTGTTCTGGGGTGAAATTCAATTGCCAAAATAACAATAACATAAATCTGGTGTCACAGCTGTGGCTGGCAAACTATAATAGTGTCCTTCAAAACATATAATTTGTTCTGGGGTTAAATTCAATTGCCAAAATATCAATCCCCTAAATCTGGTGTCCCAGCACTGGCTGGCAAACTATAATAGTGTACGACAAAACATATATTTTGTTCTGGGGATAAATTCAATTGCGAAAATAGCAATCCCCTCAATCTGGTGTCCCAGCACTGGCTCGCAAACTGTAATCGTGTCCGCCAAAACATATATTTTGTTCTGGGGTGAAAATCACTTACCAAAATAGCCATCCCCTAAATCTGGTGTCCCAGCACTGGCTTTGAAACTATAATAGTGTCAGCGAAAACATATATTTTGTTCTGGGGTGAAATTCAATTGCCAAAATAAAAATACCATAAATCTGGTGTCACAGCTGTGGCTGGCAAACTATAATAGTGTCCTTCAAAACATATATTTTGTTCTGGGGTTAAATTCAATTGCCAAAATAGCAATACCATAAATCTGGTGTCCCAGCACTGGCTGGCAAACTATAATAGTGTCCGACAAAACATATATTTTGTTCTGTGGTGAAATTCAATTGCCAAAATAGCAATACCATAAATCTGGTGTCACAGCTGTGGCTGTCAAACTATAATAGTGTCCGCCAAAACATATATTTTGTTCTGGGGTTAAATTCAATTGCCAAAATAGCAATACCATAAATCTGGTGTCACAGCTGTGGCTGGCAAACTATAATAGTGTCCGCCAAAACATATATTTTGTTCTGGGGTGAAATTCAATTGCCAAAATAGCAATACCATAAATCTGGTGTCACAGCTGTGGCTGGCAAACTATAATAGTGTCCTCCAAAACATATATTTTTTCTTGGGTGAAATTCCATTGCCAAAATTGCAATCCCCTAAATCTGGTGTCCCAGCACTAGCTGGCAAACTATGTGTCCGCCAAAACATGTATTTTGTTCTGGGGAGAAATTCAATTGCCAAAATAGCAATACCATAAATCTGGTGTCACAGCTGTGGCTGGCAAACTATAATAGTGTCCTCCAAAACATATATTTTTTTCTTGGGTGAAATTCCATTGCCAAAATTGCAATCCCCTAAATCTGGTGTCCCAGCACTGGCTGGCAAACTATGAGTCCGCCAAAACATGTATTTTGTTCTGGGGAGAAATTCAATTGCCAAAATAGCAATACCATAAATCTGGTGTCACAGCTGTGGCTGGCAAACTATAATAGTGTCCGCCAAAACATATATTTTGTTCTGGGGTGAGATTCAATTGCCACAATAGCAATCCCCTAAATCTGGTGTCTCAGCACTGGCAGGCAAACTATAATAGTGTCCGCCAAAACATATATTTGTTCTGGGGTGAAATTCATTTGCCAAAATAGCAATACCATAAATCTGGTGTCACAGCTGTGGCTGGCAAACTATAATAGTTTCCGCCAAAACATATATTTTGTTCTGGGGTGAAATTCACTTGCCAAAAGAGCAATCCCCTAAATCTGGTTTCCCAGCACTGGCTGGCAAACTATAATAGTGTTTGCCAAAACATATATTATGTTCTGGGGTGAAATTCAATTGCCAAAATAGCAATACCATAAATCTGGTGTCACAGCTGTGGTTGGCAAACTGTAATAGTGTCCGCCAAAACATACATTTTGTTCTGGGGTGAAAATCACTTACTAAAATAGCAATCCCCTAAATCTGGTTTCCCAGCACTGGCTGGTAAACTATAATAGTGTTTGCCAAAACATATATTATGTTTTGTGGTGAAATTCAATTGCCAAAATAAAAATACCATAAATCTGGTGTCACAGCTGTGGCTGGCAAACTATAATAGTGTCCGTCAAAACATATATTTTGTTCTGGGGTTAAATTCAATTGCCAAAATAGCAATACCATAAATCTGGTGTCACAGCTGTGGCTAGCAAACTATAATAGTGTCCGCCAAAACATATATTTTGTTCTGGGTGAAATTCAATTGCCAAAATAGCAATACCATAAATCTGGTGTCACAACTGTGGCTGGCAAACTACAATAGGGTCCGCCAAAACATATATTTTGTTCTGGGGTAAAAATCAATTACCAAAATAGCAATCCCTAAATCTGGTGTCCCAGCACTGGCTGGAAAACTATAATAGTGTCAGCGAAAACATATATTTTGTTCTGGGGTGAAATTCAATAGCCAAAATAACAATACCATAAATCTTGTGTCACAGCTGTGGCTGGCAAAGTATCATAGTGTTCACCAAAACATATATTTTGTTCTGGGGTGAAATTCAATTGCCAAAATAGCAATCCCCTAAATCTGGTGTCCCAGAACTGGCTGACAAACTATAATAGTGTCTGCCAAAACATATATTTTGTTCTGGGGTGAAATTCACTTTCCAAAAGAGCAATCCCCTAAATCTGGTGTCCCAGCACTAACTGGCAAACTATAATATTGTCAGCGAAAACATATATTTTGTTCTGGGGTGAAATTCAATTGCCAAAATAACAATAACATAAATCTGGTGTCACAGCTGTGGCTGGCAAACTATAATAGTGTCCTTCAAAACATATAATTTGTTCTGGGGTTAAATTCAATTGCCAAAATATCAATCCCCTAAATCTGGTGTCCCAGCACTGGCTGGCAAACTATAATAGTGTACGACAAAACATATATTTTGTTCTGGGGATAAATTCAATTGCGAAAATAGCAATCCCCTCAATCTGGTGTCCCAGCACTGGCTCGCAAACTGTAATCGTGTCCGCCAAAACATATATTTTGTTCTGGGGTGAAAATCACTTACCAAAATAGCCATCCCCTAAATCTGGTGTCCCAGCACTGGCTTTGAAACTATAATAGTGTCAGCGAAAACATATATTTTGTTCTGGGGTGAAATTCAATTGCCAAAATAAAAATACCATAAATCTGGTGTCACAGCTGTGGCTGGCAAACTATAATAGTGTCCTTCAAAACATATATTTTGTTCTGGGGTTAAATTCAATTGCCAAAATAGCAATACCATAAATCTGGTGTCCCAGCACTGGCTGGCAAACTATAATAGTGTCCGACAAAACATATATTTTGTTCTGTGGTGAAATTCAATTGCCAAAATAGCAATACCATAAATCTGGTGTCACAGCTGTGGCTGTCAAACTATAATAGTGTCCGCCAAAACATATATTTTGTTCTGGGGTTAAATTCAATTGCCAAAATAGCAATACCATAAATCTGGTGTCACAGCTGTGGCTGGCAAACTATAATAGTGTCCGCCAAAACATATATTTTGTTCTGGGGTGAAATTCAATTGCCAAAATAGCAATACCATAAATCTGGTGTCACAGCTGTGGCTGGCAAACTATAATAGTGTCCTCCAAAACATATATTTTTTCTTGGGTGAAATTCCATTGCCAAAATTGCAATCCCTAAATCTGGTGTCCCAGCACTAGCTGGCAAACTATGTGTCCGCCAAAACATGTATTTTGTTCTGGGGAGAAATTCAATTGCCAAAATAGCAATACCATAAATCTGGTGTCACAGCTGTGGCTGGCAAACTATAATAGTGTCCTCCAAAACATATATTTTTTTCTTGGGTGAAATTCCATTGCCAAAATTGCAATCCCCTAAATCTGGTGTCCCAGCACTGGCTGGCAAACTATGAGTCCGCCAAAACATGTATTTTGTTCTGGGGAGAAATTCAATTGCCAAAATAGCAATACCATAAATCTGGTGTCACAGCTGTGGCTGGCAAACTATAATAGTGTCCGCCAAAACATATATTTTGTTCTGGGGTGAGATTCAATTGCCACAATAGCAATCCCCTAAATCTGGTGTCTCAGCACTGGCAGGCAAACTATAATAGTGTCCGCCAAAACATATATTTGTTCTGGGGTGAAATTCATTTGCCAAAATAGCAATACCATAAATCTGGTGTCACAGCTGTGGCTGGCAAACTATAATAGTTTCCGCCAAAACATATATTTTGTTCTGGGGTGAAATTCACTTGCCAAAAGAGCAATCCCCTAAATCTGGTTTCCCAGCACTGGCTGGCAAACTATAATAGTGTTTGCCAAAACATATATTATGTTCTGGGGTGAAATTCAATTGCCAAAATAGCAATACCATAAATCTGGTGTCACAGCTGTGGCTGGCAAACTGTAATAGTGTCCGCCAAAACATATATTTTGTTCTGGGGTGAAAATCACTTACTACAATAGCAATCCCCTAAATCTGGTTTCCCAGCACTGGCTGGTAAACTATAATAGTGTTTGCCAAAACATATATTATGTTTTGGGGTGAAATTCAATTGCCAAAATAAAAATACCATAAATCTGGTGTCACAGCTGTGGCTGGCAAACTATAATAGTGTCCGTCAAAACATATATTTTGTTCTGGGGTTAAATTCAATTGCCAAAATAGCAATACCATAAATCTGGTGTCACAGCTGTGGCTAGCAAACTATAATAGTGTCCGCCAAAACATATATTTTGTTCTGGGTGAAATTCAATTGCCAAAATAGGTGTCACAACTGTGGCTGGCAAACTACAATAGTGTCCGCCAAAACATATATTTTGTTCTGTGGTAAAAATCACTTAATGATTTTAAAATATATCCCTAAAATAGCAATCCCTAAATATGGTGTCCCAGCACTGGCTGGAAAACTATAATAGTGTCAGCGAAAACATATATTTTGTTCTGGGGTGAAATTCAATAGCCAAAATAACAATACCATAAATCTGGTGTCACAGCTGTTGCTGGCAAAGTATCATAGTGTCCCCCAAAACATATTTTTTGTTCTGGGGTGAAATTCAATTGCCAAAATAGCAATACCATAAATCTGGTGTCACGGCTGTGTCTGGCAAACTATAATAGAGTCCGCCAAAACATATATTTTGTTCTGGGGTGAAATTCATTTGCCAAAATAGCAATACCATAAATCTGGTGTCACAGCTGTGGCTGGGAAACTACGATAGGGTCCGCCAAAACATATATTTTGTTCTGGGGTGAAATTCACTTGCCAAAATAGCAAACCCCCAAATCTGGTGTCCCAGAACTGGCTGGCAAACTATAATAGTGTCCGCCAAAACATATATTTTGTTCTTGGGTGAAATTTACATGCCAAAATAGCAATCCCCTGAATCTGGTGTCCCAGCACTGGCTGGCAAAGTATAAGTGTCCGCCAAAACATATATTTTGTTCTGGGGAGAAATTAATTGCCAAAATAGCAAAACATATATCTGGTGTCACAGCTGTGGCTGGCAAACTATAATAGTGTCCGCCACAACATATATTTTGTTCTGGGGTGAAATTCACTTGCCAAAATAGCAATCCCCTAAATCTGGTTTCCCAGCACTCGCTGACAAACTATAATAGTGTCTGCTAAAACATATATTTTGTTCAGGGGTGAAATTCACTTGCCAAAATAGCAATCCTCTAAATCTGGTGTCACAGCTGTGGCTGGCAAACTATAATAGTGTCCGCCAAAACATATATTTTGTTCTGGGGTGAAATTCACTTGCCAAAATAGCAATCCCCTAAATCTGGTGTCCCAGCACTCGCTGACAAACTATAATAGTGTCTGCTAAAACATATATTTTGTTCTGGGGTGAAATTCACTTGCCAAAAGAGCAATCCCCTAAATCTGGTGTCACAGCTGAGGCTGGCAAACTACAATAGTGTCCGTCAAAACATATATTTTGTTCTGGGGAGAAATTCCCTTTGCTAAAATAGCAATCCCCTAAATCTGGTGTCCAAGCACTGGCTGGCAAACTATAATAGTGTCCGACAAAACATATATTTTGTTCTGGGGTGAAATTCAATTGCGAAAATAGCAATCCCCTAAATCTGGTGTCCCAGCACTGGCTGGCAAACTATAAGTGTCCGCCAAAACATATATTTTGTTCTGGGGTGAAATTTAATTGCCACAATAGCAATCCCCTAAATCTGGTGTCCCAGCACTGGCTGGCAAACTATAATAGTATCCGCCTAAACATATATTTTGTTCTGGGGTGAAATTCACTTGCCAAAAGAGCAATCCTCTAAATCTGGTGTCCCAGCATTGGCTGGAAAAATATAATAGTGTCAGTGAAAACATATATTTTGTTCTGGGGTGAAATTCAATTGCCAAAATAACAATACCATAAATCTGGTGTCACAGCTGTGGCTGGCAAACTACAATAGGGTCCGCCAAAACATATATTTTGTTCTGGGGTGAAATTCACTTGCCAAAAGAGCAATCCCCTAAATCTGGTGTCCCAGCACTGGCTGGCAAACTATAATAGTGTTTGCCAAAACATATATTATGTTCTGGTGTGAAATTCAATTGCCAAAATAGCAATCCCCTAAATCTAGTGTCCCAGCACTGGATGGCAAACTGTAATAGTGTCCGCCAAAACATATATTTTGTTCTGGGGTGAAAATCACTTGCCAAAATAGCAATCCCCTAAATCTGGTGTCCCAGCACTGGCTGGCAAACTATATTAGTGTCAGCGAAAACATATATTTTGATCTCGGGTGAAATTCAATTGCCAAAATAACAATACCATAAATCTGGTGTCCCAGCACTGGCTGGCAAACTATAATAGTGTCCGACAAAACATATATTTTGTTCTGGGGTTAAATTCAATTGACAAAATAGCAATCCGCTAAATCTGGTGTCCCAGCACTGGCTGGCAAACTATAATAGTGTCCGACAAAACATATATTTTGTTCTGGGGAGAAATTCAATTGCGAAAATAGCAATCCCCTCAATCTGGTGTCCCAGCACTGGCTGGCAAACTGTAATAGTGTCCGCCAAAACATATATTTTGTACTGGGGTGAAAAACACTTACTAAAATAGCCATCCCCTAAATCTTGTGTTCCAGCACTGGCTGGTAAACTATAATAGTGTCAGCGAAAAAAATATTTTGTTCTGGGGTGAAATTCAATTGCCAAAATAACAATACCATAAATCTGGTGTCACAGCTGTGGCTGGCAAACTATAATAGTGTCCGTCAAAACATATATTTTGTTCTGGGGTTAAATTCAATTGCCAAAATAGCAATACCATAAATCTGGTGTCACAGCAGAGGCTGGCAAACTATAATAGTGTTCACCAAAACATATATTTTGTTCTGGGGTGAAATTCAATTGCCAAAATAGCAATCCCCTAAATCTGGTGTCCCAGCACTGGCTGACAAACTATAATAGTGTCTGCCAAAACATATATTTTGTTCTGGGGTGAAATTCACTTTCCAAAAGAGCAATCCCCTAAATCTGGTGTCCCAGCACTGGCTGGCAAACTATAATAGTGTCAGCGAAAACATATATTTTGTTCTGGGGTGAAATTCAATTGCCAAAATAACAATAACATAATTCTGGTGTCACAGCTGTGGCTGGCAAACTATAATAGTGTCCGTCAAAACATATATTTTGTTCTGGGGTTAAATTCAATTGCCAAAATAGCAATCCCCTAAATCTGGTGTCCCAGCACTGGCTGGCAAACTATAATAGTGTCAGCGAAAACATATATTTTGTTCTGGGGTGAAATTCAATTGCCAAAATAACAATACCATTAATCTGGTGTCACAGTGTGGCTGGCAAACTATAATAGTGTCCGTCAAAACATATATTTTGTTCTGGGGTTAAATTCAATTGCCAAAATAGCAATACCATAAATCTGGTGTCAAAGCTGTGGCTGGCAAACTATAATAGTGTTCACCAAAACATATATTTTGTTCTGGGGTTAAATTCAATTGCCAAAATAGAAATACCATAAATCTGGTGTCACAGTTGTGGCTGGCAAACTATAATAGTGTCCTCCAAAACATATTTTTTGTTCTGGGGTGAAATTCACTTGCCAAAATAGCAATCCCCTAAATCTGGTGTCCCAGAACTGGTTGGCAATCTATAATAGTGTCCGCCAAAACATATATTTTGTTCTCGGGTGAAATTCACATGCCAAAATAGCAATCCCCTAAATCTGGTGTCCCAACACTGGCTGGCAAACTATAATAGTGTCAGCGAAAACATATATTTTGTTCTGGGGTGAAATTCAATTGCCAAAATAGCAATACCATAAATCTGGTGTCACAGCTGTGGCTGGCAAACTATAATAGTGTCCGCCAAAACATATATTTTGTTCTGGGGTTAAATTCAATTGCCAAAATAGCAATCCCCTAAATCTGGTGTCCCAGCACTGGCTGGCAAACTATAATAGTGTCCGCCAAAACATATATTTTGTTCTGGGGTGAAATTCAATTGCTAAAATAGCAATCCCCTAAATCTGGTGTCCCAGCACTGGCTGGCAAACTGTAATAGTGTCCGCCAAAACATATATTTTGTTCTGGGGTGAAAATCACTTGCCAAAATAGCAATCCCCTAAATCTGGTGTCCCAGCACTGGCTGGCAAACTATAATAGTGTCAGCGAAAACATATATTTTGTTCTGGGGTGAAATTCAATTGCCAAAATAACAATACCATAAATCTGGTGTCACAGCTGTGGCTGGCAAACTATAATAGTGTCCGCCAAAACATATATTTTGTTCTGGGGTGAAATTCAATTGCCAAAATAGCAATCCCCTAAATCTGGTGTCCCAGCACTGGCTGGCAAACTATAATAGTGTCCGCCAAAACATATATTTTGTTCTGGGGTGAAATTCACTTGCCAAAATAGCAATCCCCTCAATCTGGTGTCCCAGCACTGGCTGGCAAACTGTAATAGTGTCCGCCAAAACATATATTTTGTTCTGGGGTGAAAATCACTTACTAAAATAGCAATCACCTAAATCTGGTGTCCCAGCACTGGCTGGCAAACTATAATAGTGTCAGTGAAAACATATATTTTGTTCTGGGGTGAAATTCAATTGCCAAAATAACAATACCATAAATCTGGTGTCACAGCTGTGGCTGGCAAACTATAATAGTGTCCGTCAAAACATATATTTTGTTCTGGGTTAAATTCAATTGCCAAAATAGCAATACCATAAATCTGGTGTCACAGCTGTGGCTGGCAAACTATAATAGTGTCCGCCAAAACATATATTTTGTTCTGGGGTGAAATTCAATTGCCAAAATAGCAATCCCATAAATCTGGTGTCCCAGCACGTGGCTGGCAAACTATAATAGTGTCCGCCAAAACATATATTTTGTTCTGGGGTGAAATTCAATTGCCAAAATAGCAATCCCATAAATCTGGTGTCCCAGCACTGGCTGGCAAACTATAATAGTGTTCAGCGAAAACATATATTTTGTTCTGGGGTGAAATTCAATTGCCAAAATAGCAATACCATAAATCTGGTGTCCCAGCACTGGCTGGCAAACTATAATAGTGTCCGCCAAAACATATATTTTGTTCTGGGGTGAAATTCACTTGCCAAAATAGCAATCCCCTAAATCTGGTGTCACAGCACTGGCTGGCAAACTATAATAGTGTCAGCCAAAACATATATTTTGTTCTGGGGTGAAATTCAATTGCCAAAATAGCAATCCCATAAATCTGGTGTCCCAGCACTGGCTGGCAAACTATAATAGTGTCCGTCAAAACATATATTTTGTTCTGGGGTGAAATTCAATTGCCAAAATAGCAATCCCCTAAATCTGGTGTCCCAGCACTGGCTGGCAAACTATAATAGTGTCAGCGACAAAACATATATTTTGTTCTGGGGTGAAATTCAATTGCCAAAATAGCAATACCATAAATCTGGTGTCACAGCTGTGGCTGGCAAACTATAATAGTGTCCGCCAAAACATATATTTTGTTCTGGGGTGAAATTCAATTGCCAAAATAGCAATCCCCTAAATCTGGTGTCCCAGCACTGGCTGGCAAACTATAATAGTGTTTGCCAAAACATATATTTTGTTCTGGGGTGAAATTCAATTGCCAAAATAGCAATCCCCTAAATCTGGTGTCCCAGCACTGGCTGGCAAACTGTAATAGTGTCCGCCAAAACATATATTTTGTTCTGGGGTGAAAATCACTTGCCAAAATAGCAATCCCCTAAATCTGGTGTCCCAGCACTGGCTGGCAAACTATAATAGTGTCAGCGAAAACATATATTTTGTTCTGGGGTGAAATTCAATTGCCAAAATAACAATACCATAAATCTGGTGTCACAGCTGTGGCTGGCAAACTATAATAGTGTCCGCCAAAACATATATTTTGTTCTGGGGTTAAATTCAATTGCCAAAATAGCAATCCCCTAAATCTGGTGTCCCAGCACTGGCTGGCAAACTATAATAGTGTCCGACAAAACATATATTTTGTTCTGGGGAGAAATTCAATTGCGAAAATAGCAATCCCCTCAATCTGGTGTCCCAGCACTGGCTGGCAAACTGTAATAGTGTCCGCCAAAACATATATTTTGTTCTGGGGTGAAAATCACTTACCAAAATAGCCATCCCCTAAATCTGGTGTCCCAGCACTGGCTGGTAAACTATAATAGTGTCAGCGAAAACATATATTTTGTTCTGGGGTGAAATTCAATTGCCAAAATAACAATACCATAAATCTGGTGTCACAGCTGTGGCTGGCAAACTATAATAGTGTCCGCCAAAACATATATTTTGTTCTGGGGTTAAATTCAATTGCCAAAATAGCAATACCATAAATCTGGTGTCCCAGCACTGGCTGGCAAACTATAATAGTGTCCGACCAAAACATATATTTTGTTCTGGGGTGAAATTCAATTGCCAAAATAGCAATACCACTAAATCTGGTGTCCCAGCACTGGCTGACAAACTATAATAGTGTCTGCCAAAACATATATTTTGTTCTGGGGTGAAATTCAATTGCCAAAATAGCAATACCCTAAATCTGGTGTCCCAGCACTGGCTGGCAAACTATAATAGTGTCCGCCAAAACATATATTTTGTTCTGGGGTGAAATTCAATTGCCAAAATAGCAATACCATAAATCTGGTGTCACAGCATGTGGCTGGCAAACTATAATAGTGTCCGCCAAAACATATATTTTGTTCTGGGGTGAAATTCCACTTGCCAAAATAGCAATCCCCTAAATCTGGTGTCCCAGCACTGGCTGGCAAACTATAATAGTGTCCGCCAAAACATATATTTTGTTCTGGGGTGAAATTCAATTGCCAAAATAGCAATACCATAAATCTGGTGTCACAGCTGTGGCTGGCAAACTATAATAGTGTCCGTCAAAACATATATTTTGTTCTTGGGTGAAATTCAATTGCCAAAATAGCAATCCCCTAAATCTGGTGTCCCAGCACTGTCTGGCAAACTATAATAGTGTCCGACAAAACATATATTTTGTTCTGTGGTGAAATTCAATTGCCAAAATTGCAATCCCCTAAATCTGGTGTCACAGCTGTGGCTGGCAAACTATAATAGTATCCGCCAAAACATGTATTTTTTTCTGGGGTGAGATTCAATTGCCACAATAGCAATCCCCGAAAATCTGGTTTCACAGCACTGGCTGGCAAACTATAATAGTGTCCGCCAAAACATATATTTGTTCTGGGGTGAAATTAATTTGCCAAAATAGCAATACCATAAATCTGGTGTCACAGCTGTGGCTGGCAAACTATAATAGTTTCCGCCAAAACATATATTTTGTTCTGGGGTGAAATTCACTTGCCAAAAGAGCAATCCCCTAAATCTGGTTTCCCAGCACTGGCTGGCAAACTATAATCAGTGTTTGCCAAAACATATATTATGTTCTGGGGTGAAATTCAATTGCCAAAATAGCAATACCATAAATCTGGTGTCACATCTGTGGCTGGCAAACTACAATAGTGTCCGCCAGAACATATAATTTGTTCTGAGGTTAAATTCCCTTTGCTAAAATAGCAATCCCCTAATTTTGGTGTCCCAGCACTGGCTGGCAAACTATAATAGTGTCCGACAAAATATATATTTTGTTCTTGGGTAAAATTCAATTGCGAAAATAGCAATCCCCTAAATCTGGTGTCCCAGCACTGGCTGGCAAACTGTAATAGTGTCCGCCAAAACATATATTTTGTTCTGGGGTGAAAATCATTTGCCAAAATAGCAATCCCCTAAATCTGGTGTCCCAGCACTGGCTGGCAAACTATAATAGAGTCAGCGAAAACATATATTTTGTTCTGGGGTGAAATTCAATTGCCAAAATAACAATAACATAAATCTGGTGTCACAGCTGTGGCTGGCAAACTACAATAGTGTCCGCCAAAACATATATTTTGTTCTGGGGTGAAATTCCCTTTGCTAAAATATCAATCCCCTAAATCTGGTGTCCCAGCACTGGTTGGCAAACTGTAATAGTGTCAGCCAAAACATATATTTTGTTCTGGGGTGAAAATCACTTACTAAAATAGCAATCCCCTAAATCTGGTTTCCCAGCACTGGCTGGCAAACTATAATAGTGTTTGCCAAAACATATATTATGTTCTGGGGTGAAATTCAATTGCCAAAATAAAAATACCATAAATCTGGTGTCACAGCTGTGGCTGGCAAACTATAATAGTGTCCGTCAAAACATATATTTTGTTCTGGGGTTAAATTCAATTGCCAAAATAGCAATACCATAAATCTGGTGTCACAGCTGTGGCTGGCAAACTATAATAGTGTCCGACAAAACATATATTTTGTTCTGGGTGAAATTCAATTGCCAAAATAGCAATACCATAAATCTGGTGTCACAGCTGTGGCTGGCAAACTACAATAGTGTCCGCCAAAACATATATTTTGTTCTGTGGTAAAAATCACTTACCAAAATAGCAATCCCTAAATCTGGTGTCCCAGCACTGGCTGGAAAACTATAATAGTGTCAGCGAAAACATATATTTTGTTCTGGGGTGAAATTCAATAGCCAAAATAACAATACCATAAATCTGGTGTCACAGCTGTGGCTGGCAAAGTATCATAGTGTCCCCCAAAACATATTTTTTGTTCTAGAGTGAAATTCAATTGCCAAAATAGCAACACCATAAATCTGGTGTCACAGCTGTGTCTGGAAAACTATAATAGTGTCCGACAAAACATATATTTTATTCTGGGGTTAAATTCAATTGCCAAAATAGCAATACCATAAATCTGGTGTCACAGCTGTGGCTGGGAAACTACGATAGGGTCCGCCAAAACATATATTTTGTTCTGGGGTGAAATTCACTTGCCAAAATAGCAATCCCCCAAATCTGGTGTCCCAGAACTGGCTGGCAAACTATAATAGTGTCCGCCAAAACATATATTTTGTTCTCGGGTTAAATTCACATGCCAAAATAGCAATCCCCTGAATCTGGTGTCCCAGCACTGGCTGGCAAAGTATAAGTGTCCGCCAAAACATATATTTTGTTCTGGGGAGAAATTAATTGCCAAAATAGCAAAACATATATCTGGTGTCACAGCTGTGGCTGTCAAACTATAATAGTGTCCGCCACAACATATATTTTGTTCTGGGGTGAAATTCACTTGCCAAAATAGCAATCCCCTAAATCTGGTGTCCCAGCACTGGCTGACAAACTATAATAGTGTCTGCTAAAACATATATTTTGTTCTGGGGTGAAATTCACTTGCCAAAATAGCAATCCTCTAAATCTGGTGTCACAGCTGTGGCTGGCAAACTATAATAGTGTCCGCCAAAACATATATTTTGTTCTGGGGTGAAATTCACTTGCCAAAATAGCAATCCCCTAAATCTGGTGTCCCAGCACTCGCTGACAAACTATAATAGTGTCTGCTAAAACATATATTTTGTTCTGGGGTGAAATTCACTTGCCAAAAGAGCAATCCCTAAATCTGGTGTCACAGCTGAGGCTGGCAAACTACAATAGTGTCCGCCAAAACATATATTTTGTTCTGGGAGAAATTCCCTTTGCTAAAATAGCAATCCCCTAAATCTGGTGTCCAAGCACTGGCTGGCAAACTATAATAGTGTCCGACAAAACATATATTTTGTTCTGGGGTGAAATTCAATTGCGAAAATAGCAATCCCTAAATCTGGTGTCCCAGCACTGGCTGGCAAACTATAAGTGTCCGCCAAAACATATATTTTGTTCTGGGGTGAAATTTAATTGCCACAATAGCAATCCCCTAAATCTGGTGTCCCAGCACTGGCTGGCAAACTATAATAGTATCCGCCAAAACATATATTTTGTTCTGGGGTGAAATTCACTTGCCAAAAGAGCAATCCCCTAAATCTGGTGTCCCAGCACTGGCTGGTAAACTATAATAGTGTCAGTGAAAACATATATTTTGTTCTGGGGTGAAATTCAATTGCCAAAATAACAATACCATAAATCTGGTGTCACAGCTGTGGCTGGCAAACTATAATAGTGTCCGCCAAAACATATATTTTGTTCTGGGGTGAAATTCACTTGCCAAAAGAGCAATCCCCTAAATCTGGTGTCCCAGCACTGGCTGGCAAACTATAATAGTGTTTGCCAAAACATATATTATGTTCTGGTGTGAAATTCAATTGCCAAAATAGCAATCCCCTAAATCTAGTGTCCCAGCACTGGCTGGCAAACTATAATAGTGTCCGCCAAAACATATATTTTGTTCTGGGGTGAAAATCACTTGCCAAAATAGCAATCCCCTAAATCTGATGTCCCAGCACTGGCTGGCAAACTATATTAGTGTCAGCGAAAACATATATTTTGATCTCGGGTGAAATTCAATTGCTAAAATAACAATACCAAAAATCTGGTGTCACAGCACTGGCTGGCAAACTATAATAGTGTCCGACAAAACATATATTTTGTTCTGGGGTTAAATTCAATTGCCAAAATAGCAATCCCCTAAATCTGGTGTCCCAGCACTCGCTGACAAACTATAATAGTGTCTGCTAAAACATAGGTTTTGTTCTGGGGTGAAATTCACTTGCCAAAAGAGCAATCCCCTAAATCTGGTGTCACAGCTGAGGCTGGCAAACTACAATATTGTCCGCCAAAACATATATTTTGTTCTGGGGAGAAATTCCCTTTGCTAAAATTGCAATCCCCTAAATCTGGTGTCCAAGCACTGGCTGGCAAACTATAATAGTGTCCGACAAAACATATATTTTGTTCTGGGGTGAAATTCAATTGCGAAAATAGCAATCCCCTAAATCTGGTGTCCCAGCACTGGCTGGCAAACTATAATAGTGTCCGCCAAAACATATATTTTGTTCTGGGGTGAAATTCAATTGCCAAAATAGCAATACCATAAATCTGGTGTCCCAGCATGTGGCTGGCAAACTATAATAGTGTCCGCCAAAACATATATTTTGTTCTGGGGTGAAATTCACTTGCCAAAATAGCAATCCCCTAAATCTGGTGTCCCAGCACTGGCTGGCAAACTATAATAGTGTCAGCAAAACATATATTTTGTTCTGGGGTGAAATTCAATTGCCAAAATAACAATACCATAAATCTGGTGTCACAGCACTGGCTGGCAAACTATAATAGTGTCCGACAAAACATATATTTTGTTCTGGGGTTAAATTCAATTGCCAAAATAGCAATCCCCTAAATCTGGTGTCCCAGCACTGGCTGGCAAACTATAATAGTGTCCGACAAAACATTTATTTTGTTCTGGGGAGAAATTCAATTGCCAAAATAGCAATCCCCTCAATCTGGTGTCCCAGCACTGGCTGGCAAACTGTAATAGTGTCCGCCAAAACATATATTTTGTACTGGGGTGAAAATCACTTACTAAAATAGCCATCCCCTAAATCTGGTGTCCCAGCACTGGCTGGTAAACTATAATAGTGTCAGCGAAAACATATATTTTGTTCTGGGGTGAAATTCAATTGCCAAAATAACAATACCATAAATCTGGTGTCACAGCTGTGGCTGGCAAACTATAATAGTGTCCGTCAAAACATATATTTTGTTCTGGGGTTAAATTCAATTGCCAAAATAGCAATACCATAAATCTGGTGTCACAGCTGTGGCTGGCAAACTATAATAGTGTTCACCAAAACATATATTTTGTTCTGGGGTGAAATTCAATTGCCAAAATAGCAATCCCCTAAATCTGGTGTCCCAGCACTGGCTAACAAACTATAATAGTGTCTGCCAAAACATATATTTTGTTCTGGGGTGAAATTCACTTTCCAAAAGAGCAATCCCCTAAATCTGGTGTCCCAGCACTGGCTGGCAAACTATAATAGTGTCAGCGAAAACATATATTTTGTTCTGGGGTGAAATTCAATTGCCAAAATAACAGTAACATAAATATGGTGTCACAGCTGTGGCTGGCAAACTATAATTGTGTCCGTCAAAACATATATTTTGTTCTGGTGTTAAATTCAATTGCCAAAATAGCAATCCCCTAAATCTGGTGTCCCAGCACTGGCTGGCAAACTATAATAGTGTCAGCGAAAACATATATTTTGTTCTGGGGTGAAATTCAATTGCCAAAATAACAATACCATTAATCTGGTGTCACAGTGTGGCTGGCAAACTATAATAGTGTCCGTCAAAACATATATTTTGTTCTGGGGTTAAATTCAAATGCCAAAATAGCAATACCATAAATCTGGTGTCAAAGCTTTGGCTGGCAAACTATAATAGTGTTCACCAAAACATATATTTTGTTCTGGGGTGAAATTCAATTGCCAAAATAGCAATCCCCTAAATCTGGTGTCCCAGCACTGGCTAACAAACTATAATAGTGTCTGCCAAAACATATATTTTGTTCTGGGGTGAAATTCACTTTCCAAAAGAGCAATCCCCTAAATCTGGTGTCCCAGCACTGGCTGGCAAACTATAATAGTGTCAGCGAAAACATATATTTTGTTCTGGGGTGAAATTCAATTGCCAAAATAACAATACCATAAATCTGGTGTCACATCTGTGGCTGGCAAACAATAATAGTGTCCTCCAAAACATATTTTTTGTTCTGGGGTGAAATTCAATTGCCAAAATAGCAATACCATAAATCTGGTGTCGCAGCTGTGGCTGGTTAACGATAATCGTGTCCACCAAAACATAAATTTTGTTCTGGGGTAAAATTCAATTGCCAAAATAGCAATACCATAAATCTGGCGTCACAGCTGTGGCTGGCAAACTATAATAGTGTAAGCCAAAACATATATTTTGTTCTGGGGTTAAATTCAATTGCCAAAATAGCAATACCTTAAATCTGGTGTCACAGCTGTGGCTGGCAAACTATAATAGTGTCCGCCAAAACATATATTTTGTTCTTGGGTGAAATTCACTTGCCAAAATTGCAATCCCCTAAATCTGGTGTCCCAGCACTGGCTGGCAAACTATGAGTCCGCCAAAACATTTATTTTGTTCTGGGGAGTAATTCAATTGCCAAAATATCAATACCACAAATCTGGTGTCACAGCTGTGGCTGGCAAACTATAATGGTGTCCGCCAAAACATATATTTTGTTCTGGGGTGAAATTCACTTTCCAAAAGAGCAATCCCCTAAATCTAGTGTACCAGCACTGGCTGGCAAACTATAATAGTGTTTGCCAAAACATATATTATGTTCTGGGGTGAAATTCCATTGCCAAAATATTAATACCAAAAATCTGGTGTCACAGCTGTGGCTGGCAAACTACAATAGTGTTCGCCAAAACAAATAATTTTTTCTGAGGTTAAATTCCCTTTGCTAAAATAGCAATCCCCTAAATCTGGTGTCCCAGCACTGGCTGGCAAACTATAATAGTGTCCGACAAAATATATATTTTGTTCTGGGGTGAAAATCACTTGCCAAAATAGCAATCCCCTAAATCTGGTGTCCCAGCACTGGCTGGCAAACTATAATAGTGTCTGTCAAAACATGTATTTTGTTCTGGGGTGAAATTCACTTGCCAAAATAGCAATCCCCTAAATCTGGTGTCCCAGCACTGGCTGGCAAACTATAATAGTGTCCGTCAAAACATATATTTTGTTCTGAGGTGAAATTCAATTGCCAAAATAGGAATACCATAAATCTGGTGTCAGAGCTGTGGCTGGCAAACTACAATAGGATCCGCCAAAACATATATTTTGTTCTGGGGTGTAATTCAGTTGCCAAAATAGCAATCCCCTAATCTGGTGTCCCAGAACTGGTTGGCAATCTATAATAGTGTCCGCCAAAACATATATTTTGTTCTCGGGTGAAATTCACATGCCAAAATAGCAATCCCTGAATCTGGTGTCCCAGCACTGGCTGGCAAACTATATAATAGTCTCCGCCACAACATATATTTTGTTCTGGGGTGAAATTCAATTGCCAAAATAGCAATCCCCTAAAAGTGGTGTCCCAGCACTGGCTGACAAACTATAATAGTGTCTGCCAAAACATATATTTTGTTCTGGGGTGAAATTCACTTGCCAAAAGAGCAATCCCCTAAATCTGGTGTCACAGCTGTGGCTGGCAAACTACAATAGTGTCCGCCAAAACATATATTTTGTTCTGGGGTGAAATTCCCCTTGCTGAAATAGCAATCCCCTAAATCCGGTGTCCAAGCACTGGCTGGCAAACTATAATAGTGTCCGACAAAACATATATTTTGTTCTGGGGTGAAATTCAATTGCAGAAATAGCAATCCCCTCAATCTGGTGTACCAGCACTGGCTGGCAATCTGTAATAGTGTCCGCCAAAACATATATTTTGTTCTGGGGTAAAAATCACTTGCCAAAATAGCAATCCCCTAAATCTGCTGTCCCAGCACTGTCTGGCAAACTATTATATTGTCAGCGAAAACATATATTTTGTGCTGGGGTGAAATTCAATTGCCAAAATAACAATACCATAAATCTGGTGTCACAGTGTGGCTGGCAAACTATAATAGTGTCCGTCAAAACATATATTTTGTTCTGGGGTTAAATTCAATTGCCAAAAAAGCAATTCCATAAATCTAGTTTCACAGCTGTGGCTCGCAAACTATAATAGTGTCCGTCAAAACATATATTTTGTTCTGGTGTGAAATTCAATTGCCAAAATAGCAATCCCCTAAATCTGGTGTCCTAGCACTGGGTGGCAAACTATAATAGTGTCCGCCAAAACATATTTTTTGTTCTGGGGTGACAATCACTTGCCAAAATATCAATCCCCTACATCTGGTGTCCCAGCACTGGCTGGCAAACTATAATAGTGTCCTCCAAAACATATATTTTGTTCTGGGGTGAAATTCAATTGCCAAAATAGCAATACCATAAATCTGGTGTCACAGCTGTGGCTGGCAAACTATAATAGTGTATGCCAAAACATATATTTTGTTCTGGGATGAAATTCAATTGCCAAAATAGCAAATCCTTAAATCTGGTGTCCCAGCATTGTCTGGCAAAGTATAATAGTGTCCGCCAAAACATATATTTTGTTCTGGGGGGAAATTCACTTGCCAAAAAAGCAATTCCCGAAATCTGGTGTTCCAGCACTAGCTGGCAAACTATAATAGTGTCCGGCAAAACATATGTTTTGTTCTGGGGTGAAATTAAATTGCAGAAATAGCAATCCCCTCAATCTGGTGTCACAGCACTGGCTGGCAAACTATAATAGTGTCCGACAAAACATATATTTTGTTCTGGGGTTAAATTCAATTGCCAAAATAGCAATCCCCTAAATCTGGTGTCCCAGCACTGGCTGGCAAACTATAATAGTGTCCGACAAAACATTTATTTTGTTCTGGGGAGAAATTCAATTGCGAAAATAGCAATCCCCTCAATCTGGTGTCCCAGCACTGGCTGGCAAACTGTAATAGTGTCCGCCAAAACATATATTTTGTACTGGGGTGAAAATCACTTACTAAAATAGCCATCCCCTAAATCTGGTGTCCCAGCACTGGCTGGTAAACTATAATAGTGTCAGCGAAAAATATATTTTGTTCTGGGGTGAAATTCAATTGCCAAAATAACAATACCATAAATCTGGTGTCACAGCTGTGGCTGGCAAACTATAATAGTGTCCGTCAAAACATATATTTTGTTCTGGGGTTAAATTCAATTGCCAAAATAGCAATACCATAAATCTGGTGTCACAGCTGTGGCTGGCAAACTATAATAGTGTTCACCAAAACATATATTTTGTTCTGGGGTGAAATTCAATTGCCAAAATAGCAATCCCCTAAATCTGGTGTCCCAGCACTGGCTAACAAACTATAATAGTGTCTGCCAAAACATATATTTTGTTCTGGGGTGAAATTCACTTTCCAAAAGAGCAATCCCCTAAATCTGGTGTCCCAGCACTGGCTGGCAAACTATAATAGTGTCAGCGAAAACATATATTTTGTTCTGGGTTGAAATTCAATTGCCAAAATAACATTAACATAAATATGGTGTCACAGCTGTGGCTGGCAAACTATAATTGTGTACGTCAAAACATATATTTTGTTCTGGTGTTAAATTCAATTGCCAAAATAGCAATCCCCTAAATCTGGTGTCCCAGCACTGGCTGGCAAACTATAATAGTGTCAGCGAAAACATATATTTTGTTCGGGGGTGAAATTCAATTGCCAAAATAACAATACCATTAATCTGGTGTCACAGTGTGGCTGGCAAACTATAATAGTGTCCGTCAAAACATATATTTTGTTCTGGGGTTAAATTCAAATGCCAAAATAGCAATACCATAAATCTGGTGTCAAAGCTTTGGCTGGCAAACTATAATAGTGTTCACCAAAACATATATTTTGTTCTGGGGTGAAATTCAATTGCCAAAATAGCAATCCCCTAAATCTGGTGTCCCAGCACTGGCTAACAAACTATAATAGTGTCTGCCAAAACATATATTTTGTTCTGGGGTGAAATTCACTTTCCAAAAGAGCAATCCCCTAAATCTGGTGTCCCAGCACTGGCTGGCAAACTATAATAGTGTCAGCGAAAACATATATTTTGTTCTGGGGTGAAATTCAATTGCCAAAATAACAATACCATAAATCTGGTGTCACATCTGTGGCTGGCAAACAATAATAGTGTCCTCCAAAACATATTTTTTGTTCTGGGGTGAAATTCAATTGCCAAAATAGCAATACCATAAATCTGGTGTCGCAGCTGTGGCTGGTTAACGATAATCGTGTCCACCAAAACATAAATTTTGTTCTGGGGTAAAATTCAATTGCCAAAATAGCAATACCATAAATCTGGCGTCACAGCTGTGGCTGGCAAACTATAATAGTGTAAGCCAAAACATATATTTTGTTCTGGGGTTAAATTCAATTGCCAAAATAGCAATACCTTAAATCTGGTGTCACAGCTGTGGCTGGCAAACTATTATAGTGTCCGCCAAAACATATATTTTGTTCTTGGGTGAAATTCACTTGCCAAAATTGCAATCCCCTAAATCTGGTGTCCCAGCACTGGCTGGCAAACTATGAGTCCGCCAAAACATTTATTTTGTTCTGGGGAGTAATTCAATTGCCAAAATATCAATACCACAAATCTGGTGTCACAGCTGTGGCTGGCAAACTATAATAGTGTCCGCCAAAACATATATTTTGTTCTGGGGTGCAATTCACTTTCCAAAAGAGCAATCCCCTAAATCTAGTGTACCAGCACTGGCTGGCAAACTATAATAGTGTTTGCCAAAACATATATTATGTTCTGGGGTGAAATTCCATTGCCAAAATATTAATACCAAAAATCTGGTGTCACAGCTGTGGCTGGCAAACTATAATAGTGTTCACCAAAACATATATTTTGTTCTGGTGTGAAATTCAATTGCCAAAATAGCAATCCCCTAAATCTGGTGTCCCAGCACTGACTGACAAACTATAATAGTGTCCGCCAAAACATATATTTTGTTCTGGGGTGAAATTCAATTGCCAAAATAACAATAACATAAATCTGGTGTCACAGCTGTGGCTGGCAAACTATAATAGTATCCGTCAAAACATATATTTTGTTCTGGGGTTAAATTCAATTGCCAAAATAGCAATCCACTAAATCTGGTGTCCCAGCACTGGCTGGCAAACTATAATAGTGTCCGACAAAACATATATTTTGTTCTGGGGAGAAATTCAATTGCGAAAATAGCAATCCCTCAATCTGGTGTCCCAGCACTGGCTGGCAAACTGTAATAGTGTCCGCCAAAACATATATTTTGTTCTGGGGTGGAAATCACTTGCCAAAATAGCAATCCCTAAATCTGGTGTCCCAGCACTGGCTGGCAAACTATAATAGTGTCAGCGAAAACATATATTTTGATCTCGGGTGAAATTCAATTGCCAAAATAACAATACCATAAATCTGGTGTCACAGCACTGGCTGGCAAACTATAATAGTGTCCGACAAAACATATATTTTGTTCTGGAGTTAAATTCAATTGCCAAAATAGCAATCCCCTAAATCTGGTGTCCCAGCACTGGCTGGCAAACTATAATAGTGTCCGACAAAACATATATTTTGTTCTGGGGAGAAATTCAATTGCGAAAATAGCAATCCCCTCAATCTGGTGTCCCAGCACTGGCTGGCAAACTGTAATAGTGTCCACCAAAACATATATTTTGTTCTGGGGTGATATTCAATTGCCAAAATAGCAATACCATAAATATGGTGTCACAGCTGTGGCTGGCAAACTATAATAGTGTCCGCCAAAACATATATTTTGTTGTGGGGTGAAATTCACATGCCAAAATAGCAATAACCTAAATCTGGTGTCCCAGCACTGGCTGGCAAACTATAATATTGTCCGCCAAAACATATATTTTGTTCTGGGGTGAAATTCAACTGCCAAAATACCAATACCATAAATCTGGTGTCACAGCTGTGGCTGGCAAACTTTAATAGTGTCCACCAAAACATATATTTTGCTCTGGGGTGAAATTTACTTGCCAAAATAACAATCCCCTAAGTCTGGAGTCCCAGCACTGTCTGGCAAAGTATAATAGTGTCCGCCAAAACATATATTTTGTTCTGGGGTGAAATTCAATTGCCAAAATAGCAATACCATAAATCTGGTGTCACAGCTGTGGCTGGCAAACTATAATAGTGTCCGCCAAAACATATATTTTGTTGTGAGGTGAAATTCACTTGCCAAAATAGCAATATCCTAAATCTGGTGTGCCAAGACTGGCTGGTAAACTATAATATTGTCCGGCAAAACATATATTTTGTTCTGGGGTGAAATTCAACTGCCAAAGTAGCAATACCATAAATCTGGTGTCACAGCTGTGGCTGGCAAACTATAATAGTGTCCGCCAAAACATATATTTTTTCTGGGGTGAAATGCACTTGCTAAACTAGCAATCCCCTAAATCTGGTGTCCCAGCACTTGCTGGCAAACTATAATAGTGTCCGCCAAAACATATATTTTGTTCTGGGGTGAAATTCAATTGCCAAAAAAGCAATTCCATAAATCTAGTTTCACAGCTGTGGCTCGCAAACTATAATAGTGTCCGTCAAAACATATATTTTGTTCTGGTGTGAAATTCAATTGCCAAAATAGCAATCCCCTAAATCAGGTGTCCTAGCACTGGGTGGCAAACTATAATAGTGTCCGCCAAAACATATTTTTTGTTCTGGGGTGACAATCACTTGCCAAAATATCAATCCCCTACATCTGGTGTCCCAGCACTGGCTGGCAAACTATAATAGTGTCCTCCAAAACATATATTTTGTTCTGGGGTGAAATTCAATTGCGAAAATAGCAATACCATAAATCTGGTGTCACAGCTGTGGCTGGCAAACTATAATAGGGTATGCCAAAACATATATTTTGTTCTGGGATGAAATTCAATTGCCAAAATAGCAAATCCTTAAATCTGGTGTCCCAGCATTGTCTGGCAAAGTATTATAGTGTCCGCCAAAACATATATTTTGTTCTGGGGGGAAATTCACTTGCCAAAAAAGCAATTCCCGAAATCTGGTGTTCCAGCACTAGCTGGCAAACTATAATAGTGTCCGGCAAAACATATGTTTTGTTCTGGGGTGAAATTCAATTGCCAAAATAGCAATACCATAAATCTGGTGTCACAGCTGTGGCAGGCAAACTATAATAGTGTCCGCCAAAACATATATTTTGTTCTGGGGTGAAATGCACTTGCTAAAATAGCAATCCCCTAAATCTAGTGTCCCAGTACTTGCTGGCAAACTATAATAGTGTCCGCCAAATCATATATTTTGTTCTGGGGTGAAATTCACTTGCTAAAATAGCAATCCCATGAATCTGGTGTCCCAGCACTGGTTGGCAAACTATAATTGTGTACGCCAAAACATATATTTTGTTCTGGGCAGAAATTCCCTTGCCAAAATAGGAATCCCCTAAATCTGGTTTCACAACTGTGGCTGGCAAACTATAAGTGTCCTCCAAAACATATATTTTGTTCTGGGGTCAAAGTCAATTGCCAAAATAGCAATACCATAAATATGGTGTCACAGCTGTGGCTGCTAAACTAAAATAGTGTCCACCAAAACATATATTTTGTTCTGGAGTTAAATTCAATTGCCAAAATAGCAATCCCCTAAATCTGGTGTCCCAGCACTGGCTGGCAAACTATAATAGTGTCCGACAAAACATATATTTTGTTCTGGGGAGAAATTCAATTGCGAAAATAGCAATCCCCTCAATCTGGTGTCCCAGCACTGGCTGGCAAACTGTAATAGTGTCCACCAAAACATATATTTTGTTCTGGGGTGATATTCAATTGCCAAAATAGCAATACCATAAATATGGTGTCACAGCTGTGGCTGGCAAACTATAATAGTGTCCGCCAAAACATATATTTTGTTGTGGGGTGAAATTCACATGCCAAAATAGCAATAACCTAAATCTGGTGTCCCAGCACTGGCTGGCAAACTATAATATTGTCCGCCAAAACATATATTTTGTTCTGGGGTGAAATTCAACTGCCAAAATACCAATACCATAAATCTGGTGTCACAGCTGTGGCTGGCAAACTTTAATAGTGTCCACCAAAACATATATTTTGCTCTGGGGTGAAATTTACTTGCCAAAATAACAATCCCCTAAGTCTGGAGTCCCAGCACTGTCTGGCAAAGTATAATAGTGTCCGCCAAAACATATATTTTGTTCTGGGGTGAAATTCAATTGCCAAAATAGCAATACCATAAATCTGGTGTCACAGCTGTGGCTGGCAAACTATAATAGTGTCCGCCAAAACATATATTTTGTTGTGAGGTGAAATTCACTTGCCAAAATAGCAATATCCTAAATCTGGTGTGCCAAGACTGGCTGGTAAACTATAATATTGTCCGGCAAAACATATATTTTGTTCTGGGGTGAAATTCAACTGCCAAAGTAGCAATACCATAAATCTGGTGTCACAGCTGTGGCTGGCAAACTATAATAGTGTCCGCCAAAACATATATTTTTTCTGGGGTGAAATGCACTTGCTAAACTAGCAATCCCCTAAATCTGGTGTCCCAGCACTTGCTGGCAAACTATAATAGTGTCCGCCAAAACATATATTTTGTTCTGGGGTGAAATTCAATTGCCAAAAAGCAATTCCATAAATCTAGTTTCACAGCTGTGGCTCGCAAACTATAATAGTGTCCGTCAAAACATATATTTTGTTCTGGTGTGAAATTCAATTGCCAAAATAGCAATCCCCTAAATCTGGTGTCCTAGCACTGGGTGGCAAACTATAATAGTGTCCGCCAAAACATATTTTTTGTTCTGGGGTGACAATCACTTGCCAAAATATCAATCCCCTACATCTGGTGTCCCAGCACTGGCTGGCAAACTATAATAGTGTCCTCCAAAACATATATTTTGTTCTGGGGTGAAATTCAATTGCGAAAATAGCAATACCATAAATCTGGTGTCACAGCTGTGGCTGGCAAACTATAATAGTGTATGCCAAAACATATATTTTGTTCTGGGATGAAATTCAATTGCCAAAATAGCAAATCCTTAAATCTGGTGTCCCAGCATTGTCTGGCAAAGTATAATAGTGTCCGCCAAAACATATATTTTGTTCTGGGGGAAATTCACTTGCCAAAAAGCAATTCCCGAAATCTGGTGTTCCAGCACTAGCTGGCAAACTATAATAGTGTCCGGCAAAACATATGTTTTGTTCTGGGGTGAAATTCAATTGCCAAAATAGCAATACCATAAATCTGGTGTCACAGCTGTGGCAGGCAAACTATAATAGTGTCCGCCAAAACATATATTTTGTTCTGGGTTGAAATGCACTTGCTAAAATAGCAATCCCCTAAATCTAGTGTCCCAGTACTTGCTGGCAAACTATAATAGTGTCCGCCAAATCATATATTTTGTTCTGGGGTGAAATTCACTTGCTAAAATAGCAATCACATGAATCTGGTGTCCCAGCACTGGTTGGCAAACTATAATTGTGTACGCCAAAACATATATTTTGTTCTGGGCAGAAATTCCCTTGCCAAAATAGGAATCCCCTAAATCTGGTTTCACAACTGTGGCTGGCAAACTATAAGTGTCCTCCAAAACATATATTTTGTTCTGGGGTCAAAGTCAATTGCCAAAATAGCAATACCATAAATATGGTGTCACAGCTGTGGCTGCTAAACTAAAATAGTGTCCACCAAAACATATATTTTGTTCTGGGGTGAAATTCAATTGCCAAAATAGCAATCTCCTAAATCTGGTGTCCCAGCACTGGTAGGCAAACTATAATAGTGTCCGCCAAAACATATTTTTTGTTCTGGGGTGAAAATCACTTGCCAAAATAGCAATCCCCTAAATCTGGTGACCCAGCACTGGCTGGCAAACTATAATAGTGTCCGCCAAAACATATTCTTTATTCTGGGGAAAAATTCAATTGCCAAAATAGCAATACCATAAGTCTGGTTTCACAGCTGTGGCTGGCAAACTATAATAGTGTTCGCCAAAAAATATATTTTGTTCTGGTGTGAAATTCACTTGCCAAAATAGCAATCCCCTAAATCTGGTGTCCCAGCACTGGCTGGCAAACTATAATAGTGTCCGCCAAAACATATATTTTGTTCTGGGGTGAAATTCAATTGCCAAAATAGCAACACCATAAATCTGGTGTTACAGCTTTGGCTGGCAAACTACAATAGTGTCCGACAAAACATATATTTTTTATGGGGGGAAATTCACTATCCAAAATAGCCATCCCCTAAATCTGGTGTCCCAGCACTGGCTGGCAAACTATAATAGTGTCCGCCAAAACATATATTTTGTTCTGGGGTGAAAATCAATTGCCAAAATAGCAATACCATAAATCAGGTGTCACAGCTATGGTTGGCAAACTATAATAGTGTCCGTAAAAACAAATATTTTGTTCTGTGGTTAAATTCAATTGCCAAAATAGCAATACCATAAATTTGGTGTCAAAGCTGTGTCTGGCAAACGATAATAGTGTCAGCCAAAACATATATTTTGTTCTGGGATGAAATTCAATTGCCAAAATAGCAATCCCCTAAATCTGGTGTCCCAGCACTGGCTGGCAAACTATAATAGTGTTCGCCAAAACATATATTTTGTTCTGGTGAAAAATGCACTTGCTAAAATAGCAATCCCCTAAATCTGGTGTCCCAGCACTGGCTGACAAACTATAATAGTGTACTCCAAAACATATATTTTGTTCTGGAGTGAAATTCAATTGCCAAAAAAGCAATTCCATAAATCTGGTGTCACAGCTGTGGCTGCCAAACTATAATAGTGTCCGCCAAAACATATATTTTGTTCTAGGATGAAATTCAATCGCTAAAATAGCAATCTCCTAAATCTGGTGTCCCAGCACTGGGTGGCAAACTATAATAATGTCCGCCAAAACATATTTTTTGTTCTGGGGTGAAAATCACTTGTTAAAATAGCAATCCCCTAAATCTGGTGTCCCAGCACTGGCTGGAAAACGATAATAGTGTCCGCAAAAACATATATTTTGTTCTGGGGTGAAATTCAATTGCCAAAATAGTAATCCCCTAAATCTGGTGTCCCAGCACTGGATGGCAAAGTATAATAGTGTCCGCCAAAACATATATTGTGTTCTGGGGTGAAATTCAATTGCCAAAATAGCAATACCATAAATCTGGTGTCACAGCTGAGGCTGGCAAACTTTAATAGTGTCCACCAAAACATATATTTTGTTCTGGGGTGAAATTCACTTGCCAAGATAACAACCCCCTAAATCTTGTGTCCCAGCACTGTCTGGCAAAGTATAATAGTGTCCGCCAAAACATATATTTTGTTCTGGGGTGAAATTCAATTGCCAAAATAGCAATACCATAAATCTGGTGTCACAGCTATGGCTGGCAAACTATAATAGTGTCCGCCAAAGCATATATTTTGTTATGGGGTGAAATTCACCTGGAAAAAAACAATAACCTAAATCTGGTGTCCCAGCACTGGCTGGCAAACTATAATATTATCCGCCAAAACTTATATTTTGTTCTGGGGTGAAATTCAACTGCCAAAATAGCAATCCCCGAAATCTGGTGTCCCAGCACTGGCTGCCAAACTATAATAGTGTCCGCCAAAAGATATATTTTGTTCTGTGGTGAAATTCAATTGCCAAAATAGCAATACCATAAATCTGTTGTCACAGCTGTTGCTGTCAAACTATAATAGTGTATGCCAAAACATATATTTTGTTCTGGGGTGAAATTCAACTGCCAAAGTAGCAATACCATAAATCTGGTGTCACAGCTGTGGCTGGCAAACTCTAATAGTGTCTGCCAAAACATATATTTTGTTCTGGGATTAAATTCACTTGCCAAAATAGCAATCCCCTAAATCTGTTTTCCCAGCACTGGCTGGAAAACTATAATAGTGTCCGCCAAAACATATATTTTGTTCTGCGGTGAAATTCAATTACCAAAATAGCAATACCATAAATCTGGTGTCACAGCTGTGGCTGGCAAACTATAATAGTGTATGCCAAAACATATATTTTGTTCTGGGGTGAAATTCAATTGCCAAAATAGCAATACCATAAATCTGTTGTCACAGCTGTGGCTGGCAAACTATAATAGTGTACGCCAAAACATATATTTTGTTCTGGGGTGAAATTTACTTGCCAAAGTCGCAATACCATGAATCTGGTGTCACAGCAGAGGCTGGCAAACTATAATAGTGTCTGCCAAAACATATATTTTGTTCTGGGGTTAAATGCAATTGCCAGAATAGCGATACCATAAATCTGGTGTCACAGCTGTGGCTGGCTAACTATAATAGTGTCCGCCAAAATATATACTTTGTTCTGGCGTGAAATTCAATTGCCAAAATAGCAATACCATAAATCTGGTGTCACAGCTGTGGTTGGCAAACTTTAATAGTGTCCACCAAAACATATATTTTGTTCTGGGGTGAAATTCACTTGCCAAAATAACAACCCCCTAAATCTTGTGTCCCAGCACTGTCTGGCAAAGTATAATAGTGTCCGCCAAAACATATATTTTGTTCTGGGGTGAAATTCAATTGCCAAAATAGCAATACCATAAACCTGGTGTCACAGCTGTGGCTGGCAAACTATAATAGTGTCCGCCAAAGCATATATTTTGTTCTGGGGTGAAATTCACTTGCCAAAATAGCAATAACCTAAATCTGGTGTCCCAGCACTGGCTGGCAAACTATAATATTATCCGCCAAAACATATATTTTGTTCTGGGGTGAAATTCAATTGCCAAAATAGCAATACCATAAATCTGTTGTCACAGCTGTGGCTGGCAAACTATAATAGTGTATGCCAAAACATATATTTTGTTCTTGGGTAAAATTCAATTGCCAAAATAGCAATACCATCCATCTGTTGTCACAGCTGTGGCTGGCAAACTATAATAGTGTACGCCAAAACAGATATTTTGTTCTGGGGTGAAATTCAACTGCCAAAGTAGCAATACCATAAATCTGGTGTCACAGCTGTGGCTTGCAAACTCTAATAGTGTCTGCCAAAACATATATTTTGTTCTGGGGTTAAATTCACTAGCCAAAATAGCAATCCCCTAAATCTGTTGTCCCAGCACTGGCTGGAAAACTATAATAATGTCCGCCAAAACATATATTTTGTTCTGGGGTGAAATTCAATTGCCAAAATAGCAATCCCCTAAATCTGTTGTCCCAGCACTGGCTGGAAAACTATAATAGTGTCAGCCAAAACATATATTTTGTTCTGGGGTGAAATTCACTTGACAAAATAGCAATCCCCTAAATCTGGTGTCCCATCACTGGCTGGCAAACTATGATAGTGTCCGCCAAAACATATATTTTGTTCTGGGGTGAAATTCACTTGCCAAAATAGCAATTCCCTATATCTGGTGTTCCAGCACTGGCTGGCACACTATAATATTGTCCGGCAAAACATATGTTTTGTTCTGGGGTGAAATTCAATTGCCAAAATAGCAATACCATAAATCTGGTGTCACTGCTGTGGCTGGCAAACTATATTAGTGTCCTCCAAAACATATATTTTGTTCTGGGGTGAAATTCACTTGCTAAAATAGCAATCCCCTAAATCTGGAGTCTCAACACTGGTTGGCAAACTATAATTGTGTACGCCAAAACATATATTTTGTTCTGGGGTGAAATTCCCTTGCCAAAATAGGAATCCCCTAAATCTGGTTTCACAACTGTGGCTGGCAAACTATAAGTGTCCGCCAAAACATATATTTTGTTCTGGGGTCAAATTCAATTGCCAAAATAGCAATACCATAAATCTGGTGTCACAGCTGTGGCTGCTAAACTATAATAGTGTCCGCCAAAAAAAATATTTTGTTCTGGGGTGAAATTCAATTGCCAAAATAGCAATCGCCTAAATCTGGTGTCCCAGCACTGGTAGGCAAACTATAATAGTGTCCGCCAAAACATATTTTTTGTTCTGGGGTGAAAATCACTTGCCAAAATAGCAATCCCCTAAATCTGGTGTTCCAGCACTGGCTGGCAAACTATAATAGTGTCCGCCAAAACATATATTTTGTTCTGGGGTGAAATGCACTTGCTAATATAGCAATCCCCTAAATCTGGTGTCCCAGCACTTGCTGGAAAAGTATAATAGTGTCCGCCAAAACATATATTTTTTTCTGGGGTGAAATTCAATTGACAAAAAAGCTATTCCATAAATCTGGTGTCCCAGCACTGGCTGGCAAACTATAATAGTGTCCTCCAAAACATATATTTTATTCTGGGGAAAAATTCAATTGCCAAAATAGCAATACCATAAATCTAGTGTCACAGCTGTGGCTGGCAAACTATAATAGTGTCCGCCAAAATATATATTTTGTTCTGGGGTGAAATTCACTTGCCAAAATAGCAATCCCCTAAATATGTTCTCCGGGCACTGGCTGGCAAACTATAATAGTGTCCGCCAAAATATATATTTTGTTTTGGAGTGAAATTCACTTGCCAAAATGGCAATCCCCAAAATCTGGTGTCCCAGCACTGGCTGGCAAACTATAATAGTGTCAGCGAAAACATATATTTTGTTCTGGGGTGAAAATCACTTGCCAAAATAGCAATACCATAAATCTGGTGTCACAGTTGTGGCTGGCAAAATATAATAGTGTCCGACAAAACATATATTTTGTTCTGTGGTAAATTCACTTGCCAAAATAGCAATACCATAAATCTGGTGTCACAGCTGCAGCTGGCAAACTATAATAGTGTCCGACAAAACATATATTTTTTACTGGGGTGAAATTCACTTGCCATGATTGCAATTCCCTAAATCTGGTGTCCCAGCACTGGCTTGCAAACTATAATAGTGTCCGCCAAAACATATATTTTGTTCTGGGGTGAAATTCAATTGCCAAAATAGCAATACCATAAATCTGGTGTGATATCTATGGCTGGCAAACTATAATAGTGTCAGCCATAACATATATTTTGTTCTATGGTGAAATTCAATTGCCAAAATAGCAATACCATAAATCTGGTGTCACAGCTGTTGCTGGCAAACTATAATAGTGTCCGCCAAAACATATATTTTGTTCTGGGGTAAATTCACTTGCCAAAATAGCAATACCATAAATCTGGTGTCACAGCTGCAGCTGGCAAACTATAATAGTGTCCGACAAAACATATATTTTTTACTGGGGTGAAATTCACTTGCCATGATTGCAATTCCCTAAATCTGGTGTCCCAGCACTGGCTTGCAAACTATAATAGTGTCCGCCAAAACATATATTTTGTTCTGGGGTGAAATTCAATTGCCAAAATAGCAATACCATAAATCTGGTGTGATATCTATGGCTGGCAAACTATAATAGTGTCAGCCATAACATATATTTTGTTCTATGGTGAAATTCAATTGCCAAAATAGCAATACCATAAATATGGTGTCCCAGCACTGGCTAGCAAACTATAATAGTGTCCGCCAAAACATATATTTTGTTCTGGGGTGAAATTCAATTGCCAAAATAGCAATACCATAAATCTGGTGTCACAGCACTGGTAGGCAAACTATAATAGTGTCCGCCAAAACATATTTTTTGTTCTGGGGTGAAAATCACTTGCCAAAATAGCAATCCCCTAAATCTGGTCTCCCAGCACTGGCTGGCAAACTATAATAAGGTCCACCAAAACATATATTTTGTTCTGTGGTGAAATGCACTTGCTAATATAGCAATCCCCTAAATCTGGTATCCCAGCACTTGCTGGCAAAGTATAATAGTGTCCGCCAAAACATATATTTTGTTCTGGGTTGAAATTCAATTGCCAAAAAAGCTATTCCATAAATCTGGTGTCACAGCTGTGGCTGCCAAACTATAATAGTGTCCGCCAAAACATATTTTTTGTTCTGGGGTGAAAATCACTTGCCAAAATAGCAATCCCGTTAATCTGGTGTCCCAGCACTGCCTGGCAAACTATAATAGTGTCTGACAAAACATATATTTTATTCTGGGGAAAAATTCAATTGCTAAAATAGCAATACCATAAATCTAGTGTCACAGCTATGGCTGGCAAACTGTAATAGTGTCCGCCAAAACATATATTTTGTTCTGGTGTGAAATTCACTTGCCAAAATAGCAATCCCCTAAATCTGTGGTCCGGGCACTGGCTGGCAAACTATAATAGTGTCCGCCAAAACATATATTTTGTTTTTGGGTGAAATTCACTTGCAAAAATGGCAATCCCATAAATCTGGTGTCCCAGCACTGGCTGGCAAACTATAATAGTGTCCGCCAAAACATATATTTTGTTCTGGGGTGAAATTCACTTGCCAAAATAGCAATCCCCTAAATCTGGTGTCCCAGCACTGGCTGGCAAACTATAATAGTGTCCGCCAAAACATATATTTAGTTTTGGGGTGAAATTCACTTGCCAAAATGGCAATCCCCTAAATCTGGTGTCCCAGCACTGGCTGGCAAACTATAATAGTGTCAGCGAAAACATATATTTTGTTCTGGGGTGAAAATCACTTGCCAAAATAGCAATAACATAAATCTTGTGTCACAGCTGTGGCTGGCAAACTATAACAGTGTCCGACAAAACATATATTTTGTTCTGGGGTAAATTCACTTGCCAAAATAGCCACACCATAAATCTGGTGTCACAGCTGCAGCTGGCAAACTATAATAGTGTCAGCCATAACATATATTTTGTTCTATGGTGAAATTCAATTGCCAAAATAGCAATACCATAAATATGGTGTCACAGCTGTGGCTGGCAAACTATAATAGTGTCCGACAAAACATATATTTTTTTCTGGGGTAAATTCACTTGCCAAAATAGCCACAACATAAATCTGGTGTCACAGCTGCAGCTGGCAAACTATAATAGTGTCCGCAAAAACATATATTTTATTCTGGGGTGAAATTCACTTGCCAAAATAGCAATAACCTAAATATGGTGTCCCAGCACTGGCTAGCAAACTATAATAGTGTCCGCCAAAACATATATTTTGTTCTGGGGTGAAATTCAATTGCCAAAATAGCATTACCATAAATCTGGTGTCACAGCTGTGGCTGGCAAACTATAATAGTGTCCGCCAAAACCTATATTTTGTTCTGGGGTGAAATTCAAATGCCAAAATAGCAATTCCCTAAATCTGGTGCCCCAGCACTGGCTTGCAAACTATAATAGTGTCCGCCAAAACATATATTTTGTTCTGGGGTGAAATTCAATTGCCAAAATAGCAATACCATAAATCTGGTGTCACAGCTGTGTCTGGCAAACTATAATAGTGTCCGCCAAAACATATATTTTGTTCAGGGGTGAAATTCAATTGCCAAAATAGCAATACAATAAATCTGGTGTCACAGCTGTGGCTGGCAAACTATAATAGTCTCCACCAAAACATATATTTTGTTGTGGGGTGAAATTCAATTGCCAAAATAGCAATCCCTAAATCTGGTGTTCCAGCACTGGCTGGCAAACTATAATAGTGTTTGCCAAAACATATATTTTGTTCTGAGGTGAAATTCACTTGCCAAAATAGCAATCCAATAAATCTGGTGTCACAGATGTGGCTGGCAAACTTTAAGTGTCCGCCAAAACATATATTTTGTTCTGGGGTGAAATTCAATTGCCAAAATAGCAATCCCCTAAATCTGGTGTTCCAGCACTGGTTGGCAAAATATAATAGTGTCAGCCAAAACATATATATAGTTCTGGGGTGAAATTCAATTGCCAAAATAGCAATTCCATAAATCTGGTCTCACAGCTTTGGATGGCAAACTATAATAATGTCTGCCAAAACATATATTTTTTTCTGGGGTTAAATTCACTTGCCAAAATAGAAATACCCCAAATCTGGTGTCCCAGCACTCGCTGGCAAACTATAATAGTGTCCGCCAAAACATATATTTAGTTCTGGGGTGAAATTCAATTGCCAAAATAGCAATACCATAAATCTGGTGTCACAGCTATAGCTGGCAAACTATAATAGTGTCCGCCAAAACATATATTTTGTTCTGGGATGAAAATCACTTGCCAAAATAGCAATAACCTAAATCTGGTGTGCCAGCACTGGCTGACAAACTATAATAGTGTCTGCCAAAACATATATTTTATTCTGGGGTTAAATTCAAGGGCCAAAATAACAATACCATAAATCTGGTGTCACAGCTATGGCTGGCAAACTATAATAGTGTCCTCTAAAACATATATTTTGTTCTGGGGTGAAATTCACATGCCAAAATAGTAATCCTCTAAATCTGGTGTCCCAGCACTTGCTGTCAAACTATAATAGTGTCCGCCAAAACATATATTTTGTTCTGGGGTGAAATTCAATTGCCAAAAAAGCAATTCCATAAATCTGGTGTCACAGCTGTGTCTGGCAAACTATAATAGTGTCCGGAAAAACATATGTTTTGTTCTGGGGTGAAATTCAATTGCCAAAATAGCAATCCCCTAAATCTGGTGTCCTAGCACTGGGTGGCAATCTATAATAGTGTCCGCCAAAATATATATTTTGTTCTGGGGTGAAATTCAATTGCCAAAATAGCAATACCATAAATCTGGTGTCACAGCTGTGGCTGGCAAACTATATAGTTTATGCCAAAACATATATTTTGTTCTGGGGTGAAATTCAATTGCCAAAATAGCAATCCCTTAAATCTGGTGTCCCAGCATTGTCTGGCAACGTATAATAGTGTATGCCAAAACATATATTTTGTTCTGGGGTGAAATTCACTTGCCAAAAAAGCAATTCCCGTAATCTGATGTTCCAGCACTGGCTGACAAACTATAATAGTGTCCGGCAAAACATATGTTTTGTTCTGGGGTGAAATTCAATTGCCAAAAAAGCTATTCCATAAATCTGGTGTCACAGCTGTGGTTGCCAAACTATAATAGTGTCCGCCAAAACATATATTTTGTTCTAGTATGAAATTCAATTGCCAAAATAGCAATCTCCTAAATCTGGTGTCCCAGCACTCTGTGGCAAACTATAATAATGTCCGCCAAAACGTATTTTTGGTCTGGGGTGAAATTAAATTGCCAAAATAGCAATCCCCTAAATCTGGTGTCCCAGCACTGGATGGCAAAGTATAATAGTGTCCGCCAAAACATATATTTTGTTCTGGGATTAAATTCAATTGCCAAAATAGCAATAACCTAAATCTGTTGTCACAGCTGTGGCTGGCAAACTATAATAGTGTCCGCCAAAACATATATTTTGTTGTGTGGTGAAATTCACTTGCCAAAATAGCAATCCCCTAAATCTGGTGTCCCAGCACTGGCTGGTAAACTATAATATTGTCCGGCAAAACATATATTTTGTTCTGGGGTGAAATTCAACTGCCAAAGTAGCAATACCATAAATCTGGTGTCACAGCTGTGGCTGGCAAACTATAATAGTGTCCGCCAAAACCTATATTTTGTTCTGGGGTGAAATTCAAATGCCAAAATAGCAATTCCCTAAATCTGGTGCCCCAGCACTGGCTTGCAAACTATAATAGTGTCCGCCAAAACATATATTTTGTTCTGGGGTGAAATTCAATTGCCAAAATAGCAATACCATAAATCTGGTGTCACAGCTGTGTCTGGCAAACTATAATAGTGTCCGCCAAAACATATATTTTGTTCAGGGGTGAAATTCAATTGCCAAAATAGCAATACAATAAATCTGGTGTCACAGCTGTGGCTGGCAAACTATAATAGTCTCCACCAAAACATATATTTTGTTGTGGGGTGAAATTCAATTGCCAAAATAGCAATCCCCTAAATCTGGTGTTCCAGCACTGGCTGGCAAACTATAATAGTGTTTGCCAAAACATATATTTTGTTCTGAGGTGAAATTCACTTGCCAAAATAGCAATCCAATAAATCTGGTGTCACAGATGTGGCTGGCAAACTTTAAGTGTCCGCCAAAACATATATTTTGTTCTGGGGTGAAATTCAATTGCCAAAATAGCAATCCCCTAAATCTGGTGTTCCAGCACTGGTTGGCAAAATATAATAGTGTCAGCCAAAACATATATATAGTTCTGGGGTGAAATTCAATTGCCAAAATAGCAATTCCATAAATCTGGTCTCACAGCTTTGGATGGCAAACTATAATAATGTCTGCCAAAACATATATTTTTTCTGGGGTTAAATTCACTTGCCAAAATAGAAATACCCCAAATCTGGTGTCCCAGCACTCGCTGGCAAACTATAATAGTGTCCGCCAAAACATATATTTAGTTCTGGGGTGAAATTCAATTGCCAAAATAGCAATACCATAAATCTGGTGTCACAGCTATAGCTGGCAAACTATAATAGTGTCCGCTAAAACATATATTTTGTTCTGGGATGAAAATCACTTGCCAAAATAGCAATAACCTAAATCTGGTGTGCCAGCACTGGCTGACAAACTATAATAGTGTCTGCCAAAACATATATTTTATTCTGGGGTTAAATTCAAGGGCCAAAATAACAATACCATAAATCTGGTGTCACAGCTATGGCTGGCAAACTATAATAGTGTCCTCTAAAACATATATTTTGTTCTGGGGTGAAATTCACATGCCAAAATAGTAATCCTCTAAATCTGGTGTCCCAGCACTTGCTGTCAAACTATAATAGTGTCCGCCAAAACATATATTTTGTTCTGGGGTGAAATTCAATTGCCAAAAAAGCAATTCCATAAATCTGGTGTCACAGCTGTGTCTGGCAAACTATAATAGTGTCCGCCAAAACATATATTTTGTTCTGGGGTGAAATTCAATTGCCAAAATAGCAATCCCCTAAATCTGGTGTCCTAGTACTGGGTGGCAATCTATAATAGTGTCCGCCAAAATATATATTTTGTTCTGGGGTGAAATTCAATTGCCAAAATAGCAATACCATAAATCTGGTGTCACAGCTGTGGCTGGCAAACTATATAGTTTATGCCAAAACATATATTTTGTTCTGGGGTGAAATTCAATTGCCAAAATAGCAATCCCTTAAATCTGGTGTCCCAGCATTGTCTGGCAACGTATAATAGTGTATGCCAAAACATATATTTTGTTCTGGGGTGAAATTCACTTGCCAAAAAAGCAATTCCCGTAATCTGATGTTCCAGCACTGGCTGACAAACTATAATAGTGTCCGGCAAAACATATGTTTTGTTCTGGGGTGAAATTCAATTGCCAAAAAAGCTATTCCATAAATCTGGTGTCACAGCTGTGGTTGCCAAACTATAATAGTGTCCGCCAAAACATATATTTTGTTCTAGTATGAAATTCAATTGCCAAAATAGCAATCTCCTAAATCTGGTGTCCCAGCACTCTGTGGCAAACTATAATAATGTCCGCCAAAACGTATTTTTTGGTCTGGGGTGAAATTAAATTGCCAAAATAGCAATCCCCTAAATCTGGTGTCCCAGCACTGGATGGCAAAGTATAATAGTGTCCGCCAAAACATATATTTTGTTCTGGGATTAAATTCAATTGCCAAAATAGCAATAACCTAAATCTGTTGTCACAGCTGTGGCTGGCAAACTATAATAGTGTCCGCCAAAACATATATTTTGTTGTGTGGTGAAATTCACTTGCCAAAATAGCAATCCTCTAAATCTGGTGTCCCAGCACTGGCTGGTAAACTATAATATTGTCCGGCAAAACATATATTTTGTTCTGGGGTGAAATTCAACTGCCAAAGTAGCAATACCATAAATCTGGTGTCACAGCTGTGGCTGGCAAACTATAATAGTGTCCGCCAAAACATATATTTTGTTCTGGGGTGAAATTCAATTGCCAAAATAGCAATCCCCTAAATCTGGTGTCCCAGCACTTGCTGGCAAACTATAATAGTGTCCGCCAAAACATATATTTTGTTCTGGTGTGAAATTCAATTGCCAAAATAGCAATACCCTAAATCTGGTGTCCCAGCACTGGCTGGCAAACTATAATAGTGTCCGCCAAAACATATATTTTGTTCTGGGGTGAAATTCAATTGCCAAAATAGCAATCCCATAAATCTGGTGTCCTAGCACTGGGTGGCAAACTATAATAGTGTCCGCCAAAATATATATTTTGTTCTGGGGTGAAATTCAATTGCCAAAATAGCAATACCATAAATCTGGTGTCACAGCTGTGGCTGGCAAACTATATAGTTTATGCCAAAACATATATTTTGTTCTGGGGTGAAATTCAATTGCCAAAATAGCAATCCCTTAAATCTGGTGTCCCAGCATTGTCTGGCAACGTATAATAGTGTCTGCCAAAACATATATTTTGTTCTGGGGTGAAATTCACTTGCCAAAAAGCAATTCCCGTAATCTGATGTTCCAGCACTGGCTGGCAAACTATAATAGTGTCCGGCAAAACATATGTTTTGTTCTGGGGTGAAATTCAATTGCCAAAATAGCTATTCCATAAATCTGGTGTCACAGCTGTGGTTGGCCAAACTATAATAGTGTCCGCCAAAACATATATTTTGTTCTAGTATGAAATTCAATTGCCAAAATAGCAATCTCCTAAATCTGGTGTCCCAGCACTCTGCTGGCAAACTATAATAATGTCCGCCAAAACGTATTTTTGGTCTGGGGTGAAATTAAATTGCCAAAATAGCAATCCCCTAAATCTGGTGTCCCAGCACTGGATGGCAAAGTATAATAGTGTCCGCCAAAACATATATTTTGTTCTGGGATTAAATTCAATTGCCAAAATAGCAATAACCTAAATCTGTTGTCACAGCTGTGGCTGGCAAACTATAATAGTGTCCGCCAAAACATATATTTTGTTGTGTGGTGAAATTCACTTGCCAAAATAGCAATCCCCTAAATCTGGTGTCCCAGCACTGGCTGGTAAACTATAATATTGTCCGGCAAAACATATATTTTGTTCTGGGGTGAAATTCAACTGCCAAAGTAGCAATACCATAAATCTGGTGTCACAGCTGTGGCTGGCAAACTATAATAGTGTCCGCCAAAACATATATTTTGTTCTGGGGTGAAATGCACTTGCTAAACTAGCAATCCCCTAAATCTGGTGTCCCAGCACTTGCTGGCAAACTATACTAGTGTCCGCCAAAACATATATTTTGTTCTAGTATGAAATTCAATTGCCAAAATAGCAATCTCCTAAATCTGGTGTCCCAGCACTTACTGGCAAACTATAATAGTGTCCGCCAAAACATATATTTTGTTCTGGGGTGAAATTCAATTGCCAAAATAGCAATCCCCTAAATCTGGTGTCCTAGCACTGGGTGGCAAACTATAATAGTGTCCTCCAAACCATATATTTTGTTCTGGTGTGAAATTCAATTGCCAAAATAGCAATACCATAAATCTGGTGTCACAGCTGTGGCTGGCAAACTATAATAGTGTATGCCAAAACATATATTTTGTTCTGGGGTGAAATTTAATTGCCAAAATAGCAATCCCTTAGATCTGGTGTCCCAGCATTGTCTGGCAAAGTATAATAGTGTCCTCCAAAACATATATTTTGTTCTGGGGGGAAATTCACTTGCCAAAAAAGCAATTACCGAAATCTGGTGTTCCAGCACTGGCTGGCAAACTATAATAGTGTCCGGAAAAACATATGTTTTGTTCTGGGGTGAAATTCAATTGCCAAAAAAGCTATTCCATAAATCTGGTGTCACAGCTGTGGCAGGCAAACTATAATAGTGTCCGCCAAAACATATATTTTGTTCTAGTATGAAATTCAATTGCCAAAATAGCAATCTCCTAATCTGGTGTCCCAGCACTTGCTGGCAAACTATAATAGTGTCCGCCAAAACATATATTTTGTTCTGGGGTGAAATTCACATACTAAAATAGCAATCCCCTAAATCTGGTGTCCCAGCACTGGTTGGCAAACTATAATTGTGTACGCCAAAACATATATTTTGTTCTGGGCAGAAACTCCCTTGTCAAAATAGGAATCTCCTAAATCTGGTTTCACAACTGTGGCTGGCAAACTATAAGTGTCCGCCAAAACATATATTTTGTTCTGGGGTCAAATTCAATTGCCAGAATAGCAATACCATAAATCTGGTGTCACAGCTGTGGCTGCTAAACTATAATAGTGTCCGCCAAAACATATATTTTGTTCTGGGGTAAAATTCAATTGCTAAAATAGCAATCCCCTAAATCTGGTGTCCCAGCACTGGTAGGCAAACTATAATAGTGTCCGCCAAAACATATTTTTTATTCTGGGGTGAAAATCACTTGCCAAAATAGCAATCCCCTAAATCTGGTGACCCAGCACTGGCTGGCAAACTATAATAGTGTCCGCCAAAACATATATTTTATTCTGGGGAAAAATTCAATTGCCAAAATAGCAATACCATAAGTCTGGTTTCACAGCTGTGACTGGCAAACTATAATAGTGTTCGGAACAAACACAGAACCAGAGATAGGTGCACGCTGCCGTCACACTAAACCCTCACACTGATGTTAAAAATTGAGAGTTAGTTCGAAATATCCTACTAGGAGGACGTGTCTTAAGCCTCGGGCACCAGCGTCAAGGTCTCTCAAGTAGCCCGTGGGCCCTAACACTCACCTACCTGCGCCATATGGGCGATATCAGGGGCCAGTGGGCAATTACAGGAGCATTAGGACGACTCACAAACATCTCCTCTGTTACCTCCAGCATGTGGCCATGCTTGCAATGGGAGGTGGGAGGTGTCTATGAGCCCTACCCAAGACTGACTGATATAGCCCAAGGCCAAGCAGGTGCACCCAAATGTGACCTGAAGATGAAAAACAGGCACATTTAAAATGGAGTTTATACACCTCCATACATATATATATAAACCATCAAAAAGTGTGGTGATAAGAAAGCAGGATGCGCTCATACCCATATGCAGTTGTGCATTTCTGTAGGGAGCACATCCTGCACTTGTAGTCCGTTGCTAATGGCAATCACCAGCAAAAATGCATACAATGGATGATGCCAGCAACGGACTACAAGTACCACAATGGACATCCTACATAAGGTGAAATTTATGTGGATGTGGCAAGAATTCAGAACAAACACAGAACCAGAGATAGGTGCACGCTGCCGTCACACTAAACCCTCACACTGATGTTAAAATTGAGAGTTAGTTCGACATATCCTACTAGGAGGACGTGTCTTAAGCCTCGGGCACCAGCGTCAAGGTCTCTCAAGTAGCCCGTGGGCCCTAACACTCACCTACCTGCGCCATATGGGCGATATCAGGGGCCAGTGGGCAATTACAGGAGCATTAGGACGACTCACAAACATCTCCTCTGTTACCTCCAGCATGTGGCCATGCTTGCAATGGGAGGTGGGATGTGTCTATGAGCCCTACCCAAGACTGACTGATATAGCCCAAGGCCAAGCAGGTGCACCCAAATGTGACCTGAAGATGAAAAACAGGCACATTTAAAATGGAGTTTATACACCTCCATACATATATATATAAACCATCAAAAAGTGTGGTGATAAGAAAGCAGGATGCGCTCATACCCATATGCGGTTGTGCATTTCTGTAGGGGAGCACATCCTGCACTTGTAGTCCGTTGCTAATGGCAATCACCAGCAAAAAATGCATACAATGGATGATGCCAGCAACGGACTACAAGTACCACAATAGACATCCTACATAAGGTGAAATTTATGTGGATGTGGCAAGAATTCAGAACAAACACAGAACCAGAGATAGGTGCACGCTGCCGTCACACTAAACCCTCACACTGATGTTAAAAATTGAGAGTTAGTTCGACGTATCCTACTAGGAGGACGTGTCTTAAGCCTCGGGCACCAGCGTATAATAGTGTTCGCCAAAAAATATATTTTGTTCTGGGGTGAAATTCAATTGCCAAAATAACAACACCATAAATCTGGTGTCACAGCTTTGGCTGGCAAACTATAATAGTGTCCGCAAAAACAAAAATTTTGTTCTGGAGTGAAATTCAATTGCCAAAATAGCAATACCATAAATTTGGTGTCAAAGCTGAGTCTGGCAAACGATAATAGTGTCAGCCAAAACATATATTTTGTTCTGGGATGAAATTCAATTGCCAAAATAGCAATCCCCTAAATCTGGTGTCCCAGCACTGGCTGGCAAACTATAATAGTGTTCGCCAAAACATATATTTTGTTCTGGTGAAAAATGCAATTGCTAAAATAGCAATCCCCTAAATCTGGTGTCCCAGCACTGGCTGGCAAACTATAATAGTGTCCTCCAAAACATATATTTTGTTCTGGGGTGAAATTCAATTGCCAAAAAAGCAATTCCATAAATCTGGTGTCACAGCTGTGGCTGCCAAATTATAATAGTGTCCGCCAAAACATATATTTTGTTCTAGGATGAAATTCAATTGCCAAAATAGCAATCTCCTAAATCTGGTGTCCCAGCACTGGGTGGCAAACTATAATAATGTCCGCCAAAACATATTTTTTATTCTGGTGTTAAAATCACTTGTTAAAATAGCAATCCCCTAAATCTGGTGTCCCAGCACTGGCTGGGAAACGATAATAGTGTCCGCCAAAACATATATTTTGTTCTGGGGTGAAATTCAATTGCCAAAATAGCATTCCCCTAAATCTGGTGTCCCAGCACTGGATGGCAAAGTATAATAGTGTCCGCCAAAACATATATTGTGTTCTGTGTTGAAATTCAATTGCCAAAATAGCAATACCATAAATCTGGTGTCACAGCTGAGGCTGGCAAACTATAATAGTGTCCGTCAAATATATATTTTGTTCTGGGGTGAAATTCACTTGCCAAAATAGCAATACCATAAATCTAGTGTCACAGCTGTGGCTGGCAAACTTTAATAGTGTCCACCAAAACATATATTTTGCTCTGGGGTGAAATTCAGTTGCCAAAATAGCAATCCCCTAAATCTGGTGTCCCAGCACTGTCTGGCAAAATAAAATAGTGTCCGCCAAAACATATATTTTGTTCTGGGGTAAAATTCAATTGCCAAAATAGCAATACCATAAATCTGGTGTCACAGCTGTGGCTGGCAAACTATAATAGTGTTTGCCAAAACATATATTTTGTTCTGGGGTGAAATTCTATTGCCAAAATAGCAATACCATAAATCTGTTGTCACAGCTGTGGCTGGCAAACTATAATAGTGTACGCAAAAACATATATTTTGTTCTGGGGTGAAATTCAACTGCCAAAGTCGCAATACCACAAATCTGGTGTCACAGCAAAGGCTGGCAAACTATAATAGTGTGTGACAAAACATATATTTTGTTATGGCGTGAAATGCAATTGCCAAAATAGCAATACCATAAATCTGGTGTCACAGCTGTGGCTGGCTAACTATAATAGTGTCCGCCAAAATATATACTTTGTTCTAACGTTAAATTCAATTGCCAAAATAGCAATACCATAAATCTGATGTCACAGCTGTGGCTGGCAAAATTTAATAGTGTCCACCAAAACATATATTTTGTTCTGGGGTGAAATTCACTTGCCAAAATAACAATCCCCTAAATCTTGTGTCCCAGCACTGTCTGGCAAAGTATAATAGTGTCCGCCAAAACATATATTTTGTTCTGGGGTGAAATTCAATTGCCAAAATAGCAATACCATAAATCTGGTGTCACAGCTGTGGCTGGCAAACTATAATAGTGTCCGCCAAAGCATATATTTTATTCTGGGGTGAAATTCACTTGCCAAAATAGCAATAACCTAAATCTGGTCTCCCAGCACTGGCTGGCAAACTATAATATTATCTGCCAAAACATATTTTGTTCTGGGGTGAAATTCAACTGCCAAAATAGCAATCCCCGAAATCTGGTGTCCCAGCACTGGCTGCCAAACTATAATAGTGTCCGCCAAAACATATATTTTGTTCTGGGGTGAAATTCAATTGCCAACATAGCAATACCATAAATCTGTTGTCACAGCTGTGGCTGGCAAACTATAATAGAGTATGCCAAAACATATATTTTGTTCTTGGGTGAAATTTAATTGCCAAAATAGCAATACCATAAATCTGTTGTCACAGCTGTGGCTGGCAAACTATAATAGTGTACATCAAAACATATATTTTGTTCTGGGGTGAAATTCAACTACAAAAGTAGCAATACCATAAATCTGGTGTCACAGCTGTGGCTGGCAAACTCTAATAGTGTCTGCCAAAACATATATTTTGTTCTGGGGTTAAATTCACTTGCAAAATAGCAATCCCCTAAATCTGTTGTCCCAGCACTGGCTGGAAAACTATAATAGTGTCCTCCAAAACATATATTTTGTTCTGGGGTGAAATTCAATTGCCAAAATAGCAATCCCCTAAATCTGGTGTCCCAGCACTGGCTGGCAAACTATAATAGTGTCCTCCAAAACATATATTTTGTTCTGGGGTGAAATTCACTTGCCAAAATAGTAATTCCCGAATTCTGGTGTTCCAGCACTGGCTGGCAAACTATAATAGTGTCCGGCAAAACATATGTTTTGTTCTGGGGTGAAATTCAATTGCCAAAATAGCAATACCATAAATCTGGTGTCACAGCTGTGGCTGCCAAACTATAATAGTGTCCGCCAAAACATATATTTTGTTCTGGGGTGAAATTCAATTACCAAAATAGCAATTCCATAAATCTAGTTTCACAGCTGAGGCTGCCAAATTATAATAGTGTCCGCCAAAACATATATTTTGTTCTAGGATGAAATTCAATTGCCAAAATAGCAATCTCCTAAATCTGGTGTCCCAGCACTGGGTGGCAAACTATAATAATGTCCGCCAAAACATATTTTTTGTTCTGGTGTTAAAATCACTTGTTAAAATAGCAATCTCCTAAATCTGGTGTCCCAGCACTGGCTGGCAAACTATAATAGTGTCCGCCAAAACATATACTTTGTTCTGGGATGAAATTCAATTGCCAAAATAGCAATCCCCTAAATCTGGTGTCCCAGCACTGGCTGGAAAACGATAATAGTGTCCGCCAAAACATATATTTTGTTCTGGGGTGAAATTCAATTGCCAAAATAGCAATCCCCTAAATCTGGTGTCCCAGCACTGGATGGCAAAGTATAATAGTGTCCGCCAAAACATATATTGTGTTCTGGGTTGAAATTCAATTGCCAAAATAGCAATACCATAAATCTGGTGTCACAGCTGAGGCTGGCAAACTATAATAGTGTCCGCCAAAAAATATATTTTGTTCTGGGGTGAAATTCACTTGCCAAAATAGCAATCCCCTAAATCTGGTGTCCCAGCACTGTCTGGCAAAATATAATAGTGTCCGCCAAAACATATATTTTGTTCTGGGGTGAAATTCAATTGCCAAAATAGCAATCCCCTAAATCTGGTGTCCCAGCACTGGATGGCAAAGTATAATAGTGTCCGCCAAAACATATATTGTGTTCTGGGTTGAAATTCAATTGCCAAAATAGCAATACCATAAATCTAGTGTCACAGCTGTGGCTGGCAAACTTTAATAGTGTCCACCAACACATATATTTTGCTCTGGGGTGAAATTCACCTGCCAAAATAGCAATCCCCTAAATCTGGTGTCCCAGCACTGTCTGGCAAAATATAATAGTGTCCGCCAAAACATATATTTTGTTCTGGGGTGAAATTCAATTGCCAAAATAGCAATACCATAAATCTGTTGTCACAGCTGTGGTTGGCAAACTATAATAGTATACGCAAAAACATATATTTTGTTCTGGGGTGAAATTCAACTGCCAAAGTCGCAATACCATAAATCTGGTGTCACAGCAGAGGCTGGCAAACTATAATAGTGTCTGACAAAACATATATTTTGTTATGGGGTGAAATGCAATTGCCAAAATAGCAATACCATAAATCTGGTGTCACAGCTGTGGCTGGCTAACTATAATAGTGTCCGCCAAAATATATACTTTGTTCTGGCGTTAAATTCAATTGCCCAAATAACAATACCATAAATCTGATGTCACAGCTGTGGCTGGCAAACTTTAATAGTGTCCACCAAAACATATATTTTGTTCTGGGGTGAAATTCACTTGCCAAAATAACAATCCCCTAAATCTTGTGTCCCAGCACTGTCTGGCAAAGTATAATAGTGTCCGCCAAAACATATATTTTGTTCTGGGGTGAAATTCAATTGCCAAAATAGCAATACCATAAATCTGGTGTCACAGCTGTGGCTGGCAAACTATAATAGTGTCCGCCAAAGCATATATTTTCTTCTGGCGTGAAATTCACTTGCCAAAATAGCAATAACCTAAATCTGGTGTCCCAGCACTGGCTGGCAAACTATAATATTATCCGCCAAAACATATTTTGTTCTGGGGTGAAATTCAACTGCCAAAATAGCAATCCCCGAAATCTGGTGTCCCAGCACTGGCTGCCAAACTATAATAGTGTCCGCCAAAATATATATTTTGTTCTGGGGTGAAATTCAATTGCCAACATAGCAATACCATAAATCTGTTGTCACAGCTGTGGCTGGCAAACTATAATAGTGTATGCCAAAACATATATTTTGTTCTTGGGTGAAATTTAATTGCCAAAATAGCAATACCATAAATCTGTTGTCACAGCTGTGGCTGGCAAACTATAATAGTGTACGCCAAAACATATATTTTGTTCTGGGGTGAAATTCACTTGCAAAATAGCAATCCCCTAAATCTGTTGTCCCAGCACTGGCTGGAAAACTATAATAGTGTCCTCCAAAACATATATTTTGTTCTGGGGTGAAATTCAATTGCCAAAATAGCAATCCCCTAAATCTGGTGTCCCAGCACTGGCTGGCAAACTATAATAGTGTCCGCCAAAACATATATTTTGTTCTGGGGTGAAATTCACTTGCCAAAATAGCAATTCCCTAAATCTGGTGTCCCAGCATTGGCTGGCAAACTATAATAGTGTCTGGCAAAACATATGTTTTGTTCTGGGGTGAAATTCAATTGCCAAAATAGCAATACCATAAATCTGGTGTCACAGCTGTGGCTGCCAAACTATAATAGTGTCCGCCAAAACATATATTTTGTTCTGGGGTGAAATTCAATTACCAAAATAGCAATCCCCTAAATCTGGTGTCCTAGCACTGGGTGTCAAACTATAATAGTGTCCGCCAAAACATATTTTTTGTTCTGGGGTGAAAATCACTTGCCAAAATAGCAATCCCCTAAATCTGGTGTCCCAGCACTGGCTGGCAAACTATGATAGTGTCCTCCAAAACATTAATTTTATTCTGGGGAAAAATTCAATTGACAAAATAGCAATACTATAAATCTAGTGTCACAGCTGTGGCTGGCAAACTATAATAGTGTCCGCCAAAACATATATTTTGTTCTGGGGTGCAATTCACTTGCCAAAATAGCAATCCCCTAAATCTGTTGGCCGGGCACTGGCTGGCAAACTATAATAGTGTCCGCCAAAACATATATTTTGTACTGGGGTGAAATTCACTAGCCATAATTGCAATTCCCTAAATCTGGTGTCCCAGCACTGGCTTGCAATCTATAATAGTGTCCGCCAAAACTTATATTTTTTTCTGGGGTGAAATTCAATTGCCAAAATAGCAATACCATAAATCTGGTGTCACAGAAGTGGCTGGCAAACTATAATAGTGTCAGCCAAAACATATATTTTGTTCTTTGGTGAAATTCAATTGCCAAAATAGCAATACCATAAATCTGGTGTCACAGCTGTTGCTGGCAAACTATAATAGTGCCCGCCAAAACATATATTTTATTCTGGGTTGAAATTCACTTGCCAGAATAGCAATAACCTAAATCTGGTTTCCCAGCACTGGCTGGCAAACTATAATAGTGTCCGCCAAAACATATATTTTGTTCTGGGGTGAAATTCAACGTCCAAAGTAGCAATACCATAAATCTGGTGTCATAGCTGTGGCTGGCAAACTGTAATAGTGTCCGCCAAAACATATCTTTTGATATGGGGTGAAATTCACGTGCCAAAATAGCAATCCTGTAAATCTGGTGTCCCAGCACTGGCTGGCAAACTATAATAGTGTCCACCAAAACATATATTTTGTTCTCGGGTGAAATTCAATGGCCAAAATAGCAATACCATAAATCTGGTGTCACAGCTGTGGCTGGCAAACTATAATAGTGTCCGCCAAAACATATATTTTGTTCTGGGGTTAAATTCAATTGCTAAAATAGCAATCCCCTAAATCTGGTGCACCAGCACTGGCTGGCAAACTATAATAGTGTCCGCCAAAACATATATTAGGTTCTGAGGTGAAATTCACTTGCCGAAATAGCAATCCCCTAAATCTTGTGTCACAGCTGTGCCTGGCAAACTATACTAGTGTCCACCAAACCATATATTTTGTTCTAGGATTAAATTCAATTGCCAAAATTGCAATTTCCATAAATCTGGTGTCACGGTTGTGGCTGGCAAGCTATAATAGTTTCCACAAAACATATATTTAGTTCTGGGGTGAAATTCACCAGCCAAAATAGCAATCCCCTAAATCTGGTGTCCCAGCACTGGCTGGCAAAATATAATAGTGTCCGCCAAAACATATATTTTGTTCTGGGGTGAAATTCACTTACCAAAATAGCAATACCATAAATCTGGTGTCCTCGCACTGGTTGGCAAACTGTAATAGTTTCCGCCAAAACATATCTTTTGATCTGGGGTGAAATTCACGTGCCAAAATAGCAATACCATAAATCTGGTGTCCTAGCACTGGCTGGCAAACTATAATAGTGTCCGCCAATACATATATTTTGTTCTGGGGTGAAATTCAATGGCCAAAATATCATTACCATAAATCTGGTTTCACAGCTGTGGCTGGCAAACTATAATAGTGTCAGCCAAAACATAAATTTTTTTCTAGGGTGAAATTCACTTGCCAAAATAGCAATCCCCTAAATCTGGTGCGCAGCACTGGCTGGCAAACTACAATGGTGTCCGCCAAGACATATATTTTGTTCTGCGGTGAAATTCGCTTGCCAAAATTGCAATCCCCTAAATCTCGTGTCACAGCTGTGGCTGGCAAACTATCATTGTCCGCCAAAACATATATTTTGTTCTGGGGTGAAATTCATTTGACAAAATAGCAATCCCCTAAATCTGGTGTCCCAGCCCTGGCTGGCAAACTATAATAGTGTCCGCCAAAACATATATTTTGTTCTGGGGTGAAATTCATTTGCCAAAATAGCAATACCATAAATCTGGAGTCAAAGCTGTGGCTGGCAAACTATTATAGTGTCCGCCAAAACATATATTTTGTTCTGGGGTGAAATTCACTTGCCAAAATAGCAATAACCTAAATCTGGTGTACCAGTACTGGCTGGCAAAATATAATAGTGTCCGCCAAAACATATATTTTGTTCTGGGGTGAAATTCAATTGCCAAAATAGCAATCCCCTAAATCTGGTGTCCCAGTACTGGCTGGCAAACTATAAAAGTGTCCGCAAAAACATATATTTTGTTCTGGGGTGAAATTACATTGCCAAAAAAGGCAATCCCCCAAATCTGCTGTCCCAGCACTGGCTGGCAATCTATAATAGTGTCCACCAAAACATATTTTTTGTTCTGGGGTGAAATTCACTTGCCAAAATAGCAATCCCCTAAATCTGGTGTCCCGGCACTGGCTTTAAAACTATAATAGTGTCCGCCAAAACATATTTTTTGTTCTGGGGTGAAATTCAATTGCCAAAATAACAATACCATAAATCTGGTGTCACAGATGTGACTGGCAAACTATAATAGTGTCCGCCAAAACATATATTTTGTTCTGGGGTGAAATTCAATTGCCAAAATAGCAATCCCCTACATCTGGCACCAGCACTGGCTGGCAAACTATAATAGTGTCCGCAAAAAAATATTTTTTTTCTGGGGTGAAAATCACTTGCCAAAATAGCAATCGCCTAAATCTGGTGTCCCAGCACTGGCTGGCAAACTATATTAGTGTCCGTCAAAACATATATTTTGTTCTGGAGTGAAAATCACTTGCCAAAATAGCAATCCCCTAAATCTGGTGTCCCAGCACTGGCTGGCAAACTATAATAGTGTCCGCCAGAACATATATTTTGTACTGGGGTGAAATTCAATTGCCAAAATAGAAATACCATAAATCTGGTGTCACAGCTGTGGCTGGCAAACTATTTTAGTGTCAGCCAAAACATATATTTTGTTCTGGGGTGAAATTCACTTGCTAAAATAGCAATCCCCTAAATCTGGTGTCACAGCACTGGCTGGCAAACTACAATAGTGTCCGCCAAAACATATATTTTGTTCTGGGGTGAAATTCAATTGCCAAAAAAGCAATTCCATAAATCTGGTGTCACAGCTGTGGCTGGCAAACTATAATAGTGTCCGCAAAAAAATATATTTTGTTCTGGGGTGAAATTCACTTGCCAAAATAGCAATTCCCTAAATCTGGTGTCCCTGCACTGTCTGGCAAACTACAATACTGTCCACCAAAACATATTTTTAGTTCTGGGGTGAAATTCACTTGCCAAAATAGCAATCCCCTATATCTGGTGTCCCAGCACTGGCTGGAAAACTATAATAGTGTCCGCCAAAACATATATTTTGTTCTGGGGTGAAATTCAATTGCCAAAATAACAATACCATAAATCTGGTGTCACAGCTGTGACTGGCAAACTATAATAGTGTCCGCTAAAACATATATTTTGTTCTGGGGTGAAATTCAATTGCCAAAATAGCAATCCCCTACATCTGGCACCAGCACTGGCTGGCAAACTATAATAGAGTCCGCCAAAACATATTTTTTGTTCTGGGTGAAAATCACTTGCCAAAATAGCAATCCCCTAAATCTGGTGTCCCAGCACTGGCTGGCAAACAATAATAGTGTCCGCCAAAACATATATTTTGTTCTGGGGTGAAAATCACTTGCCAAAATAGCAATCCCCTAAATATGGTGTCCCAGCACTGGCTGGCAAACTATAATAGTGTCCGCCAGAACATATATTTTGTTCTGGGGTTAAATTCAATGGCCAAAATAGCAATCCCCTAAATCTGGTGCACTAGCAATGGCTGGCAAACTATAATAGTGTCTGCCAAAACATATATTTTGTTCTGGGGTGAAATTCAATGGCCAAAATATCAATACCATAAATCTGGTTTCACAGCTGTGGCTTTCAAACTATAATAGTGTCAGCCAAAACTTAAATCTTTTTTCTAGGGTGAAAATCACTTGTCAAAATAGCAATCCACTAAATCTGGTGTCTCAGCACTGGCTGGCAAACTATAGTAGTGTCCTCCAAAACATATATTTTGTTCTGGGGTGAAATTCAATTGCCAAAATAGCAATACCATAAATCTGGTATCACAGCTTTGGCTGGCAAACTACAATATTGTCCGCCAAGACATATATTTTGTTCTGCGGTGAAATTCGCTTGCCAAAATTGCAATCCCCTAAATCACGTGTCACAGCTGTGGCTGGCAAACTATCATTGTCCGCCAAAACATATATTTCGTTCTGTGGTGAAACTAAATTGACAAAATAGCAATACCATAAATCTGGAGTCACAGCTGTTGCTGGCAAACTCTAATAGTGTCCATCAAAACATAAATTTTTTTCTAGGGTAGAACTCACTTGCCAAAATAGCAATCCCCTAAATCTGGTGTCCCAGCACTGGCTGGAAAACTATAATATTGTCAGACAAAACATATATTTTGATCTGGGGTGAAATTCAATTGCCAAAATAGCAATCCCCTAAATCTGGTGACCCAACACTGGCTGTCAAACTATAATAGTGTACGTCAAAACATACTTTTTGTTCTGGGGTGAAATTCAATGGCCAAAATAGCAATACCATAAATCTGGTGTCACAGTTGTGGCTGGCAAACTTTAATAGTGTCAGCCAAAACATATATTTTGTTCTGGGGTGAAATTCATTTGACAAAATAGCAATCCCCTAAATCTGGTGTCCCAGTACTGGCTGGCAAACTATAAAAGTGTCCGCCAAAACATATATTTTGTTCTGGGGTGAAATTCAATTGCCAAAAAAGGCAATCCCCCAAATCTGCTGTCCCAGCACTGGCTGGCAATCTATAATAGTGTCCGCCAAAACATATATTTTGTTCTGGAGTGAAATTCATTTGCCAAAATAGCAATTCCCTAAATCTTGTGTCCCAGCACTGGCTGGCAAACCTTAATAGTGTCCGGCAAAACATATTTTTTGTTCTGGGGTCAAATTTAATTGCCAAAATAGCAATACCATAAATCTGGTGTCACAGCTGTTGCTGGCAAACTATAATAGTGTCCATCAAAACATATATTTTGTTCTGGGGTAAAATTCACTTGCCAAAATAGCAATCCCCTAAATCTGGTGTCCCAGCACTGGCTGGAAAACTATAATATTGTCAGACAAAACATATATTTTGTTCTGGGGTGAAATTCAATTGCCAAAATAGCAATCCCCTAAATATGGTGACCCAACAATGGCTGTCAAACTATAATAGTGTCCACCAAAACATATTTTTTGTTCTGGGTGAAATTCAATGGTCAAAATAGCAATACCATAAATTCTGTGTCACAGCTGTGGCTGGCAATCTTTAATAGTGTCAGCCAAAACATATATATTGTTCTGGGGTGAAATTCATTTGACAAAATAGCAATCCCCTAAATCTGTTGTCCCAGCACTAGCTGGCAAACTATAATAGTGTCCGCCAAAACATATATTTTGTTCTGGGGTGAAATTAATTTGCCAAAATAGCAATACCATAAATCTGGTGTCACAGCTGTGGCTGGCAAACTATTATAGTGTCCGCCAAAACATACATTTTGTTCTGGGGTGAAATTCACTTGCCAAAATAGCAATAACCTAAATCTGGTGTACCAGTACTGGCTGGAAAACTATTATAGTGTCCGCCAAAACATACATTTTGTTCTGGGGTGAAATTCACTTGCCAAAATAGCAATAACCTGAATCTGGTGTACCAGTACTGGCTGGCAAAATATTATAGTGTCCGCCAAAACATATATTTTGTTCTGGGGTGAAATTCAATTGCCAAAATAGCAATCCCCTAAATCTGTTGTCCCAGTACTGGCTGGCAAACTATAAAAGTGTCCGCCAAAACATATATTTTGTTCTGGGGTGAAATTCAATTGCCAAAAAAGGCAATCCCCGAAATCTGCTGTCCCAGCACTGGCTGGCAATCTATAAAAGTGTCCGCCAAAACATATATTTTGTTATGGGATGAAATTCACTTGCCAAAATAGCAATTCCCTAAATCTGGTGTCCCAGCACTGGCTGGCAAACCTTAATAGTGTCTGGCAAAACATATGTTTTGTTCTGGGGTGAAATTCAATTGCCAAAATAGCAATACCATAAATCTGGTGTCACAGATGTGGCTGGCAAACTATAATAGTGTCCGCAAAAACATATATTTGGTTCTGGGTGAAATGCACTTGCTAAAATAGCAATCCCCTAAATCTGGTGTCACAGCTGTGGCTGGCAAACTATTATAGTGACGCCAAAACATATATTTTGTTCTGAGGTGAAATTCACTTGCCAAAATATCAATTCCCTAAATCTGGTGTCCCTACACTGGCTTGCAAACTACAATTCTGTCCGCCAAAACATATATTTTGTTCTGGGGTGAAATTCAATTGCCAAAATAGCAATCCCCTAAATATGGTGACCCAACAATGGCTGTCAAACTATAATAGTGTCCACCAAAACATATTTTTTGTTCTGGGTGAAATTCAATGGTCAAAATAGCAATACCATAAATTCTGTGTCACAGCTGTGGCTGGCAATCTTTAATAGTGTCAGCCAAAACATATATATTGTTCTGGGGTGAAATTCATTTGACAAAATAGCAATCCCCTAAATCTGGTGTCCCAGCACTAGCTGGCAAACTATAATAGTGTCCGCCAAAACATATATTTTGTTCTGGGGTGAAATTAATTTGCCAAAATAGCAATACCATAAATCTGGTGTCACAGCTGTGGCTGGCAAACTATTATAGTGTCCGCCAAAACATACATTTTGTTCTGGGGTGAAATTCACTTGCCAAAATAGCAATAACCTAAATCTGGTGTACCAGTACTGGCTGGAAAACTATTATAGTGTCCGCCAAAACATACATTTTGTTCTGGGGTGAAATTCACTTGCCAAAATAGCAATAACCTAAATCTGGTGTACCAGTACTGGCTGGCAAAATATTATAGTGTCTGCCAAAACATATATTTTGTTCTGGGGTGAAATTCAATTGCCAAAATAGCAATCCCCTAAATCTGTTGTCTCAATACTGGCTGGCAAACTATAAAAGAGTCCGCCAAAACATATATTTTGTTCTGGGGTGAAATTCAATTGCCAAAAAAGGCAATCCCCGAAATCTGCTGTCCCAGCACTGGCTGGCAATCTATAAAAATGTCCGCCAAAACATATATTTTGTTCTGGGATGAAATTCACTTGCTAAAATAGCAATTCCCTAAATCTGGTGTCCCAGCACTGGCTGGCAAACCTTAATAGTGTCTGGCAAAACATATGTTTTGTTCTGGGGTGAAATTCAATTGCCAAAATAGCAATACCATAAATCTGGTGTCACAGATGTGGCTGGCAAACTATAATAGTGTCCGCAAAAACATATATTTGGTTCTGGGTGAAATGCACTTGCTAAAATAGCAATCCCCTAAATCTGGTGTCCCAGCACTGGCTGGCAAACTATAATAGTGTCCGCCAAAACATATATTTTGTTCTGGGGTTAAATTCAATTGCCAAAAAAGCAATTCCATAAATCTGGTGTCACAGCTGTGGCTGGCAAACTATTATAGTGACGCCAAAACATATATTTTGTTCTGAGGTGAAATTCACTTGCCAAAATATCAATTCCCTAAATCTGGTGTCCCTACACTGGCTTGCAAACTACAATTCTGTCCGCCAAAACATATATTTTGTTCTGGGGTGAAATTCAATTGCCAATATAGCAATCCCCTAAATCTGGTGTCCCAGCACTGCGTGGCAAACTATAATAGTGTACGCCAAAACATATTTTTTGTTCTGGAGTGAAAATCACTTGCCAAAATAGCAATACCATAAATCTGGTGTCTCAGCTGCTGGCTGGCAAACTATAATAGTGTCCGCCAAAACATATATTTTGTTCTGGGGTGAAATTCAATTGCCAAAATAGCAATACCCTAAATCTGGTGTCCCAGCACTGTTGCAGGCAAACATATAATAGTGTCCGCCAAAACATATTTTTTGTTCTGGGGTGAAATTCAATTGCCAAAATAGCAATACCATAAATCTGGTGTCACAGCTCTGGCTGGCAAGCTATAATAGTGTCCGCCAAAACATATATTTTGTTCTGGGGTGAAATTCACTTGACAAAATAGCAATCCCTAAATCTGGTGTCCCAGCTCTGGCTGGCAAACTATAATAGTGTCTGCCAAAACATATATTTTGTTCTGGGGTGAAATTCATTTGCCAAAATAGCAATACCATAAATCTGGTGTCACAGCTGTGGCTGGCAAACTATTATAGTGTCCGCCAAAACATATATTTTGTTCTGGGGTGAAATTCACTTGCCAAAATAGCAATAACCTAAATCTGGTGTACCAGCTACTGGCTGGCAAAATATAATAGTGTCCGCCAAAACATATATTTTGTTCTGGGGTGAAATTCAATTGCCAAAACAGCAATACCCTAAATCTGGTGTCCCAGTACTGGCTGGCAAACTATAATAGTGTCCGCAAAAACATATATTTTGTTCTGGGGTGAAATTCAATTGCCAAAATAGCAATCCCCTAAATCTGGTGTCCCAGCACTGGCTGGCAAACTATAATAGTGTCCGCCAAAACATATATTTTGTTCTGGGGTGAAATTCAATTGCCAAAATAGCAATACCATAAATCTGTGTGTCACAGCTGTGGCTGGCAAACTATAATAGTGTCCGCCAAAACATATATTTTGTTCTGGGGTGAAATTCAATTGCCAAAATAGCAATACCATAAATCTGGTGTCTCAGCATGTGGCTGGCAAACTATAATAGTGTCCGCAAAAACATATATTTTGTTCTGGGGTGAAATTCAATTGCCAAAATAGCAATACCCTAAATCTGGTGTCCCAGCTACTGGCTGGCAAACTATAATAGTGTCCGTCAAAACATATATTTTGTTCTGGGGTGAAATTCACTTGCCAAAATAGCAATACCCTAAATCTAGTGTCCCAGCTGTGGCTGGCAAACTATAATAGTGTCCGCCAAAACATATATTTTGTTCTGGGGTGAAATTCAATTGCCAAAATAGCAATACCCTAAATCTGGTGTCCCAGCAGTGGCTGGCAAACTATAATAGTGTCCGTCAAAACATATATTTTGTTCTGGGGTGAAATTCACTTGCCAAAATAGCAATACCCTAAATCTGGTGTCCCAGCTGCTGGCTGGCAAACTATAATAGTGTCCGCCAAAACATATATTTTGTTCTGGGGTGAAATTCACTTGCCAAAATAGCAATACCCTAAATCTGGTGTCCCAGCTACTGGCTGGCAAACTATAATAGTGTCCGCCAAAACATATATTTTGTTCTGGGGTGAAATTCAATTGCCAAAATAGCAATACCCTAAATCTGGTGTCCCAGCTGTGGCAGGCAAACTATAATAGTGTCCGCCAAAACATATATTTTGTTCTGGGGTGAAATTCAATTGCCAAAATAGCAATCCCCTAAATCTGGTGTCCCAGCTACTGGCTGGCAAACTATAATAGTGTCCGCCAAAACATATATTTTGTTCTGGGGTGAAATTCAATTGCCAAAATAGCAATACCCTAAATCTGGTGTCCCAGCTTTGGCTGGCAAGCTATAATAGTGTCCGCCAAAACATATATTTTGTTCTGGGGTGAAATTCAATTGCCAAAATAGCAATACCCTAAATCTGGTGTCCCAGCTGCTGGCTGGCAAACTATAATAGTGTCCGCCAAAACATATATTTTGTTCTGGGGTGAAATTCACTTGCCAAAATAGCAATACCCTAAATCTGGTGTCACAGCTGTGGCTGGCAAGCTATCATAGTGTCCGCCAAAACATATATTTTGTTCTGGGGTGAAATTCACTTGCCAAAATAGCAATACCCTAAATCTGGTGGTCCCAGCTGCTGGCTGGCAAAATATCATAGTGTCCGCCAAAACATATATTTTGTTCTGGGGTGAAATTCAATTGCCAAAATAGCAATACCCTAAATCTGGTGTCCCAGCTACTGGCTGGCAAACTATAATAGTGTCCGCCAAAACATATATTTTGTTCTGGGGTGAAATTCAATTGCCAAAATAGCAATACCCTAAATCTGGTGTCCCAGCTGTGGCTGGCAAACTATAATAGTGTCCAGCCAAAACATATATTTTGTTCTGGGGTGAAATTCAATTGCCAAAATAGCAATACCTAAATCTGGTGTCCCAGCTGTGGCTGGCAAACTATAATAGTGTCCGCCAAAACATATATTTTGTTCTGGGGTGAAATTCAATTGCCAAAATAGCAATACCATAAATCTGGTGTCTCAGCTGTGGCTGGCAAACTATTATAGTGTCCGCCAAAACATATATTTTGTTCTGGGGTGAAATTCAATTGCCAAAATAGCAATACCCTAAATCTGGTGTCCCAGCTGCTGGCTGGCAAACTATTATAGTGTCCGCCAAAACATATATTTTGTTCTGGGGTGAAATTCACTTGCCAAAATAGCAATACCCTAAATCTGGTGTCCCAGCTACTGGCTGGCAAAGTATAATAGTGTCCGCCAAAACATATATTTTGTTCTGGGGTGAAATTCAATTGCCAAAATAGCAATACCCTAAATCTGGTGTCTCAGCTACTGGCTGGCAAACTATAATAGTGTCCGCCAAAACATATATTTTGTTCTGGGGTGAAATTCAATTGCCAAAATAGCAATACCCTAAATCTGGTGTCCCAGCACTGGCTGGCAAAGCTATAATAGTGTCCGCCAAAACATATATTTTGTTCTGGGGTGAAATTCAATTGCCAAAATAGCAATTCCCTAAATCTGGTGTCCCAGCACTGGCTGGCAAACTATAATAGTGTCTGCCAAAACATATATTTTGTTCTGGGGTGAAATTCAATTGCCAAAATAGCAATACCATAAATCTGGTGTTCACAGATGTGGCTGGCAAACTATAATAGTGTCCGCTAAAACATATATTTGGTTCTGAGGTGAAATTCACTTGCCAAAATAGCAATCCCCTAAATCTGGTGTCCCAGCACTGGCTGGCAAACTATAATAGTGTCTGCCAAAACATATATTTTGTTCTGGGGTGAAATTCAATTGCCAAAATAGCAATGCCATAAATCTGGTGTCACAGCTGTGGCTGGCAAAGTATTATAGTGTCGCCTAAAACATATATTTTGTTCTGAGGTGAAATTCACTTGCCAAAATATCAATTCCCTAAATCTGGTGTCCCACACTGACTTGGCAAGCTACAATTCTGTCCGCCAAAACATATATTTTGTTCTGGGGTGAAATTCAATTGCCAATATAGCAATACCCTAAATCTGGTGTCCCAGCTGCTGCTGGCAAACTATAATAGTGTACGCCAAAACATATATTTTGTTCTGGAGTGAAAATCACTTGCCAAAATAGCAATACCCTAAATCTGGTGACCCAGCACTGGCTGGCCAAACTATAATAGTGTCCGCCAAAACATATATTTTGTTTTGGGGAGAAATACAATTGCCAAAATAACAATACCATAAATCTGGTGTCACACCTGTGGCAGGCAAACAATAATAGTGTCCGCCAAAACATATATTTTGCACTGGGGTGAAATTAAATTGCCAAAATAGCAATCCCCTAAATCTGGTGTCCCAGCACTGGCTGGCAAACTATAATAGTGTCCGCCAAAACATATTTTTTGTTCTGGGGTGAAATTCAATTGCCAATATAGCAATACCATAAATGAGGTGTTACAGCTTTGGCTGGCAAGCTATAATAGTGTCCGCCAAAACATATATTTTGTTCTGGGGTGAAATTCATTTGACAAAATAGCAATCCCCTAAATCTGGTGTCCCAGCCCTGGCTGGCAAACTATAATAGTGTTCGCCAAAACATATATTTTGTTCTGGGGTGAAATTCTTTTGCCAAAATAGCAATACTATAAATCTGGTGTCACAGCTGTGGCTGGCAAACTATTATAGTGTCCGCCAAAACATATATTTTGTTCTGGGGTGAAATTCAATTGCCAAAATAGCAATACCATAAATCTGGTGTTCCAGCTGCTGGCTGGCAAAATATAATAGTGTCCGCCAAAACATATATTTTGATCTGGGGTGAAATTCAATTGCCAAAATAGCAATCCCTAAATCTGGTGTCCCAGTACTGGCTGGCCAAACTATAATAGTGTCCGCAAAAACATATATTTTGTTCTGGGGTGAAATTCAATTGCCAAAATAGCAATCCCTAAATCTGGTGTCCCAGCACTGGCTGGCAAACTATAATAGTGTCCGCAAAACATATATTTTGTTCTGGGGTGAAATTCAATTGCCAAAATAACAATACCATAAATCTGGTGTCACAGATGTTGACTGGTCAAACATTAATAGTGTCCGCCAAAACATATATTTTGTTCTGGGGTGAAATTCAATTGCCAAAATAGCAATCCCTAACATCTGGTCACCAGCACTGGCTGGCAAACTATAATAGTGTCCGCAAAAAAATATTTTTTGTTCTGGGGTGAAAATCACTTGCCAAAATAGCTATCCCTTAAATCTGGTGTCCCAGCACTGGCTGGCAAACTATATTAGTGTCCGTCAAAAAATATATTTTGTTCTGGGGTGAAAATCACTTGCCAAAATAGCAATCCCCTAAATCTGGTGTCCCAGCACTGGCTGGCAAACTATAATAGTGTCCGCCAGAACATATATTTTGTTCTGGGGTTAAATTCAATTGGCAAAATAGCAATTCCCCTAAATCTTGTGCACCAGCACTGGCTGGCAAACTATAATAGTGTCTGCTAAAACATATATTAGGTTCTGAGGTGAAATTCACTTGCCGAAATAGCAATCCCCTAAATCTTGTGTCATTGCACTGGCTGGTAAACTATAATAGTGTCCGCCAAATCATATATTTTGTTCTGGGGTCAAATTCAATTGCCAAAATAGCAATCCCCTAAATCTGGTGTCCTAGCACTGGCTGGCAAACTATAATAGTGTCCGCCAATACATATGTTTTGTTCTGGGGTGAAATTCAATGGCCAAAATATCAATACCATAAATCTGGTTTCACAGCTGTGGCTGGCAAACTATAATAGTGTCTGCCAAAACATAAATTTTTTTCTAGGGTGAAATTCACTTGCCAAAATAGCAATCCCCTAAATCTGGTGTCTCAGCACTGGCTTGCAAACTATAGTAGTGTCCTCCAAAACATATATTTTGTTCTGGGGTGAAATTCAATTGCCAAAATAGCAATACCATAAATCTGGTATCACAGCTTTGGCTGGCAAAGTACAATAGTGTCCGCCAAGACATATATTTTGTTCTGCGGTGAAATTCGCTTGCCAAAATTGCAATCCACTAAATCTCGTGTCACAGCTGTGGCTGGCAAACTATCATTGTCCGCCAAAACATATATTTTGTTCTGGGGTGAAATTCATTTGACAAAATAGCAATCCCCTAAATCTGATGTCCCAGCCCTGGCTGGCAAACTATAATAGTGTCCGCCCAAAACATATATTTTGTTCTGGGGTGAAATTCATTTGCCAAAATAGCAATACCATAAATCTGGAGTCAAAGCTGTGGCTGGCAAACTATTATAGTGTCCGCCAAAACATATATTTTGTTCTGGGGTGAAATTCACTTGCCAAAATAGCAATAACCTAAATCTGGTGTACCAGTACTGGCTGGCAAAATATAATAGTGTCCGCCAAAACATATATTTTGTTCTGGGGTGAAATTCACTTGCCAAAATAGCAATCCCCTAAATCTGGTGTCCCAGTACTGGCTGGCAATCTATAATAGTGTCCTCCAAAACATATATTTTGTTCTGGAGTGAAATTCATTTGCCAAAATAGCAATTCCCTAAATCTTGTGTCCCAGCACTGGCTGGCAAACCTTAATAGTGTCCGGCAAAACATATGTTTTGTTCTGGGGTGAAATTCAATTGCCAAAATAGCAATAACATAAATCTGGTATCACAGCTTTGGCTGGCAAACTATAATAGTGTCCGCCAAGACATATATTTTGTTCTGCGGTGAAATTCGCTTGCCAAAATTGCAATCCCCTAAATCTCGTGTCACAGCTGTGGCTGGCAAACTATCATTGTCCGCCAAAACATATATTTTGTTCTGTGGTGAAACTAAATTGACAAAATAGAATACCATAAATCTGGTGTCACAGCTGTTGCTGGCAAACTATAATAGTGTCCATCAAAACATATATTTTGTTCTGGGGTAAAATTCACTTGCCAAAATAGCAATCCCCTAAATCTGGTGTCCCAGCACTGGCTGGAAAACTATAATATTGTCAGACAAAACATATTTTTTGTTCTGGGTGAAATTCAATGGTCAAAATTGCAATACCATAAATTCTGTGTCACAGCTGTGGCTGGCAATCTTTAATAGTGTCAGCCAAAACATATATATTGTTCTGGGGTGAAAATCATTTGCCAAAATAGCAATACCATAAATATGGTGTCACAGCTGTGGCTGGCAAAATATTATAGTGTCCGCCAAAACATACATTTTGTTCTGGGGTGAAATTCACTTCCCAAAATAGCAATAACCTAAATTTGGTGTACCAGTACTGGCTGGCAAACTATTATAGTGTCCGCCAAAACATACATTTTGTTCTGGGGTGAAATTCACTTGCCAAAATAGCAATAAACTAAATCTGGTGTACCAGTACTGGCTGGCAAAATATTATAGTGTCCGCCAAAACATATATTTTGTTCTGGGGTGAAATTCAATTGCCAAAATAGCAATCCCCTAAATTTGTTGTCCCAGTACTGGCTGGCAAACTATAAAAGTGTCCGCCAAAACATATTTTGTTCTGGGGTGAAATTCAATTGCCAAAATAGGCAATACCCTGAATCTGCTGTCCCAGCACTGGCTGGCAATCTATAATAGTGTCCGCTAAAACATATATTTTGTTCTGGGATGAAATTCACTTGCCAAAATAGCAATTCCCTAAATCTGGTGTACCAGCACTGGCTGGCAAACCTTAATAGTGTCTGGCAAAACATATGTTTTGTTCTGGGGTGAAATTCAATTGCCAAAATAGCAATACCATAAATCTGGTGTCACAGATGTGGCTGGCAAACTATAATAGTGTCCGCAAAAACATATATTTTGTTCTGGGGTGAAATGCACTTGCTAAAATAGCAATCCCCTAAATCTGGTGTCCCAGCACTGGCTGGCAAACTATAATAGTGTCCGCAAAAAAATATATATTTTGTTCTGGGGTTAAATTCAATTGCCAAAAAAGCAATTCCATAAATCTGGTGTCACAGCTGTGGCTGGCAAACTATTATAGTGACGCCAAAACATATATTTTGTTGTGAGGTGAAATTCACTTGCCAAAATATCAATTCCCTAAATCTGGTGTCCCTACACTGGCTTGCAAACTACAATTCTGTCCGCCAAAACATATATTTTGTTCTGGGGTGAAATTCAATTGCCAAAATAGCAATCCCCTAAATCTGGTGTCCCAGCACTGCGTGGCAAACTATAATAGTGTACGCCAAAACATATTTTTTGTTCTGGGGTGAAATTCAATTGCCAAAATAGCAGTCCCCTAAATCTGGTGACCCAGCACTGACTGGCAAACTATAATAGTGTCCGCCAAAACATATATTTTGTTTTGGGGAGAAATACAATTGCCAAAATAACAATACCATAAATCTGGTGTCACACCTGTGGCAGGCAAACAATAATAGTGTCCGCCAAAACATATATTTTGCACTGGGGTGAAATTAAATTGCCAAAATAGCAATCCCCTAAATCTGGTGTCCCAGCACTGGCTGGCAAACTATAATAGTGTCCGCCAAAACATATTTTTTGTTCTGGGGTGAAATTCAATTGCCAAGATAGCAAAACCATAAATGTGGTGTTACAGCTTTGGCTGGCAAGCTATAATAGTGTCCGCCAAAACATATATTTTGTTCTGGGGTGAAATTCACTTGCCAAAATAGCAATAACCTAAATCTGGTGTACCAGTACTGGCTGGCAAAATATTATAGTGTCTGCCAAAACATATATTTTGTTCTGGGGTGAAATTCAATTGCCAAAATAGCAATCCCCTAAATCTGTTGTCCCAGTACTGGCTGGCAAACTATAAAAGTGTCCGCCAAAACATATATTTTGTTCTGGGGTAAAATTCAATTGCCAAAAAAGGCAATCCCCGAAATCTGCTGTCCCAGCACTGGCTGGCAATCTATAAAAGTGTCCGCCAAAACATATATTTTGTTCTGGGATGGAATTCACTTGCTAAAATAGCAATTCCCTAAATCTGGTGTCCCAGCACTGGCTGGCAAACCTTAATAGTGTCTGGCAAAACATATGTTTTGTTCTGGGGTGAAATTAAATTGCCAAAAAAGGCAATCCCCCAAATCTGCTGTCCCAGCACTGGCTGGCAATCTATAATAGTGTCCGCCAAAACATATATTTTGTTCTGGGGTGAAATTCACTTGCCAAAATAGCAATTCCCTAAATCTGGTGTCCCAGCACTGGCTGGCAAACCTTTATAGTGTCTGGCAAAACATATGTTTTGTTCTAGGGTGAAATTCAATTGCCAAAATAGCAATACCATAAATCTGGTGTCACAGATGTGGCTGGCAAACTATAATAGTGTCCGCAAAAACATATATTTTGTTCTGGGGTGAAATGCACTTGCTAAAATAGCAATCCCCTAAATCTGGTTTCCCAGCACTGGTTGGCAAACTATAATAGTGTCCGCCAAAACATATATTTTGTTCTGGGGTTAAATTCAATTGCCAAAAAAGCAATTCCATAAATCTGGTGTCACAGCGGTGGCTGGCAAACTATTATAGTGACGCCAAAACATATATTTTGTTCTGAGGTGTGTGGGGTAAGGTGCAGGGTGCCGTCGTGGATGGCAGGTATGTGTCACCGAGGTTCATAGCCTCGGTGAGGAAAGAGCCCGTTTTTGTTGATGTCAGCAGCAGCTAGTGCTACTGACAGAGTTTAAATAGCATGGCTGCAATGCCGATCCGGGCCGCCTCTTACCGGGAGCAGCTAAAGTGTAGGGTGGGTGGCTGCTCCCCACGACCCAGTCCTGGTTTTGGGCTGGGTTTAAAAGCTCAGCCAGCTCAGCAGCTGGAGGCTGTGATTATCCTGGAGCTGCTAACAGGGCTGGGAGTTCTATGTCCTGGAGGAAAGAGCTCAGCAAGGAGGTGTTTTGTTCCTGGCTACCTGAAGCTGGATTCTCCTGCGGCTGGGCCGACAGCGTGGTGCGAACCTGCACCTACACCTCCCAGGTGACTGAACCTGTGTTGGCCTGTTTTTGTTTTGCCACGTTATTTCCGTTGTGTGTGAACTGTCACCAAGAGACTGTTTTTCATTTGTGGTGTGCAAGTGTGAATAAAACACTGTTTGTTGCACAATCTGGACTCCTTGTTTTGCCTCTAAACTGCACCCGCACCGCTGTCTACCAGAGCGACTCCCCACAGGTGACATTCACTTGCCAAAATATAAATTCCCTAAATCTGGTGTCCCTGCACGGGCTGGCAAACTACAATTCTGTCCGCCAAAACATATATTTTTTTCTGGGGTGAAATTCAATTGCCAAAATAGCAATCCCCTAAATCTGGTGTCACAGCACTGCGTGGCAAACTATAATAGTGTCCGCCAAAACATATTTTTTGTTCTAGAGTGAAAATCACTTGCCAAAATAGCAATCCCCTAAATCTGGTGTCCCAGCACTGGCTGGCAAACTATAATAGTGTCCGCCAAAACATATATTTTGTTTTGGGGAGAAATTAAATTGCCAAAATAACAATACCATAAATCTGGTGTCACACCTGTGGCAGGCAAACAATAATAGTGTCCGCCAAAACATATATTTTGCACTGGGGTGAAATTCAATTGCCAAAATAGAAATACCATAAATCTGGTGTCCCAGCACTTTCTGGCAAACTATAATAGTGTCCGCCAAAACATATATTTTGTTCTGGGGAGAAATGCACTTGCTAAAATAGCAATCCCCTAAATCTGGTGTCCCAGCACAGGCTGGCAAACTATAATAGTGTCCGCCAAAACATATTTTTTGTTCTGGGGTGAAATTCAATTGCCAATATAGCAATACCATAAATGTGGTGTCACAGCTTTGGCTGGCAAGCTATAATAGTGTCCGCCAAAACATATATTTTGTTCTGGGGTGAAATTCATTTGCCAAAATAGAAATTCCCTAAATCTGGTGTCACAGCTGTGGCTGGCAAACTATAAGTGTCCGCCAAAACATATATTTTGTTCTGGGGTGCAATTCAATTGCCAAAATAGCAATACCATAAATCTGGTTTCATAGCTATGTTTGGCAAACTATAATAGTGTCCGCCAAAACATATATTTTGTTCTGGGGTGAAATTCAATTGCCAAAATAGCAATAACATAAACCTGGTTTCACAGCTGTCGTTGGCAAACTATAATAGTGTCTGGCAAAACATATATTTTGTTCTGGGGTGAAATTCACATGCCAAAATTGCAATCCCCTAAATCTGGTGTGCCAGCACTGGCTGGCAAACTATAATTGTGTCCGCGAAAACATATTTTTTGTTCTGGGGTTTAAATCACTTGCCAAAATAGAAATCCCTTAAATCTGGTGTCCCAGCACTGGCTGGCAAACTATAATATTGTCCGCCAGAACATATATTTTGTTCTGGGGTGAAATTCACTTTCCAAAATAGAAATTCCCTAAATCTGGTGTCACAGCTGTGGCTGGCAAACTATAAGTGTCCGCCAAAACATATATTTTGTTCTGGGGTGAAATTCACTTGCCAAAATAGAAATTCCCTAAATCTGGTGTCACAGCTGTGGCTGGCAAACTATAAGTGTCCGCCAAAACATATATTTTGTTCTGGGGTGCAATTCAATTGCCAAAATAGCAATACCATAAATCTGGTTTCATAGCTATGTTTGGCAAACTATAATAGTGTCCGCCAAAACATATATTTTGTTCTGGGGTGAAATTCAATTGCCAAAATAGCAATAACATAAACCTGGTTTCACAGCTGTCGTTGGCAAACTATAATATTGTCCGACAAAACATATATTTTGTTCTGGGGTGACATTCAATTGCCAAAATAGCAATCCACTAAATCTGGTGACCCAGCACTGGCTGGCAAACTATAATTGTGTCCGCGAAAACATATTTTTTGTTCTGGGGTTTAAATCACTTGACAAAATAGAAATCCCTTAAATATGGTGTCCCAGCACTGGCTGGCAAACTATAATATTGTCCGCCAGAACATATATTTTGTTCTGGGGTGAAATTCACTTTCCAAAATAGAAATTCCCTAAATCTGGTGTCACAGCTGTGGCTGGCAAACTATAAGTGTCCGCCAAAACATATATTTTGTTCTGGGGTGCAATTCAATTGCCAAAATAGCAATACCATAAATCTGGTTTCATAGCTATGTCTGGAAAACTATAATAGTGTTCGCCAAAACATATATTTTGTTCTGGGGTGAAATTCAATTGCCAAAATAGCAATACCATAAATCTGGTTTAACAGCTGTCGTTGGCAAACTATAATAGTGTCCGGCAAAACATATATTTTGTTCTGGGGTGAAATTCACATGCCAAAATAGCAATCCCCTAAATCTGGTGTCCCAGCACTGGCTGGCAAACTATAATATTGTCCGACAAAACATATATTTAGTTCTGGGGTGAATTTCACTAGCCAAAATAGCAATCCCCTAAATCTGGTGTCCCAGCACTGGCTGGCAAACTATAATAGTGTCCGCCAAAACATATATTTTGTTCTGGGGTGAAATTCACTTACCAAAATAGCAATACCATAAATCTGGTGTCACAGCACTGGTTGGCAAACTGTAATAGTGTCCGTCAAAACATATCTTTTGATCTGGGGTGAAATTCACGTGCCAAAATAGCAATACCCTAAATCTGGTGTCCTAGGACTGGCTGGCAAACTATAATAGTGTCCACCAAAACATATATTTTGTTCTGGGGTGAAATTCAATAGCCAAAATAGCAATACTATAAATCTGGTGTCACAGCTGTGGCTGGCAAAATTTAATAGTGTCAGCCAAAACATATATTTTGCTCTGGGGTGAAATTAAATTGCCAAAATAGCATTACCATAAATCTGGTGCCACGGTTGTGGCTGACAAACTATTATAGTGTCCGCCAAAACATATATTTTGTTCTGGGGTGAAATTCACTTGCCAAAATAGCAATTCCCTAAATCTGGTGTCCCAGCACTGGCTGGCAAAATATAATAGTGTCCGCCAAAACATATATTTTGTTCTGGGGTTAAATTCAATTGCAAAATAGCAATCCCCTAAATCTAGTGTCCCAGCACTGGCTGGCAAACTATAATAGTGTCCGCCAAAACATATATTTTGTTCTGGGGTGAAATTCACTCACCAAAATAGCAATACCATAAATCTGGTGTCTCCGCATTGGTTGGCAAACTGTAATAGTGTCAGTCAAAACATATCTTTTGATCTGGGGTGAAATTCACGTGCCAAAATAGCAATACCCTAAATCTGGTGTCCTAGGACTGGCTGGCAAACTATAATAGTGTCCACCAAATCATATATTTTGTTCTGGGGTGAAATTCAATGGCCAAAATAGCAATTCTATAAATCTGGTGTCACAGCTGTGGCTGGCAAACTTTAATAGTGTCAGCCAAAACATATATTTTGTTCTGGGGTGAAATTCACTTGCCAAAATAGCAATTCCCTAAATCTGGTGTCCCAGCACTGGCTGGCAAACCTTAATAGTGTCCGGCAACACAAATGTTTTGTTCTGGGGTGAAATTCAATTGCCAAAATAGCAATACCATAAATCTAGTGTCACAGATGTGGCTGGCAAACTATAATAGTGTCCGCAAAAACATATATTTGGTTCTGGGGTGAAATGCACTTGCTAAAATAGCAATCCCCTAAATCTGGTGTCCCAGCACTGGCTGGCAAACTATGATAGTGTCCGCCAAAACATATATTTTGTTCTGGGGTTAAATTCAATTGCCAAAAAAGCAATTCCATAAATCTGGTGTCACAGCTGTGGCTGGCAAACTATTATAGTGACGCCAAAACATATATTTTGTTCTGAGGTAAAATTCACTTGCCAAAATATCAATTCCCTAAATCTGGTGTCCCTGCACTGGCTGGCAAACTAAAATTCTGTCCGACAAAACATATATTTTGTTCTGTGGTGAAATTCAATTGCCAAAATAGCCATCCCCTAAATCTGGTGTCCCAGCACTGGCGTGGCAAACTATAATAGTGTCCGCCAAAACATATATTTTGTTCTGGAGTGAAAATCACTTGCCAAAATAGCAATCCCCTAAATCTGGTGTCCCAGCACTGGCTGGCAAACTATAATAGTGTTCGCCAAAACATATATTTTGTTTTGGGGAGAAATTCAATTGCCAAAATAACAATACCATAAATCTGGTGTCACAGCTGTGGCAGGCAAACAATAATAGTGTCCGCCAAAACATATATTTTGTTCTGGGGTGAAATTCAATTGCCAAAATAGCAATACCATAAATCTGGTGACCCAGCACTGGCTGGCAAACTATAATTGTGTCCGCCAAAACATATTTTTTGTTCTGGGGTGAAAATCACTTGCCAAAATTGAAATCCCCTAAATCTGGTGTCCCAGCACTGGCTGTCAAACTATAATAGTGTCCGCAAAAAAATATAATTTGTTCTGGGGTTAAATTCAATTGGCAAAATAGCAACACCCTAAATCTGGTGCACTAGCACTGGCTGGCAAACTATAATAGTGTCTGCCAAAACATATATTTAGTTCTGGGGTGAAATTCACTTGCCGAAATAGCAATCCCCTAAATCTGGTGTCCCCACACTAGCTGGCAAACTATAATAGTGTCCACCAAATCATACATTTTGTTCTGGGGTCAAATTCGATTGCCAAAATAGCAATCCCCTAAATCTGGTGTCCCAGCACTGGCTGGCAAACAATAATAGTGTCCGCCAAAACATATATTTTTTTCTGGGGTGAAATTCAATGGCCAAAATAGCAATACCATAAATCTGGTGTCACAGCTGTGGCTTACAAACTATAATAGTGTCAGCCAAAACATAAATTTTTTTCTAGGGTGAAATTCACTTGCCAAAATAGCAATCCCCTAAATCTGGTGTCTCAGCACTGTCTGGCAAACTATAGTAGTGTCCTCCAAAACATATTTTTTGTTCTGGGGTTAAAATCACTTGCCAAAATTGAAATCCCCTAAATCTGGTGTCCCAGCACTGGCTGGCAAACTATAATAGTGTCCGCAAAAAATATATTTTGTTCTGAGGTAAAATTCACTTGCCAAAATATCAATCCCCTAAATCTGGTGTCTCAGCACTGGCTGGCAAACTATAGTAGTGTCCTCCAAAACATATATTTTGTTCTGGGGTGAAATTCAATTGCCAAAATAGCAATACCATAAATCTGGTATCACAGCTTTGGCTGGCAAACAATAATAGTGTCCGCAAAAACATATATTTGGTTCTGGGGATAAATGCACTTGCTAAAATAGCAATCCCCTAAATCTGGTGTCCCAGCACTGGCTGGCAAACTATAATAGTGTCCGCCAAAACATATATTTTGTTCTGGGGTGAAATTCACTTGCCAAAATAGCAATCCCCTAAATCTGGTGTCCCAGCACTGGCTGGCAAACTATAATAGTGTCCGCTAAAACATATATTTTGTTCTGAGGTAAAATTCACTTGCCAAAATATCAATTCCCTAAATCTGGTGTCCCTGCACTGGCTGGCAAACTATAATTGTGTCCGACAAAACATATATTTTGTTCTGGGGTGAAATTCAATTGCCAAAATAGCAATACCCTAAATCTGGTGTCCCAGCACTGCGTGGCAAACTATAATAGTGTCCGCCAAAACATATATTTTGTTCTGGAGTGAAAATCACTTGCCAAAATAGCAATCCCTAAATCAGGTGTCCCAGCACTGGCTGGCAAACTATAATAGTGTCCGCCAAAACATATATTTTGTTTTGGGGTAGAAATTCAATTGCTAAAATAGCAATACCATAAATCTGGTGTCACAGCTGTGGCAGGCAAACAATAATAGTGTCCGCCAAAACATATATTTTGTTCTGGGGTGAAATTCAATTGCCAAAATAGAAATACCATAAATCTGGTGACCCAGCACTGGCTGGCAAACTATAATAGTGTCCGCCAAAACATATATTTTGTTCTGGGGTGAAAATCACTTGCCAAAATAGAAATCCCCTAAATCTGGTGTCCCAGCACTGGCTGGCAAACTATATTAGTGTCCGCCAAAACATATATTTTGTTCTGGGGTGAAATTCAATTGCCAAAATAGCAATACCCTAAATCTGGTGTCCCAGCACTGGCTGGCAAACTATAATAGTGTCCGCCAAAACATATATTTTGTTCTGGGGTGAAATTCAATTGCCAAAATAGCAATCCCCTAAATCTGGTGTCCCAGCACTGGCTGGCAAACTCTAATAGTGTCCGCCAAAACATATATTTGGTTCTGGGGTGAAATTCACTTGCCAAAATAGCAATCCCCTAAATCTGGTGTCCCAGCACTGGCTGGCAAACTATAATAGTGTCCGCCAAAACATATATTTTGTTCTGGGGTGAAATTCAATTGCCAAAATAGCAATACATAAATCTGGTGTCACCAGCTGTGGCTGGCAAACTATAATAGTGTCCGCCAAAACATATATTTTGTTCTGGGGTGAAATTCACTTGCCAAAATAGCAATCCCCTAAATCTGGTGTCTCAGCACTGGCTGGCAAACTATAGTAGTGTCCTCCAAAACATATATTTTGTTCTGGGGTGAAATTCAATTGCCAAAATAGCAATACCATAAATCTGGTGTCACAGCTTTGGCTGGCAAACAATAATAGTGTCCGCCAAAACATATATTTGGTTCTGGGGTTAAATGCACTTGCTAAAATAGCAATCCCCTAAATCTGGTGTCCCAGCACTGGCTGGCAAACTATAATAGTGTCCGCCAAAACATATATTTTGTTCTGGGGTTAAAATCACTTGCCAAAATTGAAATACCCTAAATCTGGTGTCCCAGCACTGGCTGGCAACCTATAATAGTGTCCGCAAAAACATATATTTTGTTCTGAGGTAAAATTCACTTGCCAAAATATCAATTCCCTAAATCTGGTGTCCCTGCACTGGCTGGCAAACTACAATTCTGTCCGACAAAACTTATATTTTGTTCTGGGGTGAAATTCAATTGCCAAAATAGCCATCCCCTAAATCTGGTGTCCCAGCACTGCGTGGCAAACTATAATAGTGTCCGCCAAAACATATATTTTGTTCTGGAGTGAAAATCACTTGCCAAAATAGCAATCCCTAAATCTGGTGTCCCAGCACTGGCTGGCAAACTATAATAGTGTCCGCCAAAACATATATTTTGTTTTGGGGAGAAATTCATTGCCAAAATAGCAATACCATAAATCTGGTGTCACAGCTGTGGCAGGCAAACAATAATAGTGTCCGCCAAAACATATATTTTGCACTGGGGTGAAATTCAATTGCCAAAATAGAAATACCATAAATCTGGTGACCCAGCACTGGCTGGCAAACTATAATTGTGTCCGCCAAAACATATATTTTGTTCTGGGGTGAAAATCACTTGCCAAAATAGAAATCCTCTAAATCTGGTGTCCCAGCACTGGCTGGCAAACTATATTAGTGTCCGCAAAACATATATTTTGTTCTGGGGTGAAATTCAATTGCCAAAATAGCAATCCGCTAAATCTCGTGTCCCAGCACTGGCTGGCAAACTATAATAGTGTCCGCCAAAACATATATTTTGTTCTGGGGTGAAATTCAATTGCCAAAATAGGCAATACCCCAAATCTGCTGTCCCAGCACTGGCTGGCAAACTATAATAGTGTCCGCAAAAACATATATTTGGTTCTAGGGTGAAATGCACTTGCTAAAATAGCAATCCCCTAAATCTGGTGTCCCAGCACTGGCTGGCAAACTATGATAGTGTCCGCCAAAACATATATTTTGTTCTGGGGTTAAATTCAATTGCCAAAAAAGCAATTCCATAAATCTGGTGTCACAGCTGTGGCTGGCAAACTATTATAGTGACGCCAAAACATATATTTTGTTCTGAGGTAAAATTCACTTGCCAAAATATCAATTCCCTAAATCTGGTGTCCCTGCACTGGCTGGCAAACTAAAATTCTGTCCGACAAAACATAAATTTTGTTCTGTGGTGAAATTCAATTGCCAAAATAGCCATCCCCTAAATCTGGTGTCCCAGCACTGCGTGGCAAACTATAATAGTGTACGCCAAAACATATTTTTTGTTCTGGAGTGAAAATCACTTGCCAAAATAGCAATCCCCTAAATCTGGTGTCCCAGCACTGGCTGGCAAACTATAATAGTGTCCGCCAAAACATATATTTTGTTTTGGGGAGAAATTCAATTGCCAAAATAACAATACCATAAATCTGGTGTCACAGCTGTGGCAGGCAAACAATAATAGTGTCCGCCAAAACATATATTTTGCACTGGGGTGAAATTCAATTGCCAAAATAGAAATACCATAAATCTGGTGACCCAGCACTGGCTGGCAAACTATAATTGTGTCCGCCAAAACATATTTTTTGTTCTGGGGTGAAAATCACTTGCCAAAATTGAAATCCCCTAAATCTGGTGTCCCAGCACTGGCTGTCAAACTATAATAGTGTCCGCAAAAAAATATAATTTGTTCTGGGGTTAAATTCAATTGGCAAAATAGCAACACCCTAAATCTGGTGCACTAGCACTGGCTGGCAAACTATAATAGTGTCTGCCAAAACATATATTTAGTTCTGGGGTGAAATTCACTTGCCGAAATAGCAATCCCCTAAATCTGGTGTCCCCAGCACTAGCTGGCAAACTATAATAGTGTCCACCAAATCATACATTTTGTTCTGGGGTCAAATTCAATTGCCAAAATAGCAATCCCCTAAATCTGGTGTCCCAGCACTGGCTGGCAAACAATAATAGTGTCCGCCAAAACATATATTTTTTTCTGGGGTGAAATTCAATGGCCAAAATAGCAATACCATAAATCTGGTGTCACAGCTGTGGCTTACAAACTATAATAGTGTCAGCCAAAACATAAATTTTTTTCTAGGGTGAAATTCACTTGCCAAAATAGCAATCCCCTAAATCTGGTGTCTCAGCACTGTCTGGCAAACTATAGTAGTGTCCTCCAAAACATATATTTTGTTCTGGGGAGAAATTCAATTGCCAAAATAGCAATACCATAAATCTGGTTTCACAGCTTTGGCTGGCAAACTATAATAGTGTCCGCCAAGACATATATTTTGTTCTGCGGTGAAATTCGCTTGCCAAAATTGCAATCCCCTAAATCTCGTGTCACAGCTGTGGCTGGCAAACTATCATTGTCCGCCAAAACATATATTTTGTTCTGGGGTGAAAATCACTTGCCAAAATAGCAATCCCCTAAATCTGGTGTCCCAGCACTGGCTGGCAAACTATAATAGTGTCCGCCAGAACATATATTTTGTTCTGGGGTTTAATTCATTTGCCAAAATAGCAATACCCTAAATCTGGTGCACTAGCACTGGCTGGAAAACTATAATAGTGTCTGCCAAAACATATATTTAGTTCTGGGGTGAAATTCACTTGCCGAAATAGCAATCCCCTAAATCTGGTGTCCCAGCACTGGCTGGCAAACTGTAATAGTGTCCGCCAAATCATATATTTTGTTGTGGGGTCAAATTCAATTGCCAAAATAGCAATCCCCTAAATATGGTGTCTCAGCACTGGCTGGCAAACTATAGTAGTGTACTCCAAAACACATATTTTGTTCTGGGGTGAAATTCAATTGCCAAAATAGCAATACCATAAATCTGGTATCACAGCTTTGGCTGGCAAACTATAATAGTGTCCGCCAAGACATATATTTTGTTCTGCGGTGAAATTCGCTTGCCAAAATTGCAATCCCCTAAATCTCGTGTCACAGCTGTGGCTGGCAAACTATCATTGTCCGCCAAAACATATATTTTGTTCTGGGGTTAAATTCAATTGCCAAAATAGCAATCCCCTAAATCTGGTGTCCCAGTACTGGCAGGCAAACTATAAAAGTGTCCGCCAAAACATATATTTTGTTCTGGGGTAAAATTCAATTGCCAACAAAGGCAATCCCCCAAATCTGCTGTCCCAGCACTGGCTGGCAAGCTATAATAGTGTCAGCCAAAACATAAATTTTTTTCTAGGGTGAAATTCACTTGCCAAAATAGCAATCCCCTAAATCTGGTGTCTCAGCACTGTCTGGCAAACTATAGTAGTGTCCTCCAAAACATATATTTTGTTCTGGGGAGAAATTCAATTGCCAAAATAGCAATACCATAAATCTGGTTTCACAGCTTTGGCTGGCAAACTATAATAGTGTCCGCCAAGACATATATTTTGTTCTGCGGTGAAATTCACTTGCCAAAATAGCAATCCCCTAAATCTGGTGTCCCAGCACTGGCTGGCAAACTATAATAGTGTCCGCCAAAACATATATTTTGTTCTGGGGTGAAATTCACTTGCCAAAATAGCAATCCCTAAATCTGGTGTCTCAGCACTGGCTGGCAAACTATAGTAGTGTACTCCAAAACACATATTTTGTTCTGGGGTGAAATTCAATTGCCAAAATAGCAATACCATAAATCTGGTATCACAGCTTTGGCTGGCAAACTATAATAGTGTCCGCCAAGACATATATTTTGTTCTGCGGTGAAATTCGCTTGCCAAAATTGCAATCCCCTAAATCTCGTGTCACAGCTGTGGCTGGCAAACTATCATTGTCCGCCAAAACATATATTTTGTTCTGGGGTTAAATTCAATTGCCAAAATAGCAATCCCCTAAATCTGGTGTCCCAGTACTGGCAGGCAAACTATAAAAGTGTCCGCCAAAACATATATTTTGTTCTGGGGTAAAATTCAATTGCCAACAAAGGCAATCCCCCAAATCTGCTGTCCCAGCACTGGCTGGCAAGCTATAATAGTGTCCGCCAAAACATATATTTTGTTCTGGGGTGAAATGCACTTGCCAAAATAGCAATTCCCTAAATCTGGTGTCCCAGCACTCGCTGGCAAACCTTAATAGTGTCCGGCAAAACATAAGTTTTGTTCTGGGGTGAAATTCAATTGCCAAAATAGCAATACCATAAATCTGGTGTCACAGATGTGGCTGGCAAACTATAATAGTGTCCGCAAAAACATATATTTGGTTCTGGGGTGAAATGCACTTGCTAAAATAGCAATCCCCTAAATCTGGTGTCCTAGAACTGGCTGGCAAACTATAATAGTGTCCGCCAAAACATATTTTTTGTTCTGGGGTGAAAATCACTTGCCAAAATTGAAATCCCCTAAATCTGGTGTCCCAGCACTGGCTCGCAAACTATAATAGTGTCCGCAAAAAAATATATTTTGTTCTGGGGTTAACTTCAATTGTCAAAATAGCAACACCCTAAATCTGGTGCACTAGCACTGGCTGGCAAACTATAATAGTGTCTGCCAAAACATATATTTAGTTCTGGGGTGAAATTCACTTGCCGAAATAGCAATCCCCTAAATCTGGTGTCCCCACACTAGCTGGCAAACTATAATAGTGTCCACCAAATCATACATTTTGTTCTGGGGTCAAATTCAATTGCCAAAATAGCAATCCCCTAAATCTGGTGTCCCAGCACTGGCTGGCAAACTATAATAGTGTCCGCCAAAACATATATTTTTTTCTGGGGTGAAATTCAATGGCCAAAATAGCAATACCATAAATCTGGTGTCACAGCTGTGGCTGGCAAACTATAATAGTGTCAGCCAAAACATAAATTTTTTTCTAGGGTGAAATTCACTTGCCAAAATAGCAATCCCCTAAATCTGGTGTCTCAGCACTGGCTGGCAAACTATAGTAGTGTCCTCCAAAACATATATTTTGTTCTGGGGTGAAATTCAATTGCCAAAATAGCAATACCATAAATCTGGTATCACAGCTTTGGCTGGCAAACAATAATAGTGTCCGCAAAAACATATATTTGGTTCTGGGGATAAATGCACTTGCTAAAATAGCAATCCCCTAAATCTGGTGTCCCAGCACTGGCTGGCAAACTATAATAGTGTCCGCCAAAACATATTTTTTGTTCTGGGGTTAAAATCACTTGCCAAAATTGAAATCCCCTAAATCTGGTGTCCCAGCACTGGCTGGCAAACTATAATAGTGTCCGCAAAAAATATATTTTGTTCTGAGGTAAAATTCACTTGCCAAAATATCAATTCCCTAAATCTGGTGTCCCTGCACTGGCTGGCAAACTACAATTCTGTCCGACAAAACATATATTTTGTTCTGGGGTGAAATTCAATTGCCAAAATAGCCATCCCCTAAATCTGGTGTCCCAGCACTGCGTGGCAAACTATAATAGTGTCCGCCAAAACATATTTTTTGTTCTGGAGTGAAAATCACTTGCCAAAATAGCAATCCCCTAAATCAGGTGTCCCAGCACTGGCTGGCAAACTATAATAGTGTCCGCCAAAACATATATTTTGTTTTGGGTAGAAATTCAATTGCTAAAATAACAATACCATAAATCTGGTGTCACAGCTGTGGCAGGCAAACAATAATAGTGTCCGCCAAAACATATATTTTGCACTGGGGTGAAATTCAATTGCCAAAATAGAAATACCATAAATCTGGTGACCCAGCACTGGCTGGCAAACTATAATTGTGTCCGCCAAAACATATTTTTTGTTCTGGGGTGAAAATCACTTGCCAAAATAGAAATCCTCTAAATCTGGTGTCCCAGCACTGGCTGGCAAACTATATTAGTGTCCGCAAAAAAATATATTTTGTTCTGGGGTGAAATTCAATTGGCAAAATAGCAATCCCCTAAATCTCGTGTCCCAGCACTGGCTGGCAAACTATAAAAGTGTCCGCCAAAACATATATTTTGTTCTGGGGTGAAATTCAATTGCCAAAAAAGGCAATCCCCCAAATCTGCTGTCCCAGCACTGGCTGGCAAACTCTAATGGTGTCTGCAAAAACATATATTTGGTTCTGGGGTGAAATGCACTTGCTAAAATAGCAATCCCCTAAATCTGGTGTCCCAGCACTGGCTGGCAAACTATAATAGTGTCCGCCAAAACATATATTTTTTTCTGGGGTGAAATTCAATGGCCAAAATAGCAATTACATAAATCTGGTGTCACAGCTGTGGCTGGCAAACTATAATAGTGTCAGCCAAAACATAAATTTTTTTCTAGGGTGAAATTCACTTGCCAAAATAGCAATCCCCTAAATCTGGTGTCTCAGCACTGGCTGGCAAACTATAGTAGTGTCCTCCAAAACATATATTTTGTTCTGGGGTGAAATTCAATTGCCAAAATAGCAATACCATAAATCTGGTATCACAGCTTTGGCTGGCAAACAATAATAGTGTCCGCAAAAACATATATTTGGTTCTGGGGTTAAATGCACTTGCTAAAATAGCAATCCCCTAAATCTGGTGTCCCAGCACTGGCTGGCAAACTATAATTGTGTCCGCCAAAACATATTTTTTGTTCTGGGGTTAAAATCACTTGCCAAAATTGAAATCCCCTAAATCTGGTGTCCCAGCACTGGCTGGCAACCTATAATAGTGTCCGCAAAAAAATATATTTTGTTCTGAGGTAAAATTCACTTGCCAAAATATCAATTCCCTAAATCTGGTGTCCCTGCACTGGCTGGCAAACTACAATTCTGTCCGACAAAACTTATATTTTGTTCTGGGGTGAAATTCAATTGCCAAAATAGCCATCCCCTAAATCTGGTGTCCCAGCACTGCGTGGCAAACTATAATAGTGTCCGCCAAAACATATTTTTTGTTCTGGAGTGAAAATCACTTGCCAAAATAGCAATCCCCTAAATCTGGTGTCCCAGCACTGGCTGGCAAACTATAATAGTGTCCGCCAAAACATATATTTTGTTTTGGGGAGAAATTCAATTGCCAAAATAACAATACCATAAATCTGGTGTCACAGCTGTGGCAGGCAAACAATAATAGTGTCCGCCAAAACATATATTTTGCACTGGGGTGAAATTCAATTGCCAAAATAGAAATACCATAAATCTGGTGACCCAGCACTGGCTGGCAAACTATAATTGTGTCCGCCAAAACATATTTTTTGTTCTGGGGTGAAAATCACTTGCCAAAATAGAAATCCTCTAAATCTGGTGTCCCAGCACTGGCTGGCAAACTATATTAGTGTCCGCAAAAAAATATATTTTGTTCTGGGGTTAAATTCAATTGGCAAAATAGCAATCCGCTAAATCTCGTGTCCCAGCACTGGCTGGCAAACTATAAAAGTGTCCGCCAAAACATATATTTTGTTCTGGGGTGAAATTCAATTGCCAAAAAAGGCAATCCCCCAAATCTGCTGTCCCAGCACTGGCTGGCAAACTATAATAGTGTCCGCAAAAACATATATTTGGTTCTAGGGTGAAATGCACTTGCTAAAATAGCAATCCCCTAAATCTGGTGTCCCAGCACTGGCTGGCAAACTATAATAGTGTCCGCCAAAACATATATTTTGTTCTGGGTTTAAATTCAATTGCCAAAAAAGCAATTCCATAAATCTGGTGTCACAGCTGTGGCTGGCAAACTATTATAGTGTCCGCCAAAACATATATTTTGTTCTGGGGTGAAATGCACTTGCTAAAATAGCAATCCCCTAAATCTGGTGTCCCAGCACTGGCTGGCAAAATATAATAGTGTCCGCCAAAACATATATTTTGTTCTGGGGTGAAATTCAATTGCCAATATAGCAATACCATAAATGTGGTGTCACAGCTTTTTACTGGCAAGCTATAATAGTGTCCGCAAAACATATATTTTGTTCTGTGGTGAAATTCACTTGCCAAAATAGAAATTCCCTAAATCTGGTGTCACAGCTGTGGCTGGCAAACTATAAGTGTCCGCCAAAACATATATTTTGTTCTGGGGTGCAATTCAATTGCCAAAATAGCAATACCATAAATCTGGTTTCATAGCTATGTCTGGCAAACTATAATAGTGTCCGCCAAAACATATATTTTGTTCTGGGGTGAAATTCAATTGCCAAAATAGCAATACCATAAACCTGGTTTCACAGCTGTCGTTGGCAAACTATAATAGTGTCCGGCAAAACATATATTTTGTTCTGGGGTGAAATTCACATGCCAAAATAGCAATCCCTTAAATCTGGTGTCCCAGCACTGGCTGGCAAACTATAATATTGTCCGACAAAACATATATTTTGTTCTGGGGTGACATTCAATTGCCAAAATAGCAATCCCCTAAATCTGTTGACCCAGCACTGGCTGGCAAACTATAATTGTGTCCGCCAAAACATATTTTTTGTTCTGGGGTGAAAATCACTTGCCAAAATAGAAATCCCCTAAATCTGGTGTCCCAGCACTGGCTGGCAAACTATAATAGTGTCTGCAAAAAAATATATTTTGTTCTGGGGTTAAATTCAATTGGCAAAATAGCAAGACCCTAAATCTGGTGCACTAGCACTGGCTGGCAAACTATAATAGTGTCTGCCAAAACATATATTTAGTTCTGGGGTGAAATTCACTTGCCGAAATAGCAATCCCCTAAATCTGGTGTCCCCACACTAGCTGGCAAACTATAATATGTGTCCACCAAATCATACATTTTGTTCTGGGGTCAAATTCAATTGCCAAAATAGCAATCCCCTAAATCTGGTGTCCCAGCACTGGCTGGCAAACTATAATAGTGTCCGCCAAAACATATATTTTTTTCTGGGGTGAAATTCAATGGCCAAAATAGCAATACCATAAATCTGGTGTCACAGCTGTGGCTGGCAAACTATAATAGTGTCAGCCAAAACATAATTTCTTTTTCTAGGGTGAAATTCACTTGCCAAAATAGCAATCCCCTACATCTGGTGTCCCAGCACTGGCTGGCAAACTATAGTAGTGTCAGTAGTAAGGGGGTATATGTTTCGTCAAACTGCAAAGTGACAGGTACCACGCCCCCTTTTATACAGCTACCCCGCCCCTTTTATATTGCTTGATATAAAACTTATATTAAATTTATATCAAATTTATATCAAATTTATACTGCTGGCTATTAATTTAATATTAATTTAATTCAAGAATATGACATCTTACTACGCCCGTCTCAGAGTCGGCTATCTGTTTATCAACTTATCAGAACTATTAAATTCTTATGAAATGTGTTAGGTGCTTTAATAATAATAATAGCATTAAAATCAAAACGATGACAAATTTAATTTGTTTTAAAAGCTTTATTAATTTTCCTTATTTACAATATGTGACCGTACTTTTTTCAACAGCCCGGAGGGACTGACACGTTTGTTTGTAATTACAGCATCGTATACATAGTCGTTTCATGCGTTTTATTACAAATGAACGCACAATACGGTCATTTTTTCTAAAATCGTTAGTGAACATTTTTAACACTTTTTCAAAAGACATTCCTTTAGCGAGACATTGTACGATATAGATACAGTAATGGCTGCAGACTGTGCTAACGGCGTCTTGTATCTGTCTGTTTTGATACTTTATAGTCTTAGAATTTTTATATAAAAACTTCATAAACTCGCCAGGAAATATTTCACTTGCGGGTGATAAACCATAACTATCAAAAAAAAATAGATACATCATTCGGGTATAATATAATTAAAATCCAATGCTTCCCCCGCTGAGACGAATTATCCGTATTTACAATGTATGCCGCGGGCCTGTCGATGATTTTATCCCCCGGTAATAAGTCACACAGAAATACCCCTTTAAACATGCGACGGGCGTTAATATCTGCTTTAATAACACAGGCAATTTCATAATTATTCATGTTTATTGAAAATCATATAATACCTCCCGCCGATTATTTATTTCAATAATATTTTCATGAACTGAATATACAATCATGTTAATTGTGTTCGCAATGGGTTCGGCAAATCTAATTTCAGCTCTCAGATTTCCAGTTTTTACTAGAGAGAAATGACCGCCGGGTTCTTGATCCGGCGTTAAATCAAAAGCGAACAAAGTGTAACTGTTCAAAAACTCGTGACGATCCACTGATAAAGCGTTGTCGGCCTTGTGTTTCCCCGAAATATGTACTAGGGACATATATTCACGAACAGCTGATTCGTCTTGGAAGTTAGGTTGAAAAGGTTTTACCGGTATCTGTTGACCGTCCAAATATAAGGCGGCATAATTCACATTATAGTGGTTGAAGCACAAAGGATTTCTTTGGTAACTCCCGGAAAATGATTCATTATCCACAAATGCAAGTATTACTGTTTTTGGTAGGTTACCGAGAAAAAGATTCTCGTGGTTAGATATGCGAGTACCGGCGGGTACGCTATACACTTTAAGCGCCGCTCGATCGACAGAGTACTTTGCGTTAGCGACTGTGACCGATTCTTACAGCTGGCGATACTTGTACTCTTTTGACAAACAGGGAAGCGTGCTGTATTTGGACTTTAAAATGGGGCGCCTCGGCTGACATAAGGCAGAAAGTGTCTTTGTTTCTGGTCAATTTTATCTTTAGATCTAAACCGTTCAGTATTAACTTCGGTTGATTAAATATATCGGCGTAAACGGGCCTCATTAATTCCACACTTCTAGAGCGTGCCGAATATTGTGCTCTCTTGCTGAAACCGACATTACGTCCATCGAGAGCCCTGTCATCATGATGTCCCGCTGTGTCTTTATAGAATAAACCGGTGGTAAATTGTGATGCTAAAGTCTGTGAATTATAATTTATTAGGGCCTCTATATACGCTCTCTACGTATAAAGGTTGTCGCTTCTTGAAATCAACGTGTCACCGAGTGTTATATCCAGTTGATTAAAAAGACTCGCTATAGGATAGTTAATAAGTGCCACGCGGGATCCTTGTGGTATGGTTGTGTTATCAGGACTAACGATTCTGCAAACGACGTGTAACAATAATTCACCGCTGCCCGAGATGTAGAATTCCAATGGTGCATTGTCAGTGATTGCGGCGATTGGTTGCACCTCGACATAAAGCGATTTTTCAATGCTTGTCTGTGTAGGCGGTATTTGAAAGATATCTAACTCTGATTTGGCGTACTCGGCGGATGCGTCATGCACGAAAGCCATAGCGTCTGACTAGAAGATGTCGCGAGGTGAACGACTTCTTGTTTTCTGGCGGCGACGTCTCTTAGGTTGTGATACTTTATTCATAAAAGTTGGTAAGACAATGGCAGCTCGTTCACGTTTTCTTACGTATTTGTACGACACCAGAGCCCTCCTGACCTTGCGTCGACCTATTTATACGATCCATGACATCTGTCGACGCCGTCGTGACAACGTCTTTAGCGATGTTACGGGCGGCTGTTTTCACGTGCGGTTTTACAAGCGCCACACCTTTCTTAAATAGGGGTACGACACGCCGGAACAGACCCCGAAATAACCCGGCGAGGCCAGAACCATGCATAAATTCTGTACCGTGAAATCCATCCAAACCATGACCGGCTTGCGTTATGTAATAATGCGAATACGCTTCCGGGTCACCGTACACTCTGTGGGACAACATTTTAGTGCGTCGTCACAGCGCGCGTTCTAAAGTGTAATCGCACAATAGTCTTGCCGTATTTGAATTTAACAGGTTTAGCCTGATCAGTGAGTATCGATATTGTAACCGTGTCAAAATGATGTTTACAAACAGGTATATAGTCCGGCCGGTGATACTTTTGCGTGACTATATCCCCATTTTTACCGCCTAACTCGACAGTTCTTAAAAGTTGTACGTAACTATCGCCAACAAGTTGATGTTGGACGATATCTGTGCAAACAAACATTGTATAAAAACTGGCTTTAATATCGGGATTAATTTTTTGCTCTTTTGATGAAACTAGAGCAATCCCCTTTACACCACCAGCATGATGTTCTAAAACAGGTAAGCCGGGGCCTTTGTAGCGGAGAACGATGTGCTCGACGTCTACATTCTTGAGCGCCGGAGCTTGCGAATAACCCGATAGCCCCAAAATATTCCCCAATTTCACACAAGGCATGAACTTGTATAATGATGAATTCAGTACATAAACGGTTCTGTCAATATCGTCGTATCTTAAGCGCAGTTGATCAGGAGGTATTTTTATAGATTCAAGTTTGCTATTAATGGCTTTGATGAGCTCATGCATATTGGAGTAATAACCCGATTTAACAAAAAGCTCCCGGATCGGCTCGTCGCGGTGAGCTATGTAGAATACGCCATCTCCGGGGCCAAAGGTTTCCCACGTATGTGGATACTGAATCTCCACTAAAGCCACTTCGTAAGGCCCGCGAAGATGGACCGCTTTTGCTAACTTAGTGGTGTAATCGGCGATGCTGTTTTCGGGGTAAAGTTTGGCGGATGCGTTGCAGGGTAGCGTGATAAAAAACGATCCGTCCTCCATAGTTTACAGACTCAACAACTGTTTTTCAGGCAACCAAGAGTTAAACTTATCGGGGTAGCCTGTCCACTTTACAAAACACAACGTTTTTCCCCGAACTTTCTTCTTTTTCAGTATTTTTTCTACCCTGTAAACCCGCAGCTTGTCGTGGGGTACTTTTTGGACTTCCTCCGGGTAGAACGAGCCTTCAATGAACTCGTCGGTCAGGTCTTTCAACTTATAAAGGGGTCTGAGGCCCCTAGTGTTTACAGCGTAAATTTTAAATATCTCGTCCGTATAGGTTTGTTCATATCCCTTTGTGAAAGTCCCCCTTATAGCGCACAATTCTGACGTGATCGCCTATATTTAATATCGGTTTAACTTTTTTAATAGTAACGTAATAACCGTAGATATTTTTCCAAACGGCTAAAGAGTTCTCTTTTTTCACATTGACGGGGCGAAGCCTTATAGTTCTGTGGTATGTGTGGTTATAACTATACACCAGGTCTTGTAACTTATCGATGTAACTGTACGTGTTTTGTTCTCTAAGATAACGCCACATTTTAGTTTTCAACGTTCTATTAAAACGTTTGACCAACGATGCCTTAACAGTATTTGTAGTTAAAAAATGATGTATTTTATAGGTTTCACAAAGACGTCTCATAGGTTTGTTTATAAACTAACGGCCCCGATCAGTCTGGAGCTTTCTGGGTGTTTGCCCACTTAACTTAAATATCTGGTCAAAAGCGGAAGCCACTGTAGCGCCGGACTTATTTGAAAGGCCCAACACCCAAGCATATTTAGATAGAATATCAACGACCGTCAGCAAGTATTTTACACCATTATTTTCTTTAGAAAAATCTATCATCGACACAAGATCTGCCTGCCATTGATCATCTATATCAGACACCACAACCTTGTTTCTTGTAAATGATTTTTTAACAGGTTTGTACAATGTGTAAGTATCCTCGTTGCTTAACCAATTTTTTACAGTCTTTTCTTATGCCAAATTTCCGAACTTCTCTGAATAAGGATTCTACGCCCTCATAAGAGCCGACGGCTTTTGGCGTGTAGTACTGTTTACTCAATATTACAGCAGTTGCCGACATTATGACAGCGTTTTAAGCCGCGTCTACTCAACACAGCGACCTAACTGTTTATACAATTTTAGATAATCAGGCTATTATATTTATTGTAAAAAGAAAAAACGGACTACATTTTATTTAAAACTGTTTATGTATAGTAAATAAAACATTATAAGACATTACACACAAAGAAATTTTATATACATGCATAGTAAAAATGTACGTAAAGCAAATAAAAAACATTATAAGCTGTTTAATACAAAGAAAATTTATATACAATCGCCAAAGTAAGAAAATTTACAATGTTAACCAAGCCGCTTGCAACAAAGGTGGTAGCCTCTTTTTAGGTAGTAACGACCCCCGCGTCGATACCGTCGGTGATGTTAATAACACCGGTGGTGTAAAAGTGCTTCGAGCCGCGTCAAAGGGGTCACTCAGCGCCCGTTTTTTCAAATCATCGAAAAGTTCTCTTGTTCTTGTATTACCGATAACCGTTGACGGGACGTTCAACTGTGCGATAGTCTCCATAAAATAGTCCCAACTGTGAGGTTTAATCTTAGGCAATCCGTGACTCTGGGTAGCTGTTCGAAGCAGGTCAATAATGTTGGAGCCAGGTACAGTTTGTTCTTTGTAAATGAATTCGCCCATAGCGTTCCAGTACGGGTTATTACCTGAGCGGTATAGTTTACTTAACAATAGTTCTGCATTTTTTCTATAACGTGTATTAATATTGTCAAGTATCTCTTTAGTATCGGTGCTGATTGGAGCGGTATTTGACAATTGTTGTTTTTTCATCATCTGAAAGGTCATTTCTGTGTAGGGTTTCGCTAATCTCGTCATCTAATCGTCGTATGGCGGTTTGGCGTATATCTGTTGCCTCTACGGATGTTTTTTTAAGCCTGTCCAATTCATTTTTGGAAACCAGGAACATTTTCTCGGCATACTGCATTAGGAACCACCGGATGTATTAGCTATCAGACTAGTGATTAAAGGTATTGCAAAGCCGAGCAAAGCTCCTATAAAACCACCGCTCTGGCTCACAATGCGCTTCTTTCCCTTAATGGAGTACTTTTTATCGCTTAATTTCTTTATAGCCCTACGCCATTTTTTCAATATATTTTTTTGGCGCTCTTTAAGAGGGATCTTTCCTTTAAGGATGTTGAGAGCGATCTCGCCAATGGCCGATATCAAATCATTACTGGCGTTACGTAATATTGATTTTCGGGCCTTCAGATTTGTTTTGACTAATGCTTTTAAAAGATCCCAATTACGACGGATCCTGCTCGACATCTTTACAGCACCAGCGACACTAACAAAAATAACCGTAAAGATATGAAATGCCTCATTTTAGAGCTTCTTTTTTCACACATAAGCCACCGGCAGATCTGGTGGGAACAGACCGGTTCTGAGTCGTAGGTCCTCAGGCGTGTCAGATCTTAAATCTACAAGTAAATAGCCGTAAGGCTTGTGTGTAGCATCTTCAAAAGCTTCTAAAAAGAAACGTGTTTTACCAGGGTACATCTGACGAGCCAACGTGATAACCTGTAATTTATCACGCGGGTTCTTAAAAAGGACCATGTATTTAGTGTTTAAATTTATGGTTCTGCTTTTCTTACCCTGACAAAAAACGTTTTGAACAAGATACATAATGCTCAAATTTCTGTGGTGCACGTATTTGGTGAATGCGTTTTGTATTTCAAGATTTTCACAAGCCGCCTCCATAAGATCATCAACAAACGCCAAATTGACATTGTCCGTTGGAAATAGATCAGCGTCTGTAAAATTTTGCGGGACCCCCTCGATAAACCTGATATTTGTAAACAAACGGGTTAGTTCATCATACAATTTCTGCCAACAAGCGTAAAACCAAATGACATTGTCAGGTTTGTGCGACATTAACGTGTCTGCGTGTATTAATAACTTTTTAACCAAAAAACTCTTTCCGGAATTTGAAGGACCTGCTAGAATACACGAAAAAGGGTGTTGAAATTGCGCAGTCATGTTTAATACCCGAAAGGCAGCGTTGTAAAGTCAGCCGTCAGCTGTCTCTTTGTGTAGACGCACTTTTGCTTTTTACGTAACGGTCTTGTCTCTACGGTCAAGCGCTTTCTATTTCTGAAAATGCCGTCTTGTTCGATACCTATTGTTTTCTGCGTCTCGGGGTCGTTGTTGTGTGAGTAATCCAACACAAGGTCTTTTAAACTGTCAAAATTAACAAGTCTTGTGTTAGCGACGTTGAGTGTTATACCCTTAACCTTCAACACGGTTTTCCCGTTGTTGAGTTTGTATCCGTAAGTCTTTGGGCCTGCGGATACAAACTCGGTAATGTGTGCGTCGTCGGGTATTTCACTAGTTAGTTCGTTAGAAAATCACCCAAGGGTGGGGTCCATTCAGACCCCTTATTCACGAATATGACGGAGTCTGTGTCGTGATAAAGACAACGTTCCTGCAGTCTGTCTAGGAGCTTGTATAATTCGAGTCTGGCATAGGCGGTTGTAAAACAGGCTATAAAAATGTTTGTGTTTTTGTTGTGTGTGTAGCGCTCTTTTACATAGCGCCAATTGACTATGGCCGTATCGTCATCAATGAAATTAACCTCGAAGAGGTCGTAGTACGGCACAAAAGCTAATTTGAAAAGTTCGTCAGGGTCCGTGACTATGCTGGTACGTGATAAGTTAGAACGCTGTCCAAACTTACCCCATAAAGAGTTTAGGAACAGTTTTGAAATTTGACTTTTTGCTGGGTTTACAGCGATCTTATCAGAGCGCAAGCGGACATCTTCTTTTTTAAAAAATGACTCTATGTATGACGTTTTTTCTGAATCCGTTTTACACCAACTGGGATAACCGGAAGCCTCCTGTTTATCTCTGAGGTGTACTTTGATGTACGGGGCGAACAGATCGTCTGTTGTGTTCGGAAAATGCCAGATCTCGTAGATCTCGGCGATTCTGTAACCTTTTTCAACAGCTAAAACTAGTTCTATGGTGCACCATGTACCGGTCAGCGAACGCTCTTCGTCAGTGTGCCTGCAAGTGTCTTTCTGACAGTTCGCTGCGCATGTGTAGCATAGCGGAAACATTAGTTTTTTATTTAGCTTTACAGGCAGGACCGGGAAAAATAAATCTCTGGGTGGGTACACTTTAACTTTGGCAATGCCAAAGTATTTTTTGATGTAACCAAAATGATCAAAGGCATCGGGAATTTCATTTTAAGCAGAAAGTCTTTGACCCCCGAGTCGTTTGCAATCATTTCCCGCCACTCGTGTTCCCACAGGACGCGGACCGTAAATCCTTGTCGCTGTAGTCGGCTTTTCCTGACTAGGAAAGATTGGTACAGCTGCCCGTAGGACGATTTAGTAAGCTTGTTGCTGTCATGTTCGTTATAGCACACAGGACACCCGTGATAAAAACAGCCCTGAAATTCAAAAGCGGTGTGTTTACCGTTAATAAACGCATACCCGTCCAAAAAATATTTACCGACCTTTTTTTCACCGCCCTTTAACGCGTGTTGTATAGAAATGCCTTCAGCATGTTCAACGTACATGAGCCACTGTATAGCGGGTGTTGAAAATCGTTTCTGGGTCTTGTGGTAATTATCTGCAGGGACAATCGCTATGGTATTTTGGGGTAGAAATTTAAACCGGTACATAGCCATGCACACGGCGGCCAACGTGATAAGTTGGAACGGGTCAATACATTTAGTGACCGTTCTGTATTTTTTTTCACGTTTAATGTATTGCAGAACTTTTTTTTCCGTCATTGCCATAATCGTGTCCCTGTAACACTCACAAGCCCTTCTCAAAACCTCAACATCCTGCTTACAGTAGGCTTTTAACTCTTCCTGAAAAATAAAGTTGTCATTTTTATGTTTCTCGTACCAAACAGCGAATTCTTTTTTCTCACCAGGCATCATGTAATCAACGCCGTAATATCGTGCGGCCGGTAGGACGCCTATGTAGTTTTGATTTTTCTGTCGTGTTGAAAAAATGCGGGAAGTGTCCCTTGGCGCCTGAAAAACCCATAGCCTCGGGCATCTTGCTGAGCTTCATAGGCATGAAATTCAGCGAGTCTATGAATCTAATTTTTAGGTCATTCAGTGTCACACACATTAACCGACCGCCTTTATTTATAATATTAATTTTAAATTTTTCACTAATCAACTCCTGTAAAACAAAATAGGTGTCGTAGTGACCTGCGTTGTGGGCTATGAACGTGTAATCCGAAAACTTACCGTCGGCAAAAAATCGCACAAAATCACGAGTGCAGGATTTTCCGCTAAAATGCCAGGAGTTTGGGCCGTATAGTGTGGTTGCGTAAATGAAATTGGGTATATGCAAGCCTGTTTCTTGCATGCATTCAAAATCGTAAAAGATGTACTTGTCAGTCATTTTTTTGGGGTTGTATGGCTGCATGTAACAAACATGGTCATCAAATTTGTCAACCTGCCCGCCGCAGATGGTGCATTTTAAACCGTTACATTTGTGATCAACGCCGCAGTCTATATATCTGTAACAAAATCCGCAAAAAGTTTTTTTCTTACAAAGAGCGTTATCCCTAAGCGCCAGGTTTCTATGTGTTTCAAAACAATCCTCTGAACGACAATACGTCCTACATATTGGGCACCGTGTATTATTAGACTGCTCAGCACAATTCGCTCTCTGACACGCTTTACAAAACTGCATACACCCGTGTCGATATTTATGTTTGTATACAGTGCAACAAACGTTGCAAAAATAATCGAAACCGATAAAAGCTTTTAGGTTTTTTATGCCATAATAATGCTTTTCATGGTGCAATATATAAACAGTCATTTCTATATTTTGTTCTGTGGTGAAATTCAATTGCCAATATAGCAATACTATAAATGTGGTGTCACAGCTTTGGCTGGCAAGCTATAATAGTGTCCGCCAAAACATATATTTTGTTCTGGGGTGAAATTCACTTGCCAAAATAGAAATTCCCTAAATCTGGTGTCACAGCTGTGGCTGGCAAACTATAAGTGTCCGCCAAAACATATATTTTGTTCTGGGGTGCAATTCAATTGCCAAAATAGCAATACCATAAATCTGGTTTCATAGCTATGTCTGGCAAACTATAATAGTGTCTGACAAAACATATATTTTGTTCTGGGGTGAAATTCAATTGCCAAAATAGCAATACCATAAACCTGGTTTCACAGCACTGGCTGGCAAACTATAATAGTGTCCGGCAAAACATATATTTTGTTCTGGGGTGAAATTCACATGCCAAAATAGCAATCCCCTAAATCTGGTGTCCCAGCACTGGCTGGCAAACTATAATATTGCCTGACAAAACATATATTTTGTTCTGGGGTGACATTCAATTGCCAAAATAGCAATCCCCTAAATCTGGTGACCCAGCACTGGCTGGCAAACTATAATTGTGTCCGTCAAAACATATTTTTTGTTCTGGGGTGAAAATCACTTGCCAAAATAGAAATCCCCTAAATCTGGTGTCCCAGCACTGGCTGGCAAACTATAATAGTGTCCGCAAAAAAATATATTTTGTTCTGGGGTTAAATTCAATTGGCAAAATAGCAACACCCTAAATCTGGTGCACTAGCACTGGCTGGCAAACTATAATAGTGTCTGCCAAAACATACAGTATATTTAGTTCTGGGGTGAAATTCACTTGCCGAAATAGCAATCCCCTAAATCTGGTGTCCCCACACTAGCTGGCAAACTATAATAGTGTCCACCAAATCATACATTTTGTTCTGGGATGAAATTAAATGGCCAAAATAGCAATACCATAAATCTGGTGTCACAGCTGTGGCTGGCAAACTATAATAGTGTCAGCCAAAACATAAATTTTTTTCTAGAGTGAAATTCACTTGCCAAAATAGCAATCCCCTACATCTGGTGTCCCAGCACTGGCTGGCAAACTATAGTAGTGTCCTCCAAAACATATATTTTGTTCTGGGGTGAAATTCAATTGCCAAAATAGCAATACCATAAATCTGGTATCACAGCTGTGGCTGGCAAACTATAATAGTGTCCGCCAAGTCATATATTTTGTTGTGGGGTGAAATTCACTTGCCAAAATAGCAATCCCCTAAATCTGGTGTCCCATCACTGGCTGGAAAACTATAATATTGTCAGACAAAACATATATTTTGTTCACGGGTGAAATTCAATTGCCAAAATAGCAATCCCCTAAATCTGGTGACCCAGCACTGGCTGTCAAACTATAAGAGTGTCCGCCAAAACATATGTTTTGTTCTTGGGTGAAATTCAATTGCCAAAATAGCAATACCATAAATCTGGTGTCACAGATGTGGCTGGCAAACTGTAATAGTGTCCGCAAAAACATATATTTGGTTCTGGGGTGAAATGCACTTGCTAAAATAGCAATCCCCTAAATCTGGGGTCCCAGCACTGGCTGGCAAACTATAATAGTGTCCGCCAAAACATATATTTTGTTCTCTGGTTAAATTCAATTGCCAAAAAAGCAATTCCATAAATCTGGTGTCACAGCTGTGGCTGGCAAACTATTATAGTGTCCGCCAAAACATATATTTTGTTCTGAGGTGAAATTCACTTGCCAAAATAGCAATCCCCTAAATCTGGTGTCCCAGCACTGGGTGGCAAACTATAATAGTGTCCGCCAAAACATATTTTTTGTTCTGGAGTGAAAATCACTTGCCAAAATAGCAATCCCCTAAATCTGGTGTCCCAGCACTGGCTGGCAAACTATAATAGTGTCCGCCAAAACATATATTTTGTTCTGGGGTGAAATTCACTTGCCAAAATAGCAATACCCTAAATCTGGTGTCCCAGCACTGGCTGGCAAACTATAATAGTGTCCGCCAAAACATATATTTTGTTTTGGGGTGAAATTCAATTGCCAAAATAGCAATACCATAAATCTGGTGTCCCAGCACTGGCTGGCAAACTATAATAGTGTCCACCAAAACATATATTTTGTTCTGGGGTGAAATTCAATTGCCAAAATAGCAATACCATAAATCTGGTGTCCCAGCACTGGCTGGCAAACTATAATAGTGTCCGCCAAAACATATATTTTGTTCTGGGGTGAAATTCACTTGCCAAAATAGCAATACCATAAATCTGGTGTCACAGCATGTGGCTGGCAAACTATAATAGTGTCCGCCAAAACATATATTTTGTTCTGGGGTGAAATTCATTTGCCAAAATAGCAATACCCTAAATCTGGTGTCACAGCTATGGCTGGCAAACTATAATAGTGTCCGCCAAAACATATATTTTGTTCTGGGGTGAAATTCAATTGCCAAAATAGCAATTCCATAAATCTGGTGTCACAGCTGTGGCTGGCAAACTATATAGTGTCCGCCAAAACATATATTTTGTTCTGAGGTGAAATTCACTTGCCAAAATAGCAATCCCTAAATCTGGTGTCCCAGCTACTGGCTGGCAAACTATAATAGTGTCCGCCAAAACATATATTTTGTTCTGGGGTGAAAATCACTTGCCAAAATAGCAATCCCCTAAATCTGGTGTCCCAGCACTGGCTGGCAAACTATAATAGTGTCCGCCAAAACATATATTTTGTTCTGGGGTGAAATGCACTTGCTAAAATAGCAATCCCCTAAATCTGGTGTCCCAGCACTGGCTGGCAAACTATAATAGTGTCCGCCAAAACATATATTTTGTTTTGGGGAGAAATTCAATTGCCAAAATAGCAATACCAGAAATCTGGTGTCACTGCTGTGGTAGGCAAACAATAATAGTGTCCACCAAAACATATATTTTGTACTGGGGTGAAATTCAATTGCCAAAAAAGAAATACCATAAATCTGGTGTCCCAGCACTGACTGGCAAACTATAATAGTGTCCGCCAAAACATATATTTTGTTCTGGGGTGAAATGGACTTGCTAAAATTGCAATCCCCTAAATCTGGTGTCCCAGCACTGGCTGGCAAACTATAATAGTGTCCGCCAAAACATATATTTTGTTCTGGGGTGAAATTCATTTGCCAATATAGCAATACCATAAATGTGGTGTCACAGCTTTGGCTGGCAAGCTATAATAGTGTCCGCCAAAACATATATTTTCTATCCGGGGTGAAATTCTCTTGCCAAAATAGAAATTCCCTAAATTTGTTGTCACAGCTGTGGCTGGCAAACTATAAGAGTCCGCCAAAACATATATTTTGTTCTGGGGTGCAATTCAATTGCCAAAATAGCAATTCCATAAATCTGGTTTCATAGCTATGTCTGGCAAACTATAATAGTGTCCGCTAAAACATTTATTTTGTTCTGGGGTGAAATTCACTTGCCAAAATAGCAATACCATAAACCTGGTTTCACAGCTGTCGTTGGCAAACTATAATATTGTCCGACAAAACATATATTTTGTTCTGGGGTGACATTCAATTGACAAAATAGCAATCCCCTAAATCTGGTGACCCAGCACTGGCTGACAAACTATAATAGTGTCCGGCAAAACATATATTTTGTTCTGGGGTGAAAATCACTTGCCAAAATAGAAATCCCCTAAATCTGGTGTCCCAGTACTGGCTGGCAAACTATAAGGCCTCTTTCAGACGGGCGTTGCGGGTGCACTCCGTCAAACAGTGCGGGTGCGTTGCGGGAATCACCGCGATTTTTCCCTGCGAGTGCAAAGCGCTGTCATGCGTTTTGCACGCGCGGGAGAAAAATCGGCACTTTTGGTACCCAGACCCGAACCTGCACTTCTTCACAGAAGTGCATGTTTGGGTCAGAAATTGTCCCGCTGGTATTATTTCACATTATAACATAGTTATAATGTAAAATAATACCCTTGGCCATCTCCCTAATGTTTAAACAGGTGCAGAATGGGTTAAAAATAATAAACTAATCATAACTTACCTGTTCCATTTGATCGCGAAGCCCGGCCTCCTCTCCGTTAGCTTGAAAGATGAAAAGGACCTGTAATGATGTCACAGCATCACATGGCCCAATCACCTGCTCCATCACTATGGTGATGGAGCACGTGATTGGTCCATGTGACCACGTGACATCATCCAAGGTCCTTAAGCACTAGCCACAGCCTGAGGATAGTGATTAAGGACCTTGGATGATGTCACATGGTCACATGGACCAATCACATGCTCCATCACCATAGTGATGGAGCAGGTGATTGAGCCATGTGATGCGACGTCATCACAGGTCCTTTAGATCATCGATGCTGCAGGAAAGAGAGGACAGATCGCGACTCACGCGATCAAGTGGCTAAGGTAAGTTAACTTTATTATTTTTAACCCCTTCCTCTTCATTTTACACAGCATTCTTTATTAAGAATGCTATTATCTCCCTTATAACCATGTTATAAGGGGAAATAATAGAGATTGGGTCCCGTTGCTAAGCAACAATGCGGGAAAATCGCAACGCATCCGCACTTGGTTGCGGATGCTTGCGATTTTCCCGCATCCCCATTCACTTCTATGGGGCCTGCGTTGCGTGAAAAACGCAGAATATAGAACATGCTGCGATTTTCAGGCAACGCAGAAGTGATGCGTGAAAATCACCGCTCATGTGCACAGCCCCATAGAAATGAATGGGTCCGGATTCAGTGCGGGTGCAATGCGTCCTCCTCACGCATTGCACCCGCGCGGAAAACTCGCCCGTGTGAAAGGGGCCTAATAGTGTCCGCAAAAAAATATATTTTGTTCTGGGGTTAAATTCAATTGGCAAAATAGCAACACCCTAAATCTGGTGCACTAGCACTGGCTGGTAAACTATAATAGTGTCTGCCAAAACATATATTTAGTTCTGGGGTGAAATTCACTTGCCGAAATAGCAAACCCCTAAATCTGGTGTCCCCACACTAGCTGGCAAACTATAATAGTGTCCACCAAATCATACATTTTGTTCTGGGGTCAAATTCAATTGCTAAAATAGCAATCCCCTAATTCTGGTGTCCCAGCACTGGCTGGCAAACTATAATAGTGTCCGCCAAAACATATATTTTTTTCTGGGGTGAAATTCAATGGCCAAAATAGCAATACCATTAATCTGGTGTCATAACTGTGGCTGGCAAACTATAATAGTGTCCGCCAAAACATAAATTTTTTTCTAGGGTGAAATTCACTTGCCAAAATAGCAATCCCCTACATCTGGTGTCCCAACACTGGCTGGCAAACTATAGTAGTGTCCTCCAAAACATATATTTTGTTCTGGGGTGAAATTCAATTGCCAAAATAGCAATAACATAAATCTGGTATCACAGCTGTGGCTGGCAAACTATAATTGTGTCCACCAAGTCATATATTTTGTTGTGGGGTGAAATTCACTTGCAAAAATTGCAATCCCCTAAATCTCGTGTCACAGCTGTAGCTGGCAAACTATCATTGTCCGCCAAAACATATATTTTGTTCTGTGGTGAAACTAAATTGACAAAATAGCAATACCATAAATCTGGTGTCACTGCTGTTGCTGGCAAACTATAATAGTGTCCATCAAAACATATATTTTGTTCTGGGGTGAAATTCACTTGCCAAAATAGCAATCCCCTAAATCTGGTGTCCCATCACTGGCTGGAAAACTATAATAATAGACAAAACATATATTTTGTTCAAGGGTGAAATTCAATTGCCAAAATAGCAATCCCCTAAATCTGGTGACCCAGCACTGGCTGTCAAACTATAATAGTGTCCGCCAAAACATATGTTTTGTTCTGGGGTGAAATTCAATTGCCAAAATAGCAATAACATAAATCTGGTGTCACAGATGTGGCTGGCAAACTATAATAGTGTCCGCAAAAACATATATTTGGTTCTGGGGTGAAATGCACTTGCTAAAATAGCAATCCCCTAAATCTGGGGTCCCAGCACTGGCTGGCAAACTATATTAGTGTCCGCCAAAACATATATTTTGTTCTGTGGTTAAATTCAATTGCCAAAAAAACAATTCCATAAATCTGGTGTCACAGCTGTGGCTGGCAAACTATTATAGTGTCCGCCAAAACATATATTTTGTTCTGAGGTGAAATTCACTTGCCAAAATAGCAATTCCCTAAATCTGGTGTCCCTGCACTGGCTGGCATACTACAATTCTGTCCTCCAAAACATATATTTTGTTCTTGGGTGAAATTCAATTGCCAAAATAGCAATCCCCAAAATCTGGTGTCCCAGCACTGGGTGGCAAACTATAATAGTGTCCGCCAAAAAATATTTTTTGTTCTGGAGTGAAAATCACTTGCCAAAATAGCAATCCCCTAAATCTGGTGTCCCAGCACTGGCTGGCAAACAATAATAGTGTCCGCCAAAACATATATTTTGTTTTGGGGAGATATTCAATTGCCAAAATAGCAATACCATAAATCTGGTGTCACAGCTGTGGCAGGCAAACAATAATAGTGTCAGCCAAAACATATATTTTGTACTGGGGTGAAATTCAATTGCCAAAATAGAAATACCATAAATCTGGTGTCCCAGCACTGGCTGGCAAACTATAATAGTGTTCGCCAAAACATATATTTTGTTCTGGGGTGAAATGGACTTGCTAAAATAGCAATCCCCTAAATCTGGTGTCCCAGCACTGGCTGGCAAACTATAATACTGTCCGCCAAAACATATATTTTGTTCTGGGGTGAAATTCAATTGCCAATATAGCAATACCATAAATGTGGTGTCACAGCTTTGGCTGGCAAGCTATAATAGTGTCCGCCAAAACATATATTTTGTTCTGGGGTGAAATTCACTTGCCAAAAAAGCAATTCCCTAAATCTGGTGTCACAGCTGTGGCTGGCAAACTATAATTGTCCGCCAAAACATATATTTTGTTCTGGGGTGCAATTCAATTGCCAAAATAGCAATACCATAAATCTGGTGTCATAGATATGTCTGGCAAACTATAATAGTGTCCGCCAAAACATATATTTTGTTCTGGGGTGAAATTCAATTGCCAAAATAGCAATACCATAAATCTGGTTTCACAGCTGGCGTTGTCAAACTATAATAGTGTCCGGCAAAACATATATTCTGTTCTGGGGTGAAATTCACATGCCAAAAGAGCAATCCCCTAAATCTGGTGTCCCAGCACTGGCTGGCAAACTATAATACTGTCCGACAAAACATATATTTTGTTCTGGGGTGACATTCAATTGCCAAAATAGCAATCCTCTAAATCTGGTGACCCAGCACTGGCTGGCAAACTATAATTGTGTCCTCCAAATCATATTTTTTGTTCTGGGGTGAAAATCACTTGCCAAAATAGCAATCCCCTAAATCTGGTGTCCCAGCTCTGGCTGGCAAACTGTAATAGTGTCCGCAAAAAAATATATTTTGTTCTGGGGTTAAATTCAATTGGCAAAATAGCCACACCCTAAATCTGGTGCACTAGCACTGGCTGGCAAACTAAAATAGTGTCTGCCAAATCATACATTTTGTTCTGGGGTCAAATTCAATTGCCAAAATAGCAATCCCCTAAATCTGGTGTCCCAGCACTGGCTGGCAAACTATTATAGTGTCCGCCAAAACATATATTTTGTTCTGAGGTGAAATTCACTTGCCAAAATAGCAATCCCCTAAATCTGGTGTCCCAGCACTGGGTGGCAAACTATAATAGTGTCCGCCAAAACATATTTTTTGTTCTGGAGTGAAAATCACTTGCCAAAATAGCAATCCCCTAAATCTGGTGTCCCAGCACTGGCTGGCAAACTATAATAGTGTCCGCCAAAACATATATTTTGTTCTGGGGTGAAATGCACTTGCTAAAATAGCAATCCCCTAAATCTGGTGTCCCAGCACTGGCTGGCAAACTATAATAGTGTCCGCCAAAACATATATTTTGTTTTGGGGAGAAATTCAATTGCCAAAATAGCAATACCATAAATCTGGTGTCACTGCTGTGGTAGGCAAACAATAATAGTGTCCGCCAAAACATAAATTTTGTACTGGGGTGAAATTCAATTGCCAAAAAAGAAATACCATAAATCTGGTGTCCCAGCACTGAAAGGCAAACTATAATAGTGTCCGCCAAAACATATATTTTGTTCTGGGGTGAAATGCACTTGCTAAAATAGCAATCCCCTAAATCTGGTGTCCCAGCACTGGCTGGCAAACTATAATAGTGTCCGCCAAAACATATATTTTGTTCTGGGGTGAAATTCATTTGCCAATATAGCAATACCATAAATGTGGTGTCACAGCTTTGGCTGGCAAGCTATAATAGTGTCCGCCAAAACATATATTTTCTTTCCGGGGTGAAATTCTCTTGCCAAAATAGAAATTCCCTAAATATGTTGTCACAGCTGTGGCTGGCAAACTATAAGAGTCCGCCAAAACATATATTTTGTTCTGGGGTGCAATTCAATTGCCAAAATAGCAATTCCATAAATCTGGTTTCATAGCTATGTCTGGCAAACTATAATAGTGTCCGCTAAAACATTTATTTTGTTCTGGGGTGAAATTCACTTGCCAAAATAGCAATACCATAAACCTGGTTTCACAGCTGTCGTTGGCAAACTATAATATTGTCCGACAAAACATATATTTTGTTCTGGGGTGACATTCAATTGACAAAATAGCAATCCCCTAAATCTGGTGACCCAGCACTGGCTGACAAACTATAATAGTGTCCGGCAAAACATATATTTTGTTCTGGGGTGAAAATCACTTGCCAAAATAGAAATCCCCTAAATCTGGTGTCCCAGCACTGGCTGGCAAACTATAATAGTGTCCGCAAAAAAATATATTTTGTTCTGGGGTTAAATTCAATTGGCAAAATAGCAGCACCCTAAATCTGGTGCACTAGCACTGGCTGGTAAACTATAATAGTGTCTGCCAAAACATATATTTAGTTCTGGGGTGAAATTCACTTGCCGAAATAGCAAACCCCTAAATCTGGTGTCCCCACACTAGCTGGCAAACTATAATAGTGTCCACCAAATCATACATTTTGTTCTGGGGTCAAATTCAATTGCCAAAATAGCAATCCCCTAATTCTGGTGTCCCAGCACTGGCTGGCAAACTATAATAGTGTCCCCCAAAACATATATTTTTTTCTGGGGTGAAATTCAATGGCCAAAATAGCAATACCATAAATCTGGTGTCATAGCTGTGGCTGGCAAACTATAATAGTGTCCGCCAAAACATAATTTTTTTTTCTAGGGTGAAATTCACTTGCCAAAATAGCAATCCCCTAAATCTGGTGTCCCAACACTGGCTGGCAAACTATAGTAGTGTCCTCCAAAACATATATTTTGTTCTGGGGTGAAATTCAATTGCCAAAATAGCAATAACATAAATCTGGTATCACAGCTGTGGCTGGCAAACTATAATTGTGTCCGCCAAGTCATATATTTTGTTGTGGGGTGAAATTGACTTGCAAAAATTGCAATCCCCTAAATCTCGTGTCACAGCTGTAGCTGGCAAACTATCATTGTCCGCCAAAACATATATTTTGTTCTGTGGTGAAACTAAATTGACAAAATAGCAATACCATAAATCTGGTGTCACTGCTGTTGCTGGCAAACTATAATAGTGTCCATCAAAACATATATTTTGTTCTGAGGTGAAATTCACTTGCCAAAATAGCAATCCCCTAAATCTGGTGTCCCATCACTGGCTGGAAAAATATAATAATGTAAGACAAAACATATATTTTGTTCAAGGGTGAAATTCAATTGCCAAAATAGCAATCCCCTAAATCTGGTGACCCAGCACTGGCTGTCAAACTATAATAGTGTCCGAAAAAACATATGTTTTGTTCTGGGGTGAAATTCAATTGCCAAAATAGCAATAACATAAATCTGGTGTCACAGATGTGGCTGGCAAACTATAATAGTGTCCGCAAAAACATATATTTGGTTCTGGGGTGAAATGCACTTGCTAAAATAGCAATCCCCTAAATCTGGGGTCCCAGCACTGGCTGGCAAACTATAATAGTGTCCGCCAAAACATATATTTTGTTCTGTGGTTAAATTCAATTGCCAAAAAGCAATTCCATAAATCTGGTGTCACAGCTGTGGCTGGCAAACTATTATAGTGTCCGCCAAAACATATATTTTGTTCTGAGGTGAAATTCACTTGCCAAAATAGCAATTCCCTAAATCTGGTGTCCCTGCACTGGCTGGCATACTACAATTCTGTCCTCCAAAACATATATTTTGTTCTGGGGTGAAATTCAATTGCCAAAATAGCAATCCCCTAAATCTGGTGTCCCAGCACTGGCTGGCAAACAATAATAGTGTCCGCCAAAACATATATTTTGTTTTGGGGAGATATTCAATTGCCAAAATAGCAAAACCATAAATCTGGTGTCACAGCTGTGGCAGGCAAACAATAATAGTGTCAGCCAAAACATATATTTTGTACTGGGGTGAAATTCAATTGCCAAAATAGCAATACCATAAATCTGGTGTCCCAGCACTGGCTGGCAAACTATAATAGTGTCCGCCAAAACATATTTTTGTTCTGGGGTGAAAATTCACTTGCCAAAATAGCAATCCCTAAATCTAGTGTCCCAGCACTGGCTGGCAACTATAATAGTGTCCGCCAAAACATATATTTTGTTCTGGGATGAAATTCAATTGCCAAAATAGCAAAACCATAAATCTGGTGTCACAGCTGTGGCAGGCAAACAATAATAGTGTCAGCCAAAACATATATTTTGTACTGGGGTGAAATTCAATTGCCAAAATAGAAATACCATAAATCTGGTGTCCCAGAACTGGCTGGCAAACTATAATAGTGTCCGACAAAACATATATTTTGTTCTGGGGTGAAATGGACTTGCTAAAATAGCAATCCCCTAAATCTGGTGTCCCAGCACTGGCTGGCAAACTATAATAGTGTCCGCCAAAACATATATTTTGTTCTGGGGTGAAATTCACTTGCCAAAATAGCAATTCCCTAAATCTGGTGTCACAGCTGTGGCTGGCAAACTATAATTGTCCGCCAAAACATATATTTTGTTCTGGGGTGCAATTCAATTGCCAAAATAGCAATACCATAAATCTGGTGTCATAGCTATGTCTGGCAAACTATAATAGTGTCCGCCAAAACATATATTTTGTTCTGGGGTGAAATTCAATTGCCAAAATAGCAATACCATAAATCTGGTTTCACAGCTGGCGTTGTCAAACTATAATAGTGTCCGGCAAAACATATATTCTGTTCTGGGGTGAAATTCACATGCCAAAATAGCAATCCCCTAAATCTGGTGTCCCAGCACTGGCTGGCAAACTATAATACTGTCCGACAAAACATATATTTTGTTCTGGGGTGACATTCAATTGCCAAAATAGCAATCCTCTAAATCTGGTGACCCAGCACTGGCTGGCAAACTATAATTGTGTCCGCCAAATCATATTTTTTGTTCTGGGGTGAAAATCACTTGCCAAAATAGCAATCCCCTAAATCTGGTGTCCCAGCACTGGCTGGCAAACTGTAATAGTGTCCGCAAAAAAATATATTTTGTTCTGGGGTTAAATTCAATTGGCAAAATAGCCACACCCTAAATCTGGTGCACTAGCACTGGCTGGCAAACTATAATAGTGTCTGCCAAATCATACATTTTGTTCTGGGGTCAAATTCAATTGCCAAAATAGCAATCCACTAAATCTGGTGTCCCAGCACTGGCTGGCAAACTATAATATTGTCCGCCAAAACATAAATTTTGTTCTGGGGTGAAGTTCAATGGCCAAAATAGCAATACCATAAATCTGGTGTCACAGCTGTGGCTGGCAAACTATAATAGTGTCAGCCAAAACATAAATTTTTTTTCTAGGGTGAAATTCACTTGCCAAAATAGCAATCCCCTAAATCTGGTGTCCCAGCACTGGCTGGCAAACTACAGTAGTGTCCTCCAAAACATATATTTTGTTTTGGGGTGAAATTCAATCGCCAAAATAGCAATACCATAAATCTGGTATCACAGCTGTGGCTGGCAAACTATAATAGTGTCCGCCAAGTCATATATTTTGTTGTGGGGTGAAATTCACTTGCCAAAATTACAATCCCCTAAATCTCATGTCACAGCTGAGGCTGGCAAACTATTATTGTCCGCCAAAACATATATTTTGTTCTGTGGTGAAACTAAATTGACAAAATAGCAATACCATAAATCTGGTGTAACAGCTGTTGCTGGCAAACTATAATAGTGTCCATCAAAACATATATTTTGTTCTGGAGTGAAATTCACTTGCCAAAATAGCAATACCCTAAATCTGGTGTCCCAGCACTGGCTGGAAAACTATAATATTATCAGACCAAACACATATTTTGTTCTGGGGTGAAATTCAATTGCCAAAATAGCAATCCCCTAAATCTGGTGACCCAGCACTGGCTGTCAAACTATAATAGTGTCCGCCAAAACATATGTTTTGTTCTGGGGTGAAATTCAATTGCCAAAATAGCAATAACATAAATCTGGTGTCACAGATGTGGCTGGCAAACTATAATAGTGTCCGCAAAAACATATATTTGGTTCTGGGGTGAAATGCACTTGCTAAAATAGCAATCCCCTAAATCTGGGGTCCCAGCACTGGCTGGCAAACTATAATAGTGTCCGCCAAAACATATATTTTGTTCTGTGGTTAAATTCAATTGCCAAAAAAGCAATTCCATAAATCTGGTGTCACAGCTGTGGCTGGCAAACTATTATAGTGTCCGCCAAAACATATATTTTGTTCTGAGGTGAAATTCACTTGCCAAAATAGCAATTCCCTAAATCTGGTGTCCCTGCACTGGCTGGCATACTACAATTCTGTCATCCAAAACATATATTTTGTTCTGGGGTGAAATTCAATTGCCAAAATAGCAATCCCCTAAATCTGGTGTCCCAGCACTGGGTGGCAAACTATAATAGTGTCCGCCAAAAAATATTTTTTGTTCTGGAGTGAAAATCACTTGCCAAAATAGCAATCCCCTAAATCTGGTGTCCCAGCACTGGCTGGCAAACAATAATAGTGTCCGCCAAAACATATATTTTGTTTTGGGGAGATATTCAATTGCCAAAATAGCAATACCATAAATCTGGTGTCACAGCTGTGGCAGGCAAACAATAATAGTGTCAGCCAAAACATATATTTTGTTCTGGGGTGAAATTCAATTGCCAAAATAGAAATACCATAAATCTGGTGTCCCAGCACTGGCTGGCAAACTATAATAGTGTCCGCCAAAACATATATTTTGTTCTGGGGTGAAATGGACTTGCTAAAATAGCAATCCCCTAAATCTGGTGTCCCAGCACTGGCTGGTAAACTATAATACTGTCCGCCAAAACATATATTTTGTTCTGGGGTGAAATTCAATTGCCAATATAGCAATACCATAAATGTGGTGTCACAGCTTTGGCTGGCAAGCTATAATAGTGTCCGCCAAAACATATATTTTGTTCTGGGGTGCAATTCAATTGCCAAAATAGCAATACCATAAATCTGGTGTCATAGCTATGTCTGGCAAACTATAATAGTGTCCGCCAAAACATATATTTTGTTCTGGGGTGAAATTCAATTGCCAAAATAGCAATACCATAAATCTGGTTTCACAGCTGGCGTTGTCAAACTATAATAGTGTCCGGCAAAACATATATTCTGTTCTGGGGTTAAATTCACATGACAAAATAGCAATCCCCTAAATCTTGTGCCCCAGCACTGGCTGGCAAACTATAATACTGTCCGACAAAACATATATTTTGTTCTGGGGTGACATTCAATTGCCAAAATAGCAATCCTCTAAATCTGGTGACCCAGCACTGGCTGGCAAACTATAATTGTGTCCGCCAAATCATATTTTTTGTTCTGGGGTGAAAATCACTTGCCAAAATAGCAATCCCCTAAATCTGGTGTCCCAGCACTGGCTGGCAAACTGTAATAGTGTCAGCCAAAACATAAATTTTTTTCTAGGGTGAAATTCACTTGCCAAAATAGCAATCCCCTAAATCTGGTGTCACTAGCACTGGCTGGCAAACTATAATAGTGTCCTGCCAAAACATATATTTTGTTCTGGGGTGAAATTCAATTGCCAAAATAGCAATACCATAAATCTGGTGTCCCAGCTGTGGCTGGCAAACTATAATAGTGTCCGCCAAAACATATATTTTGTTCTGGGGTGAAATTCACTTGCCAAAATAGCAATCCCCTAAATCTGGTGTCACAGCTATGGCTGGCAAACTATCATTGTCCGCCAAAACATATATTTTGTTCTGTGGTGAAACTAAATTGACAAAATAGCAATACCATAAATCTGGTGTAGCAATTAATGGCACATGGAGAGATAAAAGGCGCTCATAGGGTGATATCGTCAAAGCTGGTTGGATAAGTGAAATGTGTGATGTTGCTCACCTATTCGGGTTGTGTTAATTGGACACAACCCCAGTGCAGGTGTACAGTGAGGATGACCAGATTGCGATTGTTGGTGCAGCCTAGGCTTTGTCCGGGGCCTTGTGGCGGTGGCCAGTCCACCAGTTAGGCTCGAAATGGAGTTGAGGAAAGCGTAAGAGCTAGCAGATCAGGCGCAGGACTGCCGAGCGCACTCAAACAATTAGATGATATAGTTCAGGTTGACTTTATTAATTAGACGACGCGTTTCGGAGTACATACCCCTTTCTCAAGTCTAAAGATATACAATATTCATGTGCACAGCTGATAAAAAGACTAGTGTGTAATCAGTGAATAGAAAAATATATATAAATATATAAAAATATATATATATATAAATAACTATAACAATACAATAATACAGAAATACAATAGATAAAGGACTTTATACTTAAATCCATGTTCGTAAATGTATATATGCACGTGTTCATACATCTACAGTTGTCTAAAATTAATTAAAAATGAATAAAAATCATAAAAAGGAAGTTTCTTTATATAAATTACTCTCTAATGGAATATTTATTGGGCAGGAGTAGGTGTTAACTATTCTGTCTTTTTCCATACAACTAGGAGATATAATTATTGTTTGAGTGTATAAATGGTTTATCGTGACGTAGATAGTCAGTGGTACCTTAAAATTTGTTCGTTCTTACACCACGGTCTGGGGATTGTAGGGCCTTTGTTCGATCTGGAGCAGTAAGGAACAATAGTATTTAGTTTATATTGTAACATAAGGTAGAGAGTAGCGTTTGCATCAATAGTATTAATGTTGGTAGTGTCAATCAGAATTTGATATCAATAAATCTATGTATATATTTCTCTATCTCTGGTGGATTCTACCCATAATAGATCAAAGTAATACTGACAGATCTTTGTTATGAAGTCGAAATGTTTGTGATGTCAATGATTACTAATATCAAATATGAATATATACATATACACATATACATGTGCATATACCTACATACATATACAAACATACACACATACATACACATACATACATACACATATATATATATATCTATACATACATACACACATAGACACACACATACACACACACATATATATATACACTACACACATACATACACATAGATATATCACTCCTACATACATACATATATATACATGCATACTATATATACATACACATATACACATACTCATACACACATACATAGATAGATCACATACAGTACATGTATATGTACACACACACATAAATCCGGTTGGTAATGTATAGTAGTAGATAAGGAATAAATCCTGGGTAGATTGCATATAGTTGTTATGTGAGGATGATGCTCATCCGATTGATAACAGTCGATTTGGGAGTTTACCTTTGGGAACGGGTCAGCAAGTGCTAACACGGCCGTCAAGCACGTGGAGTAGACGCCGACTCCTGTACGTGGCGCTGCTGGGAGGAGATAAGAGGGAAGAAGGGAGCTAGCAGCTGGTAGCTGCCTGTCAGGCGTGCCGAGAGCGATCTGCTAGTTCGCTTGAAGTAGAGAGGGAGCTGACGTAGAGTCATTAACAGCTCGGATGATGCTGAGGGTTTGGGTGCGATGTAATGCTGTGAAGGAATGCTGGACCTAATTGAATAAATGAATAAATAAAGACTAAAGACTAATCATACCAATCCCATTAGTCTTTATTCATTTATTCAATTAGGTCCAGCATTCCTTCACAGCATTACATCGCACCCAAACCCTCAGCATCATCCGGAGCTGTTAATGACACTACGGGTCCAGCTCCCTTCTCTACTTCAAGCGCAACTAGCAGATCGCTCTCCGGCCACGCCCCCTGACAGGAGCAGCCTATCACAGCGCGGCTAGCTCCCTTTCTTCCCTCTTATCTCCTCCAGCAAGACGCGCGCCCGCACAGGAGTCGGCGTCTACTCCACGTGCTTGAGCGGCCGTGTTAGCACTTGCTGACCCGTTCCCAAAGGTAAACTCTCCAAATCGACTGTTATCAATCGGATGAGACATCATCCCTCACATAACAACTATATGCAATCTACCCAGGATTTATTCCTTATCTACTACTATACATTACCAACCGGGTTTATGTGTGTGTGTACATATACATGTATGTATGTGTGTATCTATATATGTATGTGTGTATGAGTATGTGTATATGTGTATGTATATATGTATGTATGTATATATATGTATGTATGTAGGAGTGTGCATATGTGTATGTATGTGTGTATGTGTGTATATATATATATGTGTGTGTGTGTGTGTGTCTATGTGTGTATGTATGTATAGATATATATATATATGTGTATGTATGTATGTGTATGTATGTGTGTATGTTTGTATATGTATGTAGGTATATGCACATGTATATGTGTATATGTATATATTCATATTTGATATTAGTAATCATTGACATCACAAAACATTTCGCTTCATAACAAAGATCTGTCAGTATTACTTTGATCTATTATGGGGTAGAATCCACCAGAGATAGAGAAATATATACATAGATTTATTGATATCAAATTCTGATTGACACTACCAACATTAATACCATTGATGCAAACGCTACTCTCTACCTTTATGTTACAATATAAACTAAATACTATTGTTCCTTACTGCTCCAGATCGAACAAAGGCCCTACAATCCCCAGACCGTGGTGTAAGAACGAAACAAATTTTAAGGTACCACTGACTATCTACGTCACGATAAACCATTTATACACTCAAACAATAATTATATCTCCTAGTTGTATGGAAAAGACAGAATAGTTAACACCTACTCCTGCCCAATAAATATTCCATTAGGGAGTAATTTATATAAAGAAACTTCCTTTTTATGATTTTTATTCATTTTTAATTAATTTTAGACAACTGTAGATGTATGAACACGTGTATATATACATTTACGAACATGGATTTAAGTATAAAGTCCTTTATCTATTGTATTTCTCGTATTGTTGTATTGTTATAGTTATTTATATATATATATATTTTTATATATTTTATATATATTTTTTCTATTCACTGATTACACACTAGTCTTTTATCAGCTGTGCACATGAATATTGTATATATCTTTTAGACTTGAGAAAGGGGTATGTTACCCCGAAACGCGTCGTCTAATTAATAAAGTCAACCTGAACTATATCATCTAATTGTTTGAGTGCGCCCCCGGCAGTCCTGCGTCTGATCTGCTAGCTCTTACGCTTTCCTCAACTCCATAAATCTGGTGTAACAGCTGTTGCTGGCAAACTATAATAGTGTCCATCAAAACAAATATTTTGTTCTGGAGTGAAATTCACTTGCCAAAATAGCAATACCCTAAATCTGGTGTCCCAGCACTGGCTGGAAAACTATAATATTATCAGACCAAACACATATTTTGTTCTGGGGTGAAATTCAATTGCCAAAATAGCAATCCCCTAAATCTGGTGACCCAGCACTGGCTGTCAAACTATAATAGTGTCCGCCAAAACATAAATTTTGTTCTGGGGTTAAATTCAATGGCCAAAATAGTAATACCATAAATCTGGTGTCACAGCTGTGGCTGGCAAACTATAATAGTGTCCGCCAAAACATATATTTTGTTCTGGGGTGAAATGCACTTGCTAAAATAGCAATCCCCTAAATCTGGTGTCCCTGCACTTGCTGGCAAAATACAATACTATCCGCCAAAACATATTTTTTGTTCTGAGGTGAAATTCAATTGCCAAAATAGCAATCCCCTAAATCTGGTGTCCCAGCACTGGGTGACAAACTATATTAGTGTCCGCCAAAACATATTTTTTGTTCTGGTGTTAAAATCACTTGCCAAAATAGCAATCTCCTAAATCTGGTGTCCCAGCACTGGCTGGCAAACTATAATAGTGTCCGCCAAAACATATATTTTGTACTGGGGTGAAATTCAATTGCCAAAATAGAAATACAATAAATCTGGTGTCACAGCTGTGGCTTGCAAACTATAATAGTGTCCGCCAAAACATATATTTTGTTCTTGTGTGAAATTCAATTGCCAAAATAGCAATATCATAAATCTGTTATCACAGCTGAGGCTGGCAAACCATAATAGTATCCGCCAAAACATACTTTTTGTTCTAGTGTGAAAATCACTTCCCAAAATAGCAATCCGCTAAATCTGGTTTCCCAGCACTGGCTGGCAAACTATAATAGTGTCCGCCACAACATATATTTTGTTCTGGGGTGAAATTCAATTGACAATATAGCAATACCATAAATGTGGTGTCACAGCTTTGGCTGGCAATTTATAATTGTGTCCGCCAAAACATATATTTTGTTCTGGGCTGAAATTCACTTGCCCAAATAGCAATCCCCTAAAACTGGTGTTCCAGCCCTGGCTGGCAAACTATAATAGTGTCCGCCAAAACATATATTTTGTTCTGGGGTGAAATTCAATTGCCAAAATAGCAATACCATAAATCTGGTGTCACAGCTGTGACTGGCAAACTATAATAGTGTCCGCCAAAACATATATTTTGTTCTGGGGTGAAATTCAATTGCCAAAAAAGGCAATCCCCCAAATCTGCTGTCCCAGCACTGGCTGGCAATCTATAATAGTGTCCGCCAAAACATATATATTGTTCTGGGGTGAAAATCACTTGCCAAAATTGCAATCCCCTAAATCTGGTGTCCCAGCACTGGCTTGCAAACTATAATAGTGTCCGCCAAAACATATATTTTGTTCTGGGGTGAAATTCAATTGCCAATATAGCAATACCATAAATGTGGTGTCACAGCTTTGGCTGGCAAGCTATAATAGTGTCCGCCAAAACATATATTTTGTTCTGGGGTGAAATTCAATTGCCAAAATTGCAATACCATAAATCTGGTGTCATAGCTGTGGCTGGAAAACTATAATAGTGTCCGGTTAAAACATATATTTTTTTCTGGGGTGAAATTCACATGCCAAAATAGCAATCCCCTAAATCTGGTGTCCCAGCACTGGCTGGCAAACTATAATATTGTCCGACAAAACATATATTTTGTTCTGGGGTGACATTCAATTGCCAAAATAGCAATCCCCTAAATCTGGTGACCCAGCACTGGCTGGCAAACTATAATTGTGTCCGCCAAATCATATTTTTTGTTCTGGGGTGAAAATCACTTGCCAAAATAGCAATCCCCTAAATCTGGTGTCCCAGCACTGGCTGGCAAACTGTAATAGTGTCCGCAAAACAATATATTTTGTTCTGGGGTTAAATTCAATTGGCAAAATAGCCACACCCTAAATCTGGTGCACTAGCACTGGCTGGCAAACTATAATAGTGTCTGCCAAATCATACATTTTGTTCTGGGGTCAAATTCAATTGCCAAAATAGCAATCCCCTAAATCTGGTGTCCCAGCACTGGCTGGCAAACTATAATATTGTCCGCCAAAACATAAATTTTGTTCTGGGGTGAAGTTCAATGGCCAAAATAGCAATACCATAAATCTGGTGTCACAGCACTGGCTGGCAAACTATAATAGTGTCAGCCAAAACATAAATTTTTTTCTAGGGTGAAATTCACTTGCCAAAATAGCAATCCCCTAAATCTGGTGTCCCAGCACTGGCTGGCAAACTACAGTAGTGTCCTCCAAAACATATATTTTGTTCTGGGGTGAAATTCAATCGCCAAAATAGCAATACCATAAATCTGGTATCACAGCTGTGGCTGGCAAACTATAATAGTGTCCGCCAAGTCATATATTTTGTTGTGGGGTGAAATTCACTTGCCAAAATTACAATCCCCTAAATCTCATGTCACTGCTAAGGCTGGCAAACTATCATTGTCCGCCAAAACATATATTTTGTTCTGTGGTGAAACTAAATTGACAAAATAGCAATACCATAAATCTGGTGTAACAGCTGTTGCTGGCAAACTATAATAGTGTCCATCAAAACATATATTTTGTTCTGGAGTGAAATTCACTTGCCAAAATAGCAATACCCTAAATCTGGTGTCCCAACACTGGCTGGAAAACTATAATATTATCAGACCAAACACATATTTTGTTCTGGGGTGAAATTCAATGGCCAAAATAGTAATACCATAAATCTGGTGTCACAGCTGTGGCTGGCAAACTATAATAGTGTCCGCCAAAACATATATTTTGTTCTGGGGTGAAATGCACTTGCTAAAATAGCAATCCCCTAAATCTGGTGTCCCTGCACTTGCTGGCAAAATACAATACAATCCGCCAAAACATATTTTTTGTTCTGAGGTGAAATTCAATTGCCAAAATAGCAATCCCCTAAATCTGGTGTCCCAGCACTGGGTGACAAACTATAATAGTGTCCGCCAAAACATATTTTTTGTTCTGGGGTGAAAATCACTTGCCAAAATAGCAATCTCCTGAATCTGGTGTCCCAGCACTGGCTGGCAAACTTTAATAGTGTCCGCCAAAACATATATTTTGTACTGGGGTGAAATTCAATTGCCAAAATAGAAATACAATAAATCTGGTGTCACAGCTGTGGCTTGCAAACTATAATAGTGTCCGCCAAAACATATATTTTGTTCTTGTGTGAAATTCAATTGCCAAAATAGCAATATCATAAATCTGTTATCACAGCTGAGGCTGGCAAACTATAATAGTATCCGCCAAAACATACATTTTGTTCTAGGGTGAAAATCACTTGCCAAAATAGCAATCCGCTAAATCTGGTTTCCCAGCACTGGCTGGCAAACTATAATAGTGTCTGCCACAACATATATTTTGTTCTGGGGTGAAATTCAATTGACAATATAGCAATACCATAAATGTGGTGTCACAGCTTTGGCTGGCAATTTATAATTGTGTCCGCCAAAACATATATTTTGTTCTGGGCTGAAATTCACTTGCCCAAATAGCAATCCCCTAAAACTGGTGTTCCAGCCCTGGCTGGCAAACTATAATAGTGTCCGCCAAAACATATATTTTGTTCTGGGGTGAAATTCAATTGCCAAAATAGCAATACCATAAATCTGGTGTCACAGCTGTGACTGGCAAACTATAATAGTGTCCGCCAAAACATATATTTTGTTCTGGGTGAAATTCAATTGCCAAAAAGGCAATCCCCAAATCTGCTGTCCCAGCACTGGCTGGCAATCTATAATAGTGTCCGCCAAAACATATATATTGTTCTGGGGTGAAAATCACTTGCCAAAATTGCAATCCCCTAAATCTGGTGTCCCAGCACTGGCTTGCAAACTATAATAGTGTCCGCCAAAACATATATTTTGTTCTGGGGTGAAATTCAATTGCCAATATAGCAATACCATAAATGTGGTGTCACAGCTTTGGCTGGCAAGCTATAATAGTGTCCGCCAAAACATATATTTTGTTCTGGGGTGAAATTCAATTGCCAAAATTGCAATACCATAAATCTGGTGTCATAGCTGTGGCTACAAAACTATAATAGTGTCCGGTTAAAACATATATTTTTTTCTGGGGTGAAATTCACATGCCAAAATAGCAATCCCCTAAATCTGGTGTCCCAGCACTGGCTGGCAAACTATAATATTGTCCGACAAAACATATATTTTGTTCTGGGGTGACATTCAATTGCCAAAATAGCAATCCTCTAAATCTGGTGACCCAGCACTGGCTGGCAAACTATAATTGTGTCCGCCAAAACATATTTTTTGTTCTGGGGTGAAAATCACTTGCCATAATAGCAATCCCCTAAATCTGGTGTCCCAGCACTGGCTGGCAAACTATAATAGTGTCCGCCAGAACATATATTTTGTTCTGGGGTTAAATTCAATTGGCAAAATAGCAATACCCTAAATCTGGTGCACTAGCACTGGCTGGCAAACTATAATAGTGTCCGCCAAATCATATATTTTGTTCTGGGGTCAAATTCAATTGCCAAAATAGCAATCCCCTAAATCTGGTGTCCCAGCACTGGCTGGCAAACTATAGTAGTGTACTCCAAAATATATATTTTGTTCTGGGGTGAAATTCAATTGCCAAAATAGCAATACCATAAATCTGGTATCACAGCTGTGGCTGGCAAACTATAATAGTGTCCGCCAAAACCTATATTTTGTTCTGGGGTGAAATTCACTTGCCAAAATAGCAATACCATAAATCTGGTTTCACAACTGTGGCTGGCAAACTATAATAGTGTCAGCCAAAACATAAATTTATTTCTAGGGTGAAATTCACTTGCCAAAATAGCAATCCCCTAAATCAGGTGTCCCAGCACTGGCTGGCAAACTATAGTAGTGTACTCCAAAACATATATTTTGTTCTGGGGTGAAATTCAATTGCCAAAATAACAATACCATAAATCTGGTATCACAGCTGTGGCTGGCAAACTATAATAGTGTCCGCCAAAACCTATATTTTGTTCTGGGGTGAAATTCACTTGCCAAAATAGCTATCCTCTAAATCTGGTGTCCTAGCAATGGCTGGTAAACTATAATAGTGTCCGCCAAAACATATATTTTGTTCTGGGGTGAAATTCAATTTCCAAAATAGCAATACCATAAATCTGTTGTCACAGCTGTGGTTGGCAAACTATAATAGTGTCCGCCAAAACATATATTTTGTTCTGGGGTTGAATTCAATTTGCAAAATAGCAATACCCTAAATCTGGTGCACCAGTACTGGCTGGCAAACTATAATAGTGTCCGCCAAAACATATATTTAGTTCTGGGGTGAAATTTGCTTGCCAAAATGGCAAAATATAATTGTGTCCGCCAAAACACATATTTTGTTCTGGGGTTAAATTCAATGTCTAAAACAGCAATACCATTAATCTGTTGTCACAGCTGTGGCTGGCAAACTATAATAGTGTCCGCCAAAACATATATTTTGTTCTGGGGTGAAAATTACTTGCCAAAATTGCAATCCCCTAAATCTGATGTCCCAGCACTCGCTGGCAAACTATAATAGTGTCCGACCAAAACATATATTTTGTTCTGGGGTGAAATTCATTTGCAAAAATAGCAATCCACTAAATCTGGCGTCCAAGTACTGGCTGGCAAACTATAATAGTGTCCGCCAAAACATATATTTTGTTCTGGGGTGAAATTCAACTGCCAAAATAGCAATACAATAAATCTGGTGTCACAGCTGTGGCTGGCAAACTATAATAGTGTCCGACAGAACATATATTTTTTTCTGGGGTTAAATTCAATTGGCAAAATAGCCATAACATAAATCTGGTGTTACAGCTGTGGCTGGCATACTATAATAGTGTCCGCCAAAACATATTTTTTGTTCTGGGGTGAAATTTACTAGCTAAAATAGCAATCCCCTAAATCTGGTGTCCCAGCACTGGCTGGCAAACTATAATAGTGTCCGCCAAAACATATATTATGTTCTGGGGTGAAATTCAATTGCCAAAATAGCAATCCCCTAAATCTGTTGAACCAGTACTGGCTGGCAAACTATAATAGTGTCCGCCAAAACATATATTTTGTTTTCTAGTTAAATTCAATTGGCAAAATAGCAATACACTAAATCTGGTGCACCAGCACTGGCTGGCAAACGAAAATAGTGTCCGCCAAAACATATATTTAGTTCTGGGGTGAAATTCACTTGCCAAAATAGCAATCCCCTAAATCTGGTGTCCCAGCACTGGCTGGCAAACTATAATAGTGTCCGCAAAAACATATATTTTGTTCTGGGGTGAAATTCACTTGCCAAAATAGCAATCCCCTAAATCTGGTGTCCCAGCACTGGCTGGCAAACTATAGTAGTTTTCCGCCAAATCATCTATTTTTTTTCTGGGGTGAAGTTCAATTGCCAAAATAGCAAAACCATAAATTTGGTGTCACAACTGTGGCTGGCAAACTATAATAGTGTCCGCTCAAACATATATTTTGTTCTGGGGTGAAATTCACTTGCCAAAATAGCAATCCCCTAAATCTGGTGTCCCAGCACTGGCTGGCAAACTATAATAGTGTCCGCCAAAACATATATTTTGTTCTGGGGTGAAATTCACTTGCCAAAATAGCAATCCCCTAAATCTGGTGTCCCAGCACTGGCTGGCAAACTATAATAGTGTCTGCCTTAACATATATTTTGTTCTGGGGTGAAATTCAATTGCCAAAATAGCAATACCATAAATCTGTTGTCACAGCTGTGGCTGGCAAACTATAATAGTGTCTGGCAAAACATATATTTTGTTTTCGGGTGAAATTCAATTGCCAAAATTGCAATACTATAAATCTGGTGTCACAGCTGTGGCTGGCAAACTAAAAGTGTCCGCCAAAACATATATTTTGTTCTGGGGTGACATTCAATTGGCAAAATAGCAATACCCTAAATCTGGTGTCCCAGCACTGGCTGGCAAACTATAATAGTGTCCGCCAAAACATATATTTTGTTCTGGGGTGAAATTCACTTGCCAAAATAGCAATCCCCTAAATCTGGTGTCCCAGCACTGGCTGGCAAACTATAGTAGTTTTCCGCCAAATCATCTATTTTTTTTCTGGGGTGAAGTTCAATTGCCAAAATAGCAAAACCATAAATTTGGTGTCACAACTGTGGCTGGCAAACTATAATAGTGTCCGCTCAAACATATATTTTGTTCTGGGGTGAAATTCACTTGCCAAAATAGCAATCCCCTAAATCTGGTGTCCCAGCACTGGCTGGCAAACTATAATAGTGTCCGCCAAAACATATATTTTGTTCTGGGGTGAAATTCACTTGCCAAAATAGCAATACCATAAATCTGGTGTCACAGCTGTGGCTGGCAAACTATAATAGTGTCCGCCAAAACATATATTTTGTTTTCGGGTGAAATTCAATTGCCAAAATTGCAATACTATAAATCTGGTGTCACAGCTGTGGCTGGCAAACTAAAAGTGTCCGCCAAAACATATATTTTGTTCTGGGGTTACATTCAATTGGCAAAATAGCAATACCATAAATTTGGTGTCACAGCTGTGGCTGGCAAACTATAATAGTGTCCGGCAAAACATATATTTTGTTCTGGGGTTAAATTCAATTGCCAAAATAGCAATCCCCTAAATTTGGTCTCCCAGCACTGGCTGGCAAACTATAATAGTGTCTGCCTTAACATATATTTTGTTCTGGGGTGAAATTCAATTGCCAAAATAGCAATACCATAAATCTGGTGTCACAGCTGTGGCTGGCAAACTATAATAGTGTCCGCCAAAACATATATTTTGTTTTCGGGTGAAATTCAATTGCCAAAATTGCAATACTATAAATCTGGTGTCACAGCTGTGGCTGGCAAACTAAAAGTGTCCGCCAAAACATATATTTTGTTCTGGGGTGACATTCAATTGGCAAAATAGCAATACCATAAATTTGGTGTCACAGCTGTGGCTGGCAAACTATAATAGTGTCCGGCAAAACATATATTTTGTTCTGGGGTTAAATTCAATTGCCAAAATAGCAATAACATAAATCTGGTGTCACAGCTGTGGATGGCATACTATAATAGTGTCCGCCAAAACATATTTTTTGTTCTGGGGTGAAATTTACTAGCCAAAATAGAAATCCCCTAAATCTGGTGTCCCAGCACTGGCTGGCAAACTATAATAGTGTCCGCCAAAACATATATTTTGTTCTGGGGTGAAATTCAATTGCCAAAATAGCTATCCCCTAAATCTGTTGAACCAGTACTGGCTGGAAAACTATAATAGTGTCCTCCAAAACATACATTTTGTTCTAGACTGAAATTCGTTTGCCAAAATAGCAATCCCCTAAATCTGGTGTCCCAGCACTGCCTGGCAAACTATAATATTGTCCGCCAAAACAAATATTTTATTCTGGGGTGAAATTCAATTGCCAAAATAGCAATGCCATAAATCTGGTGTCACAGCTGTGGCTGACAAACTGTAATAGTGTCCGCCAAAACATATATTTGGTTCTGGGGTTAAATTCACTTGACAAAATAGCAATCCCCTAAATCTGGTGTCCCAGCACTGGCTAGCAAACTATAATAGTGTCCGCCAAAACATATATTTTGTTCTGGGGTGAAATTCACTTGCCAAAATGGCAATCCCCTAAATCTGGTGTCCCAGCACTGGCTAGCAAACTATAATAGTGTCCGCCAAAACATATATTTTGTTCTGGGGTGAAATTCAATTGCCAAAACAGCAATACCATAAATCTGGTGTCACAGCTGTAGCTGGCAAACTATAATAGTGTCCGCCAAAACATATATTTTGTTCTGGGGTTAAATTCACTTGCCAAAATAGCAATCCCCTAAATCTGGTGTCCCAGCACTGGCTAGCAAACTATAATAGTGTCCGCCAAAACATATATTTTGTTCTGGGGTGAAATTCACTTGCCAAAATGGCAATCCCCTAAATCTGGTGTCCCAACACTGGCTTGCAAACTATAATAGTGTCCGCCAAAACATATATTTTGTTTTGGGATGAAATTCAATTGCCAAAATAGCAATACCATAAATCTGGTGTTCCAGCAGTTGCAGGCCAAGTGTTAATCTGTCCGTAAAAGGGTATATTTTGTTCTGGGGTGAAATTCACTTGCCAAAATAGCAATACCCTGAATCTGGTGTCCCAGCTGTTGCAGGCCAAGTGTTAATCTGTCTGTAAAAGGGTATATTATACTCAAGGTGTATATACAAGTGCTGAGAGGGTCATCCTCATTAACTTCAAACGCTACCGTGCATCTCCCATTGGATTTCTGTCTGTTAAAGGGTATATTACACAAAGTGTTAAAATACAATTGCTGAAGGCATAATCTGACATATTTTTTCTCACGCTACTGTGCATCTCCAAGTGTAAATCTGTTCATAAAAGGATACCTTTTATCCAGGTCCTAAATAGTAACCCTAAAATAGATATTCCCCTAAATCAGTGGTTACTGCTGTGCCTGGATTAGTGTAATATGCTACATAAATAAATAGGCAGATAGTGTTAGGTGCCTGTAAAAAAAGGCCTGAATTTGAAATCAATTCATTTGGCCAAATATTTTTTTTTCTTATTGTGGTGCTTGGTGAATGGTAACAATGAGGAAAACATCTAGTAAGGGACGCGGTCGTGGTGGTGTTAGTGTACCCTCTGGTGCTGGTAGAGGATTTGGCCATTCTGCCACAGCCACACGTCCTAGTGAACCAACTACCTCAGGTTCTAGTACCCGCCAGAATTTACAGCGATATTTGGTGGGGCCCAATGCCGTTCTAAGGATGGTAAGGCCTGAGCAGGTACAGGCGTTAGTCAATTGGGTGGCTGACAGTGGATCCAGCTTGTTCACAACATTATCTCCCACCCAGTCTTCTGCAGAAAGCGCACAGGTGGCGCCTGAAAAACAAGCCCATCAGTCTGTCACATCACCCCCATGCATATCAGGGAAACTGTCTGAGCCTCAAGTTATGCAGCAGTCTCTTATGCTGTTTGAAGACTCTGCTGGCAGGGTTTCCCAAGGGAATCCGCCTATCCCTTCCCCAGTGGTGGAAGACATAGAATGCACTGCTGCACAACCACTGATGTTTCCTGATGATGAGGACATGGGAATACCACCTCATCGAAGTCTGCACATCTCTGATGATGACGAAACACAGGTGCCAACAGCTGCGTCTTTTTGCAGTGTGCAGACCGAACAGGAGGTCAGGGAGAAAGAAGACGATGTGGAAGACGATGCAGGGGACGATGAGGTCCTAGACCACACATGGAATGAAGGTCGTGCCACTGACTTTCATAGTTCAGAGGAAGAGGAAGTGGTGAGACCGAGCCAACAGAGTAGCAAAAGAGGGAGCAGGGGGCAAAAGCAGAACAGCCGCCACTAAGAGAGTTCGCCTCTTATTGGCCACCGCCACCAGGGACCGAGCACCCCAAAGGCAGCTTCAAGGAGTTCCCTGGCATGGCATTTCTTTAAACAATGTGCTGACGACAAGACCCGAGTGGTTTGTACGCTGTGCCATCAGAGCCTGAAGCGAGGCATTAACGTTCTGAACCTTAGCACAACCTGCATGACCAGGCATCTACATGCAAAGCATGAACTGCAATGGAGTAAACACCTTAAAAGCAAGGAACTCACTCTGGCTCCCCATGCTCCCTCTTCTGCTGCTGCCTTGGCCTCTTCCTCTGCCTCGCGAGGTACATTGGCACCTGCCGCCCACCAAACAGAGGATGTGCCACCGACACCACCACCTCTGTCACCAAGCATCTCCACCATGTAACACGGCAGCGTTCAGCTCTCCATCTCACAAACCTTGGAGAGAAAGTGTAAATTCCCACCTAGCCACCCTCGAGCCCTGGGCCTGAATGCAAACATTTCTAAACTACTGGCCTTTGAAATGCTGTCATTCAGGCTGGTGGATACAGACAGCTTCAAACAGCTGATGTCCATGGCTGTCCCACAGTATGTTGTTCCCAGCCGCCACTACTTCTCCAAGACAGCCGTGCCGTCCCTGCACAACCAAGTATCCGATAAAATCAAGCGTGCACTGCGCAACGCCATCTGTGGCAAGGTCCACCTAACCACAGATACGTGGACCAGTAAGCACGGCCAGGGACGCTATATCTCCCTAACTGCACACTGGGTAAATGTAGTGGCGGCTGGGCCCCAGGCGGAGAGTTCCTTGGTGCACGTCCTTACGCCGCCAAGGATCACAGGGCATCATTCTTTGCCTCCTGTAGCCTCCTCCTCCTACTCGGCTTCCTCCTCCACTGCTTCCACCAGCTCATCCAGTCAGCCACACACCTTCACCACCAACTTCAGCCCGGGGTAAACGTCAGCAGGCCATTCTGAAACTCATATGTTTGGGGGACCGGCCCCACACCGCGCAAGAGTTGTGGCGGGGTATTGAACAACAGACCGACGAGTGGTTTCTGCCGGTGGGCCTCAAGCCCAGCCTGGTGGTGTGCGATAATGGGCGAAATCTCGTCGCAGCTCTGGGACTAGCCGGTTTGACGCACCTCCCTTGCCTGGCACATGTGCTGAATTTGGTGGTGCAGAAGTTCATTCACAATTACCCTGACATGTCACAGCTGCTGCATAGAGTGCGGGCCGTCTGTGCGCGCTTCCGGCGTTCACATCCTGCCGCTGCTTGCCTGTCTGCACTACAGTGTAACTTCGGCCTTCCCGCTCACCGCCTCATATGCGACGTGCTCACCAGGTGGAACTCCACCTTGCACATGCTGGAGAGACTGTGCGAGCAGCAGCAGGCCATAGTGGAGTTTCAGCTGCAGCACGCACGTGTCAGTCGCACTGCGGAACAGCACCACTTCACCACCAATGATTGGGCCTCCATGCGAGACCTGTGTGCCCTGTTGCGCTGTTTCGAGTACTCCACCAACATGGCCAGTGGCGATGACACCGTTATCAGCGTTACAATACCACTTCTATGTCTCCTTGATAAAACGCTTTGGGCGATGATGGAAGAGGAGGTGGCCCAGGAGGAGGAGGAGGATGAGGGGTCATTTTTAGCATTTTCAGGCCAGTCTCTTAGAAGTGGCTCAGAGGGAGGTTTTTTGCAACAGCAGAGGCCAGGTACAAATGTGGCCAGCCAGGGCCCACTACTGGAGGACGAGGAGGATGAGGAGGAGGTGGAGCAGAATGAGGATGAAGCAGGTTCACAGCGTGTTGGAACCTGACACAGCTCAGGCCCATCACTGGTGCGTGGCTGGGGGGATACGGAGGACGATGACGATACGCCTCCCACAGAGGACAGCTTGTCCTTACCTCTGGGGAGCCTGGCAAACATGAGCGACTACATGCTGCAGTGCCTGCACAACGACAGCATAGTTGCCCTCATTTTAACGTGTGCGGACTACTGGGTTGCCTCCCGGCTGGATCCTCGGTACAAAGATAATGTGCCCACCTTACTTCCTGCACTGGAGCGTGATAGGAAGATGCGCGAGTACAAGCGCACGCTGGTAGACGCCCTCCTGAGAGCATTCCCAAATGTCACAGGGGAACAGGTGGAAGCCCAAGGCGAAGGCAGAGGAGGAGCAAGAGGTCACCAATGCAGCTGTGTCACAGCCAGCTCCTCTGAGGGCAGGGTTAGCATGGCAGAAATGTGGAAAAGTTTTGTCTCTACGCCACAGCTAACTGCACCACCACCTGATACAGAGCGTGTTAGCAGGAGGCAGCATTTCACTAACATGGTTGAACAGTACGTCTGCACACCCCTCCACGTAATGACTGATGGTTCGGCCCAATTCAACTTCTGGGTCTCCAAATTGTCCACGTGGCCAGAGTTAGCATTTTATGCCTTGGAGGTGCTGGCCTGCCCGGCGGCCATAGTTTTGTCTGAACGTGTATTCAGCACGGCAGGGGGCGTCATTACTGACAAACGCAGCCGCCTGTCCACAGCCAATGTGGACAAGCTGACGTTCATAAAAATGAACCAGGCATTGATCCCACAGGACCTGTCCCTCCCTTGTGCAGAATAGACATTTATAACTGCCTCCCCCTCAACCATGTATTCTTGTACTCTGGGGCACTTCTTTATTGAATCCTCATTTTTTTAACTTTACCATGATCTTGCGGTGCAACCCAAAGTTGAATGAACCTCTCCTCAATCTGGGCGCCAGGGCCTAAATAACTGAAAGTGGCCTTCTCCAGTGGTGGGTGATATGACGCATGATTCCTTGCTGTGGGACCTCTCTCCTCTGTCTGGGTGCTGGGGCTGAAATAACTGAAAGTGGCCTTCTCCAGTGGTGGGTGATATAACGCCTTATTCCTTGCTGTGGGACCTCTCTCCTCTGTCTGGGTGCTGGGGCCGAAATAACTGAAAGTGGCCTTCTCCAATGGTGGGTGATATGACGCATGAGTCCTTGCTGTGGGACATCTCTCCTCAGTCTGAGTGCTGGGGCCGAAATAACTGAAAGTGGCCTTCTCCAGTGGTGGGTGATATGACGCATGATTCCTTGCTGTGGGACCTCTCTCCTCTGTCTGGGTGCTGGGACTAAATAACTGAAAGTGTCCTTCTCCAGTGGTGGGTCATATGACGCCTTATTCCTTGCTGTGGGACCTCTCTCCTCTGTCTGGGTGCTGGGGCCTAAATAACTGAAAGTGGCCTTCTCCAGTGGTGGGTAATATGACGCATGATTCCTTGCTGTGGGACCTCTCTCCTCAGTCTGAGTGCTGGGGCCGAAATAACTGAAAGTGGCCTTCTCCAGTGGTGGGTGATATGACGCATGATTCTCTGCTATGGGACCTCTCACCAATTGATATTGGTTAATTTTTATTTATTTTATTTTAATTCAATTCCCTATCTACATTTGTTTGCAGGGCATTTACCTACATTTTGCTGCCCTCTAGCCCTTTCCTGGACTATTTTACAGCCTTTTTAGTGCCTAAAAGTTCCGGTCCCCATTGACTTCAATGGGGTTCGGGTTCGGGTCGAGTTCGGATCCCGAACCCGAACTTCCAGGTGTTCGCTCATCTCTATTTGTGATAACACTTTTTGTGATGTATGGTGGCAAAAAAATAGATTTATTTTTTTTACCACTGTTTTTGGTTTATTTTTCTTAAGTTTTTCACCTAACAGGGTAAATCATGTGATTTAATTTTTTTGAGCATGTTGTTACGGACATGGCGATACATAATATGTCTGTTTTTCAAATATATTTTGGTTTTAAACAATAAAAGCATTTTTTAAACAAAAAAATGATATATTTATGTCTCCATTTTCTTAAAGTCATATATTTTTTATTTTCGGGCGATTGTCTTAGTTAGGGTCTTGTTTTTTAAGAGATGAGATGACAGTTTGATTGGTATTATTTTTGGGTACATATGACTTTTTGATCACTTGGTATTACACTTTTTGTGATGAAAGGTGACACCGTTTTTATGACTTTCTTTTACAGTGTTAACCAGACGGATCATCGGAGTGGATCATGCGATATTTTTATAGAGCAGGTTGTTATGTGTGCGGCGATACATAATATGTATTTTTTCACAATTTTATATGTCTCTTTTTATTGGAAAGGGGCTTTTTTATTGAAACTTTATTTTTTTTTGTAGTAAAAAACACTTATTTCACTTTTATTATTTTTTATTCTTGTCCCACTATGGGACTCAAACATTACAAGATCTGATCCCTGTTTCAATGCAGGACAATACATCTGTACTGTACTGCATTGACTTTCAGTGTATGGCCTCACGCACATGACCGTTGTTTTATTCCGTGTCCGTTGCGCCATTTTTTTATGATTTTCTGTGGACCCATTGGTTTTCAATTGGTCCGTGGAAAACTTGGCAAATGCACCGTTTGTGCTCCGCGTCCGTGGTCTGTGATTCCAGTCCGTCCAAAAAATATAACCTGTTCTATTCTTGTCCGCGAAAAACGGTTCGCGGACCCATTCAAGTCAATGGGACTGCGAAAAAATGCGAAGGCACATACGATTGTCATCCGCGTCTGTTTTATTTCTATCTTTTTACCTGAATATATACCAGTATCCTGGGTGGAGATATTAAAATTACACTTTTTTTCCCTTCCTTGTTTTCTGATGGTCCGCCCAAAAAAACAGAAGACACACAGAAACACAACGGAGCCAAAAACGGACACGGATCACGGAACAACGGAACCCCATTTTGTGGACCGCTAAAAACAACTGTCGTGTGCATGAGGCCTGGTAATACACTGATAGTTTGCGTATGAGACCTAGCCTGGGGGCTGGGCCTCATAGTCCTCCGTAGCTGCTGGGCACCAAGGCCTTTGTATAGCTTGGGGCTGCCATGGCAACCATTGGGTCCCAGCCCCCGCAGCGCGGGGACCTGATGTATGAGGAGAGGGAGCGCAAACCTCCAGTATGTCGCGGTCAGCTCTGACCGCAGCATATGAGAGGTTAATCCACCGACATCGTCGTCATTACTGATGCTGGTGGATGCAGCAGGGATCCGGCTGTCAGTAACAGCACAAGGTTATGCACCCCAGACCTAGACAGATTATCAATATTTTAAGCTGTCTGTCATTCCAGTGTTGTGGGCTTTGTTGTTCATAATAGTACTATTCTAGTTCATAAAAACTATGATTCATATTTACTATCAAAAATAAACTAAATATACTTCTATCTAAAAATTGTAGGAACTCATTTTAAAAAAATGTCTATTAGGAAAACTGTATTCAAAAATTTCTATTGGAAAAACTGGTATTAGCTTGCAGAGCAAACAATCACTGTTCATCTTTCATTTCTAAGAGTTTTTAGAAAAATTGAAAGGTTATCTCTGATTAGTTAGTATGGGTAACAATTACATTTTAGTTAGTTTTTTTGTTTAATGTAACCCACAGTGTGTACAGTGTAGTATCCAACATTTGTATAACAAATACAAGGTGTAAAAAATTATATGCGGGAATATGCTTTGGTCAATTATAATCAAATACTGTTCTGTAATGCATTGTTTGCAAAATCATACTTGTTTCTAGAGTTGAGCAGACACTTGGATGTTCGGGTTAGAGAAGTTCGGCCGAACTTCACAGAAATGTTCGGGTTCGTGATCCGAACTTGACCCGAACTTGACCCCGAACCCCATTGAAGTCAATGGGGAACTAAACTTTTGGTCACTAAAATGGCTGTAAAATAGCCCTGGAAAGAGCTAGAGGGCTGCAAAAGGCAGCAAAATGTGGGTAAGTGCCCCGCAAACAAATGTGAATAGGGAAATAACTTAAAATAAAATAACTAAAATGTAAACAATATTAATTGGCAACTTGGAGGAGGAGTTGAAATAGGAGGTTGGGGAGGTGTCAGGTGGGAATGCCATCAGCAGCGTGTCTACCAGCGTGCGTTTTGTAGTCAGTAGTCTTGCATCTTTTGATCACTAACAGATACATTTTTACAAAATTTGGTTTCCTGCCAGCAATGCACAGCTGTATCACTGGCAAAAATGGGTTAATGTCACCCACCAATGGAACAGGTGATATTCAGAAATGTTAGGGCCCTGGCACCTAGACAGAGGAGAGGTCAATGCTCGGCAAAACAGGCTTCATGTCACCCACCAATGCAGCAGTCCATTATCATAAATGTAGGCCCCTGGCACCCAGACAGAGGAGAGGTCATTGGACAGCAAAAAGAGGTTCAGGTCACCCACCAAAGCAACAGGCGATTATCATAAATGTAGGCCGCAGCCACCCAGACAGAGGAGAGAGGTCCCGTAACAGCAAAAGAGGCTTCATGTCACTACGCAATGGAACAGGCAACTTTCAGCAATTTAGGCCCTAGCACCCTGACAGTGGAGAGAGGTACATAAAAACAAAACAGGCATCATGTCACCCAGCAATGCAGCAGTCGATTATCATAAATGTAGGCCCCTGGCACCCAGACAGAGGAGAGAGGTCAATGCACAGCAAAACAGGCTTCATGTCACCCAGCAATGGAACAGGCGATTATCAATAATGTAGACCGCAGGCACCCAGACAGAGGAGAGAGGTCCCGTATCAGCAAAACAGGCTTCATGTCCCCCAGCAATGGAACAGGCGATTATCATTAATGTAGGCCGCTGGCACCCAGACAGAGGCGAGAGGTCAATGCAAGGCAAAACAAGCTTCATGTCACCCACCAAAGCAACAGGCCATTTTCAGTAATTTAGACCACAGGCACCCAGACAGAGGAGAGAGGTCCCGTAACAGCAAAACAGGCTTCATGTCACCCAGCAATGGAACAGGCGATTATCATTAATGTAGGCGCAGGCACCGAGACAGAGGAGAGGTCATTGGATGGCAAAAAGAGGTTATTGTCACCCACCAAAGCAACAGGCGATTATCATAAATGTAGGCCGCAACCACCCAGACAGAGGAGAGAGGTCCCGTAACAGAAAAAGAGGCTTCATGTCACCCCGCAATGGAACAGGCAACTTTCAGCAATTTAGGCCCTAGCACCCTGACAGTGGAGAGAGGTACATAAAAATTAACAGGCATCATGTCACCCAGCAATGCAGCAGTCAATTATCATAAATGTAGGCCCCTGGCACCCAGACAGAGGAGAGAGGTCAATGCACAGCAAAACAGGCTTCATGTCACCCAGCAATGGAACAGGCGATTATCAATAATGTAGACCGCAGGCACCCAGACAGAGGAGAGAGGTCCCGTATCAGCAAAACAGGCTTCATGTCACCCACCAAAGCAACAGGCCATTTTCAGTAATTTAGACCACAGCCACCCAGACAGAGGAGAGAGGTCCCGTAACAGCAAAAGAGGCTTCATGTCACCCCGCAATGGAACAGGCAACTTTCAGCAATTTAGTCCCTAGCACCTGACAGAGGAGAGAGGTACATAAAAACAAAACAGGCATCATGTCATCCAGCAATGCAGCAGTCGATTATCATAAATGTAGGCCTTTGGCACCCAGACAGAGGAGAGGTCAATGAACAGCAAAAAGAGGTTAATGTTACCCACCAAAGCAACAGGCGATTATCATAAATGTAGGCCGCAGCCACCCAGACAGAGGAGAGAGGTCAATGCATGGCAAAACAAGCTTCATGTCACCCACCAAAGCAAAAGGCCATTTTTAGTAATTTAGGACGCAGGCACCCAGACAGAGGAGATTTTCATTCAAATTGGGGTAGCCCCCGAAATAATGGTACAAATAAAATAAAGGATTCAACGAATAAATGCACTGGAGTACAAGAATGTATGGTTGAGGCGGTTATAAATGTCTATTCTGCACAAGGTACGGACAAGTCCTGTGGGATCCATGCCTGGATCATTTTAATGAACGTGAGCTTGTCCACCTTAGCTGTGGACAGGCGGCTGCGTTTGTCTGTAATGACGCCCCCTGCCGTTCTAAATACACGTTCAGACAAACCACTGGCTGCAGGGCAGGCCAGCACCTCCAAGGCCATGTGGACAATTTGGAGACCCAGAAGTTGAATGGGGCAGAACCATCAGTCAGTACGTGGAGGCATGTGCACATGTACTGTTCCACCATGTTGTTTAAATGCTGCCTCCTGCTAAGATGTTCCGTATCAGCTGGTGGTGCAGGTTGCTGTGGCGCAGTGACAAAACTTTTCCACATGTCGGCCATGCTAACCCTGCCTTCTGAGGAGCTGGCCGTGACCTCTTGATCCTCCTCCTTCTCTGCTTTCGCCTTGTGCTTCCACTTTTCCCCCCCGTCTCAGTTGGACCAGCGTGCGCTTGTACTCGCGCATCTTCCTATCACTTTCCAGTGCGGGAATTAAGGTGGGCATGTTGTCTTTGTACCGGGGATCCAGCAGGGTGGCAACCCAGTAGTCAGCACAAGTTACAATGTTGGCAACTGCAGCACGTAGTCGCTCATGTGTGCCAGGCTGCCCAGAGGTAGGGATAAGCTGTCCTCTGTATGTGGTGTATCGTCTGTGTACTCTGTATCCCCCCTGCCACGCTCCAGTGATGGACCGTTGAACCCGGTTTATGCAATGAACCCGGTTCCTCCTCCTTCTCTACTTCATCCTCCTCGTCCGCCAGAACTGTGCCCTGGCTGGCCACATGGGTACCTGGCCTCTAATGGCGCAGGAACCCACTCTCTGAGCCACTTTGGAATGCTCGGCCTGAAACCCTGTGAAATGCCCCCTCTTCCTCCTCCTCCTCTGCCACATCCTCTTCCATCATCAACGTAATTGATTTTTCAAGGAGACATAGAAGTGGTATTGTAATGCTAACAATGGCATAATCAGCACTGGCCATGTTGGTTGAGTACTCAAAAGACCGCAACAAGGTACACAGGTCTCGCATGCAGGCCCAGTCACTGGTGGTGAAGTGGTGCTTATCCACAGAGCGACTGACCTGTGCGTGCTGCAGCTGAAACTCCACAATCACCTGCTGCTGCTCACACAATCTATCCAGCATATGCAAGGTGGAGTTCCATCTGGTGGGCAAGTCGCATATGAGGTGGTGAGCTGGAAGGCCGAAGTTACGCTGCAGCGCAGACAGGGAAGCAGCAGAAGGGTGAGAATGCCGAAAGCAAGCACAGACGGACGACACTTTCAGCAGCAGCTCTGACATGTCTAGGTATTATCGCACACAACCAGGCCAGGCTTGAGGCTCACTGGCAGCATCCACTCATCGGTCTGTTGTTATATGCCCCTCCAAAGTTCCTGTGCGGTGTGGGGTTTGTCACCCAAACACATGAGTTTTAAAATCACCTGCTGACGTTTACCCCTGGCTGTGCTGAAGTTGGGGGCGAGGTTCTTTCGATGACCAGATGTGGGGGTGGTAGAAGAGGAGGAGGAGGATGCGGAGTGGGAGGAGGAGGCAAAGAAAAATGCCCTGCGATCCTCGATGGTGGAAGGACATGCGCCAAACCGCTATCCGCCTCGGACCCAGCCGCCACTACGTTTACCCAGTGTGCAGTTAGGGAGATATTGCGGCCCTGGCCGTGCTTACTCGTTCATGTATCTGTGGTTATGTGGACCTTGCCACAGATGCCGTTGCACAGAGCACACTTGATTTTATCCTCCATTTGGTTGTGCAGGGAAGGGACGGCACGCCTGGAAAAGTATTGGCGGCTAGGAACGACATACTGTGGGACAGCTACTGCCATCAGCTGTTTGAAACAGTCCGTCTCCACCAGATGGAATGACAGCATTTCAAAGGCCAGCAATTTTGAAATGCTGGCATTCAGGACCAGGGATCAAGGGTGGGTATTTTTTCTTCCTCTCCAGTGTCTGGGAGATGGAAAGCTGAACGCTTGCCTGTGATATAGTGGAGATGCTTGATAATGGTGAGGGAGGTGGTGGTGGTGTCGTTGGTGGGACATCCTCTGTTTGCTGGTTGCCAGGTGCCACGTTGATGCCAGAGATGGAGCAAGAGGCCGAGACAGCAGCAGAAGATGGAGCAGGAGGAGCTTAAGACCTTTCGTGGTTTTTAAGGTGTTTACTCCACTGCAGTTCATGCTTTGCATGTAGATGCATGGTCATGCAGGTTGTGCTCAGGTTAAGAACGTTTATGCCTCGCTTCAGGCTCTGATGGCACAACGTGCAAACCACTCGTGTTCTGTTGTCAGGACATTGTGTGAAAAACTGCCATGCCAATGAACTCCTTCGAGCAGGCCTTGGTGTGCACGGTGCCTGGGTGCGGTGGGCAGTAGCAGGTGTACTGTCTATGGAACGGCTGCACCGCTTTTGCACCCTGCTCCCTCTTTTGCTGTGCTGTTGCCTCTGTGCGACCACCGCCTCTTCCTCAGAACGGCACACATCACGAGCACGACCTTCAGTCCAGTCTGGGTGTAGGACCTCATCATCCTCCACATCATCTTCTACCCATTCATGACCCCTGCCCTCCTCGTCGGTCTGCACATTGCAGAAAGCCACAGCAGTTGGCACCTCTATTTCGTCATCATCAGAGACGTGCTGTGGCGGTCTTCCCATGTCCTCATTCTGCAACAAGTGGTTGGGCATCAGTGCATTCAAGGTCTTCCACTTCTGGGGCAGGGCTAGGTGGATGGGCCGGGGAAACCCTGCTAACAGAGTCATCAAAAAGCATAAGAGTTTGCTGCATGACTTGGAGCTCTGACTGCTTGGCTGATTTGCAAGGGGGTGAGGTGAAAGACTGATGGGCATGGGCTGCAGGTGCCAACTTTGAGCTTTCTGCAGAGGACTGGGTGGGAGACACTGTAAAGGAACTGGAGGCACTGTCAGCCACCCAATCTATTATTGCCTGTACATGTTCTGGCCTCACCATCCGTAGAAAGGCATTCGGGCCTACCAAATAACGCTGCAGATTCTGTCGCCTACTTGCACCAGAGGAAGGTGTCTCACTTGGACCGGTAGTTGGCGCTGACCGGCCACGTCCTCTGCTAGCAACAAGAGCTCCACCAACACCATGATGTTCTCCTCATTATTTGCGTTCACCCACCAAGCTGAAAGATGGTTTCTCTCCAGTGTCAATTTAACTGCCAATTGTCAACAATTAAGTTCACTAAGGCAGTGCCCGTGTCATAAAAATGCTCTGTGGCCCAAGAATAAAGTTTTTTGGCCTGAAACACACTGATTCTCAATTTCACTGCAGAAATGTAAAATATGTATTTGTACGCTGTATGCACAACTGTTTGGTGAACCCAGAACACATTTTTTTTTTTAATTGCTATTTATACGCTGTATGCACAAGTGGTTTGTGGACCAAGAACAAGGATTTTTGTAATAAAACACAGAAAAGCAGTATTTCACTGCTATTAATAAAATGTAGCTATTTCTACTGTTTATGCAAAAGTGGTTTGTGGACCCAGAACATGGATTTTTTTAATAAAACACAGAAAATCAGTATTTCACTTCTATTAATAAAACGCTAGTATTTCTACGCTGTATGCACAAGTGGTTTGTGGACCCAGAACAAGGATTTCTTTAATAAAACACAGAAAAACGTTGGTATTTCTATGCTGTATGCACAACTGCTTTGTGAAGCAAGAATATTGCTTTTTTCCCCACAATAAAAAAAAACTAATTCTCTATTTCACTGCAGAAATGTCAAATGTGCATGTGGAGGGTGTATTTCAAACTGTTTTGTGGGCCAAGAATAACCTTTTTTTCCCTGAAACACACTGATGCACTATTTCCCTGCAGAAATATTAAATATGCTTTTGTACGCTGTATACACAACTGCTTTGTGAAACAAGAATATTGCTTTTTTCCACTAAAAAAAATAAATAAATCACTATTTCACTTTAGAAATGTCAAATGTGTATTTGGGTGGTGTATTTCAAACTGCTTTGGGGAGCAGGATCACTTTTTATCACAAAAATACAGCAGAAATTGAATATATGGTTTAGTGCATTGTATACCCAAGTGCTCTGTGGCACCACAGGTCCCAGACTAGACAAATGGGCTATGTCACCCCTTAATTATACAAAAGGTAATGTAGGGGACTTGAGCAGCCAGAAGAAAATGCATTTTCTCCTTCACTGAGCTACCAAAAAGGATAAAGCTGATGTCCCTGCCAGGCTGGCAGACATGCAGTACACTGCAGTGGCTAAAATGGCCGCTGACCCCCACCTCTGTAACAGATGGATTTAAAAAAAAAAATCCTTGGCAGTAGCTGGGTACAGAAATGTAGGATTGCTGAAGATCCCTCCCTCTCTATTTGTTATATCTTCTGGATTAAAGTACGACAGGTTCTACAGACTTCTGGCCTATCCTGTCCCTGATAGCACCGGCAGCAACCTTTCCCTATGCTAACATCAGCAGACTGACATGCGGCACTACGTGACTCCAGCTTATAAAGAGGCTGGGTCACATGCTGCACTCAGCCAATTACAGCCATGCCATTAGTTGGCATGTCTGTGATGAATTCTTAGGGCAAAGAAGTAAAACGCTTGCTGATTTGTTGCTGTGCAGCCCTTCAGAAAGCAGGAAGAATCGCCGAACAACTTTTATGAAAATGTTCGGGTTCGGGTCCGGGTCCCGAACACCATAAAATTCGGGGATGAACCAGAACTATACAGTTCGGGTTCGCTCAACCCTACTTGTTACCAGAGTTTCTTGAGCTAGACACTTAGAATAAAATTCTTCATGTTCCGTTACACGAGTGAGATTTACCACTAAAAGATCTTCCGTGATGTCTAACTCACAGCAACAAATGGATTCTGTAACTGACTTCATGGGCTACAGTTATTGCATTTACACCTATTACCTTTGTCGACCATTTTTTCTGGGTCAGGTTCTGGTCCAGGACGATCTTCAGCAGGGGCCGAGAAAGGGCCTGTTTGAAAACAATAATCCTCTCCTGGATGTGCTGCCCTCACTTTTTTTTTCAGTCTTTGTAGTAGTTACACTTAAAATTTACTTTCTAATGAAGAAATGAGTAAATACTCCAAGAGGAGGGTGGAGTAGGAAAACTGGAGTAGCTTCTCTAGACAAAAGTGTTAGGTTTAAGGACAAGCCAAATTTATTAAACAACCTGTGAGATTTGATAAATGTGCTACAAAGTACTCCAACACAGACTCAAACAAAACATACTTCAAATATTCTCCTCATGATAAATCCCCCCTATGTGTGCACATGAATGTCCATTTAGGTACTGTAATATACAGGTCAAGAATAATGCAACTGTTCTGTCCTCCTTAGGTGTGAAGGTACATAGCTCGACAGACAGCTAAACCTTATCCTGGCAATGAATTGACAATGGAGTACCATCCAACTTTATCTTTATTGCAAGGATGTAAATGCAAGCGTGTGGTGAAACTGGGGAACAGAAAAATAATACACTTACTAATGGGCTCAGAAAATGACAATGCATATAATACATTACTGTGCATAGCAATGCACATATAAACACAGATACAGATCTAACCATGAGCATGTTATCTGCTATCTGCATAACAGGCATAGTCCCTGGCTGCTAACTGAAGCTGCTATACAGGAGCAGGAGAAAAGACATGCAAATACAATATACAAACAGATACAAACAGGCAGATACAAACAGGCATACCAGCGATGCTACCGTTGGCTTAGATGTGGAGGATGACTCCAGGAACTTCCAGACCATGTGCTACCTATGGCAGGGATGACTGTGAAAGAGGAAAATGGCTGCTGTGTGCAGGGATGATGATGTCACTAAGGTATGGGAGCTGAAATAGACCAAATTTCTAATATGAATGGCTGCAATGTATGTAAACGGCCAATAGGTGGTGCTGTTACACAACTAATAGAGAATTATACATAAAGAAAATTGACTATGCATGAAAACTATGAATAAATTAACAATAAGCTTGCTGAAGGCATGACACTCCCCGCCTAGTATCTATAAGGATCCCACATTAAGTCACTTCTGGCGAGAGCAACAAAATCAGTTCAGGTTCTTGAGCATAAACCTCCTGTTGGATACAACGTATGATAACGTCTCTTGCCTGTGTGAGCTCGTCCCCTGTATGGGCCTTGTGACAGTAATGCCAACCTTTGCAGTGCTCTGATCCTGTAGGTGCGGCTCTAAAAGATTTGGCTATATAGATCAGGCCAGCTATAGCTCTGTTTAGTGATTTCCATGTATAAAACTTATTGAATCGTTTGGACCCAAGCTCTCTGTTAGAAACCTTTGTGGTGAGTACAGAAATATGAGGACGAATCTCTGCATCAACATTTGGTTCTAGCAGCTCAAATGAGTTTTTCTCAAGAGTGTCAAGTACAGGCCGGTAGAGGAATCGTGGTCCTGTGAGCCATGTGGTATCTTTAACCGCTACAGGACCGCCTAACGCAGGGATGCGTCCTGCGGGCGGCCCTGTAGCTCTGATACGATGCATCGGCGCGTCATCTCGCGAGACGCGAGATGACGCGAGGACGCGCCCGCACATGCGCAATGCGCGCCATCGGCGAGCTCGCATGTAGTTATACTACAGCCTGCCAGCGCCGATCGTGCGCTGGCAGGCTGTATATGGCAGAAAAAATCGCAGATCAGACGTTGTTCTGTGAACAGCGTCTGATCTGCTTGCTGCCCGCTTCTCTGGTGGTCCCTTTGCTTGGGACCACCAGAGAAAAAATATCAAAGTGCACCAATCACCACACAACCCCCCCTCCCTCTTTTTTTTTGCACATTTTTTAGAGATTTTTTCATCCACATTGATCAATGTGAATGGAAAAATCTGTGACGCTCATTTTTTCTTTCAGCGCAGAGGCTGAACGGAAAAATTCTCATTACCCGTATGGTCAATATAAGGAGAATCGCAAAACTCCTAATTCTGGCCATACGTGTAATGATTACGGAGACCCCTAAAATGCCAGGGCAGTACAAAAACCTCACAAGTGACCCCATTTTAGAAAGAAGACACCCCAAGGTATTCCGTGAGGGGTATGGTGAGTTCATGCAAAATTTTATTTTTTGTCACAAGTTAGTGGAATGTGAGACTGTAAAAAAAAAAAAAAAAAATACCATTTCCGCTAACTTGTGCCAAATTTTTTTTTCTGTAAACTCGCCATGCCCCTCACGGAATACCTAGGGGTGTCTTCTTTCCACAATGGGGTCACATGTGGGGTATTTATACTGCCCTGGCATTTTAGGGGTCCTAAAGCGTGAAAATCCAAATGCGTAAAAATGCCCTGTGAAATCCTAAGGTACTCATTGGTTTTAGGCCTTAGCATCTTGGCTGCAAAAGTCACTCATGTGGTATCGCCGCATCATGAGAAGTAGGGCAATGGTTTTGGGGTGTATTTTTACATATACCCATATTTGTGTGAGAAATATCGCTGTAAACGACAACTTTTTAAATTTTTTTATTCAAAGTTGTCAATTTACAGAGATATTTCTCTCACTCCAGCATGGGTATATGTAAAAATACACCCTAAAACACATTGCCCTACTTCTCCTGAGTACGGTGATACCACATGAGTGACACTTTTTGCAGCCAAGATGCGCAAAGGGCCCTAAACCAATGAGTACCTTTTAGGAGGGCATTTTACGCATTTTCTTCTCACGCTTTAGGGCCCTAAAATGCCAGGGCAGTATAAATACCCCACATGTGACCCCATTTTGGAAAGAAGACACCCCAAGGTATTCGCTGAGGGCATAATGAGTCCATGAAAATTTAACTTTTTGTCAAAAGTTAGCGGAAAGGGAGACTTTGTGAGAAAAAACAATAAAAATCAATTTCCACTAACTTGTGCCAAAAAAATCTTCTATGAACTCGCCATGCCCCTCACGGATTACCTTAGGGTGTCTTCTTCCAAAATGGGGTCACATGTGGGTATTTATACTGCCCTGGCATTTTAGGGGCCCTAAAGCGTGAGAAGAAAAATGCGTAAAAATGCCCTCCTAAAAGGTACTCATTGGAATTAGGCCCCTTTGCATCTTGGCTGCAAAAGTATCACTCATGTGGTATCGCCGTACTCAGGAGAAGTAGGCAATGTGTTTGGGGTGTATTTTTACATATACCCATACTGGGTGAGAGAAATATCTCTGTAAATTGACAACTTTGAATAAAAAATTTAAAAAGTTGTCGTTTACAGCGATATTTCTCACACGCAGCATGGGTATATGTAAAATACACCCCAAAACACATTGCCCTACTTCTCCTGAGTACGGCGATACCACATGTGTGACAATTTTTGCAGCCAAGATGCGCAAAGGGCCCTAAAACCAATGAGTACCTTTAGGATTTCACAGGCCATTTTTATGCATTTGGATTCTCACACTTTAGGGGCCCCTAAAATGCCAGGTGAGTATAAATACCCCACATGTGACCCCATTTGGAAAGAAGACACCCCAAGGTATTCCGTGAGGGGCATGGTGAGTCCACAGAATTTTTATTTTTGGCACAAGTCAGCGGAAATTGTTTTTTTTGTTTTTTTAATTTTGTTTTTACAAAGTCTCATATTCCACTAACTTGTGACAAAAATAAAATTTTACATGAACTCACCATACCCCTCACAGAATACCTTGGGGTGTCTTCTTTCCAAAATGGGGTCACATGTGGGGTATTTATACTGCCCTGGCATTTTAGGGGCCCCTAAAGCGTGAGAAGAAGTCTGGAATCCAAATGCGTAAAAATGCCCTGTGAAATCCTAAAGGTACTCATTGGTTTAGGGCCTTTGCACTTCAAGCTGCAAAAGTGGCACACATGGGTAACGCCGTACTCAGGAGAGTGAGGGCACATGTGTTTGGGGTGTATTTTTATATATACCCATACTTTGTGTGAAAAATATCTCTGTAAACGACAACTTTTAAAAATTTTATACAAAGTTGACAATTTACAGAGATATTTCTCTCACTCCAACATGGGTGTATGTAAAAATACACCCTAAAACACATTGCTCCTACTTCTCCTGAGTACGGCGATACCACATGAGTGACACTTTTGCAGCCTGGGTGCACAAAGGGCCCCAATTCCAACGAGTACCTTTAGGTTTTACATGGCGGCTCACAATTTAGCCCCGCCCAAAATGCCAGAACAGTAAACACACCCCACAAATGACCCCATTTCGGAAAGTAGACACCCCAAGGTATTCACTGAGGGGCATAGTGAGTCCGTCTGAGATTTTTTTTTTTTTTGCCAGAAGTTATCAGAAATTGAAACTTTTTTTTTTTTTCTCAGAAAGTGTCATTTTCCGCTAACTTGTGAAAAAAAATGAAATGATACATGAACTCACCAAGCCCCTCCGCGAATACTTTGGGGTGTCTTCTTTCTAAAATGGTGTGATTTCTGATTTGGGGGGTATTTATACTTTCCTGACATTCTAGCATCTGAAGAAACATGACAGGTGCTCAGAAAGTCAGAGCTGCTTCAAAATGCCGAAATTCACTTTTTTGCACCATAGTTTGTAAACGCTATAACTTTTACCCAAACCAATAAATATACACTTATTGGATTTTTTTATCAAAGACATGTAGAACAATAAATTTAGAGAAAAATTTATATAGAAATGTAGTTTTTTTTGAAAAATTTTACAACAGAAAGTGAAAAATGTCATTTTTTTGCAAAAATTTCGGTCATTTTTGATTAATAGCAAAAAAAGTAAAAATGTCAGCAGCAATCAAATACCACCAAATGAAAGCTCTATTAGTGAGAAGAAAAGGAGGTAAAATTCATTTGGGTGGTAAGTTGCATGACGGAGCAATAAACGGTGAAAGTAGTGTAGTGCAGAATTGTAAAAAGTGGCCTGGTTTAAGGGTGTTTAAGCTAGGGGGGCTGATGTGGTTAATAGTGATGAGCGGCAGGGGCAATATTCGAATTCGCGATGTTTCGCAAATATTTGCCATATATTCAAAAATTCGCGAATTCGTAATCTCTAGTCATTATTTTCTTGATTCCGAAAATTAGCATAAAATTATCAAAAAAAATCGCATAATTTTGTATGCAAATTTTATGTGAATTTTTATATGCGAATTTTCGCAATCAAGAAAATGAAGACATTACTTTCTTGATTGTGAAAATTTGCATATAAATAATTCGCATAAAAATTCGCATAAACTGATATTTAAAAGGTACCTTTTAAATACCGGTTTATGTTAATTTTTATGCTAATTTTATGCGAATTTTTATATGCGAATTTTCGCAATCAAGAAAATGATGACATTACTTTGCATATAAAAAATTTGCATAAAAATTCGCATAAACTGCTATTTAAAAAAAGTGAATATTTGCAATTACGAATATATTTCGCAATATTATAAATATTCGCGAATTCTCGAAGTGCCGATATTTGCTATTAAAATTCGTAATTCGAAAATTCATGATCAACACTAATCTTTAAGGTGGGCTGCAGGAACAGCTCTTGTAGCATGGTCTGCAGGCAGGGGCGTTCATAGAAATCATTGGGCCCCATAGCAAGAATTTGAAATACTCACCCCTGGCCCATCCCACCTGACCTGGCTCCTCCCCCCCATTTGACAATAAAGAAATGTATACATACATTCAAACCTATTCGTACTGACCCAGAGAGTGAAGGACATAGGTCAGTTTTTAGTTTTCAGCCCAATGTAAAACCACAGATAGCACTAGCGTAGATCACGTTGTAGTGTTACCTGCAGTTCTATGTAAAACCACAGATAACACTAGCGTAGATCACGTGGTAGTGTTACCTGCAGTCCTATGTAAAACCACAGATAACACTAGCGTCGATCACGTGATAGTGTTACCTACAGTCCTATGTAAAACCACAGATAACACTATTGTAGATCATGTGGTAGTGTTACCTACGTCCTTAGTGTGCCTCCCTGTGTCTCTCTCACGGACTCCATGCTGGCGGCGCTGCCTCCTCTTCCATCTTCTTCTTCCTCCACTCAGAATGTCCTGATACAGCTGTGTCAAGACATAGGAACATGTGGGCATGGTGATGGTGATACACAAGGAGAGACACCCACACCCAAACACAATAAATGATCACATCACCGTTCCTGCCTGTCTGTTATGGGCTATGCCAGGCTTTAGCAGAGTGGGCACAGGACAGTGGACACAGGGCACGAAATATATGCGAGCACAGCTGGACGAGCGCCAGGCAGGAGCACGCATACACATTGCTCCTCCTGCCTGTGTCCTCTGTGCTAAAGCCGGACGTAGGCCATCCCCCACATCCTAACCCCTTTGCTACTAGAGCCATTTTGTCATCACTTTTTTACCCCAAATAACTGCAGTACAACTGTACGCCACTGCCCAAATCCCTTTAACTCCTTGCTGTTGATGCTAAGTGTGCACATAGCCACCAATCATATTCCCCCCCCCCCCCCCAAAGGTGACTGTTGTGTTGGGGGGGAGTTGCGGGCTATGATTGGTGGCTATGTACACCCTCAATATCAGCGCAAGGAGTTAGCGGGGTTATCCAAGGAGGAGGAGGAAACCACACTGTCCTCTACGAGCCCCCCAACCAATAATGCCCCTCAAAATGCTCAGGACAGTGTGCTTGCCTCCTTCTCTTCTCCTCTGGGCATTTTGGTAGGCACTTGGAGGGCTCATAGAGGACTCAGGGGGGAAGGCTCATAGAGGACAGGTTGCTTTCCTCCTACCCCCCCCCCCCCACCCCCTTGGGCATTTTGGGGGCATATTTCGGGTTGGAGGACTCAAGGTGGGGAGGCTCATAGAGGACAGGTTGCTTTCCTCCTACTCCCCCCATGTGTATTTTGAGGGCCAGTTTGGGGGGACTCAAGGAGGAGGAAGGCTCATAAAAGACAGTGTGCTCTCCCCCTACTCCCCCTGAGCATTTTGGGGGACATTAGGGGTTAGAACTTGGAGGGGTTCATAGAGGACTCGGGGGGGGGGTCTAATAGAGGACAGTATGCTCCCCCCCTTCTCCCTATGAGTCCTCTTGACTTGCAGGCAGATCCCACTCACTGTGCTCACTGTCTGGCTGCTGGACTGGATTACAGGTCTGCACTGCCACTCTGCCATCCATGAAGTATTCGTTGGGTCGGATGCAGCATGTGACACACAGACTCAGACAGTCTCCTGTACCAACAATACACACTGGCCAATCAGCAGCTGCCTCTTTTTGCTGATTTGCGCTGATTGGCCAGTGAGAAGAACTCAAGTCCTAAGCAAGTGAAGCGCCCGGCAAGCAGCCGGATCAATAAGGTCAGCGAGAGCAAACAAGGAGGGGGGGGGGGAGGGAGGTCTGCGAGTACAAGTTAACTATTTATAGGCACTCACTTCTGGCTGACTGCTCACACAGTAAATTGAGAGAGGGGCAGGCCCAGGCAAAGGGGGCGGGGCTTCCCCTGCGCTCTGGGCCCCCCTGTGCGGCGGGCCCCATAGCAGTGGCGTGGTCTGCCTATATGGGTGGTACACCACTGTCTGCATGGTTGAGGTCAGTTGGTACATAGTGCCACTGGGTAGGCTGTGTAGACCTCCTGATTCTTTGAACTCTGTTATGAACATAGACATAACATCTCCTATTCTCATTGTAAATGTAGCCCAACACTACTTTGCTGTCTGAATGAAACACTGTGCTATCAAGTTTCACATTTATTTCAGACACAATAAGGTCTGCTAGTTCTACTGCCAGGACAACAGCACAAAGTTCCAGTTTTGGTATGGTAATCTCAGGACTTGGTGCCAGCTTTGCTTTGCCCATTGTAAAGCCAATTTGGACCTGGCGTTTAATGTCTGTAGTTTTAAGGAAAGCGACTGCGGCAGGGGCGTAGCTAATGGCTCATGGGCCCTGATGCAAAAGTTCAGCTTGGGCCCCCCTTCCATCAGTGCTTTGTTTGTCTTCTTATACATCACAAGGGTCTTAGGGCCTCCTCAGGCTCCTGGGCACGGTAGCGACTGCTACGTCTGAACCTCCTATAGCTACGCCCATGGACTGCAGCGATTACTTTTACTGAGGCATCACAAAATACGCACAGCTGCCTGGACTGAACCTCAGCAGGAGAGAAGTGGGCATATGGCCTATGTATATGCACATTAGATAATGCTTTAAAGAGTCTCTCCATGTTACCCATAGTGCCTCTTTCTCTGAGGGAAGTGGCAAATCCCAATCACATCTATCTGCTGTTAACTCTCTGAGCAGAGTCTTACCTTGGATCATCACAGGGGCTGCAAATCCACGTGAATCGTATAGACTGTTAATGGTGGATAGGACTCCACGTCCTGTGAAGAGTTTCTGTTCTTGGTCGACCTGAAAGGTAAAGGTGTCAGATTTGAGGTCCCAGCTGAGCTCTAGGCTGCGCTGCATGGGTAATGGGTCTGTTGCCAAGTCTAGATCTTTCAAATCACTGGAATGATCTTGACTAGGAAAGGCCTCCATAACAACTTTGCTATTTGAAGCTATCTTATGCAGTCTGAGGTTTGAACAGGAAAGCATACCTTGAGTCCTTTTGAGTAGACTGATTGCAGCCTCTGGTGAGGGAAGCGACTTTAAGCCATCATCTAGATAGAAGTCTCTTTCAACAAACATCTTAACGTCTTCTCCATAGTCTGTTTAAGCTTCTTGGGTAGAAAGTCTGAGTCCATAAATAGCGACTGTCTTGTCTTACTCATTCCTTTGCTTTGTACCACTCAACCACTGGGACAGTACTATTCCACCCACCACTCAGCTTGGATTGGTGCTTTCCCAGCCTTTTTCCCTTTCCCCCACCCCTTGGTCAGTTGAACCCCATCAGCTCACCATCCCCTCTTTTTATCTCAATGTTGTTTTGAGTGCCTTATTGGACACTGTTACAGCTGCCTTCCCTGCGCTAGTCAGACTCTTTTTCCACCATCCTGTACCACCACTGTCGGCTCCCGCTTTCACACACTCTAGGGATTTATCCAGATTGATTAAGGTATGGGAGCTGAAATAGACCAAACTTCTAATATGAATGGCTGCAATCTATGTGAATGGCCACTAGATGGTGCTGTTACAAAACTAATAGAGAATTATACATAAAGCAAATTGACTATGCATGAAAACTATGAATAAATTAACAATAAACTTGCTGAAGTCATGACAGCAACACCTAATCTTCTTGCTCCTGATCCACATACCTTGTATCAAATTCTCCCATTGAGTCTTTTATCTCTGAAATCTGATCAATAACATTAAAATAAAAAAAATAAAAAATAAAAGTAAAAAGCATTTACTAATACTGTAGGCCATGGATGGCCATCATGTGGTATTACAGCTGTATCAAAACTACAAATGCCACCATTCTTAGACTGCCTACAGCAAGGCACTTTTATAATAGCTGGAGGGCTGCAGGTTGGCTATCCCATAGTAATGTTGTGACATTGATGTTTTCTAAAGATAATTTTACAAAAGCACATTATCTTTCTTAGAAAACTGATACAAAATTTTTTAATCTGGATGTCATTGTAGTCAGAGCATTATACGTGATGACACTGTAACCTGGCATCAGCAGGATAGTGACTAGTGTTGATCGCGAATATTCTAATAGCGAATTTTTATCACGAATATTGGCACTTCGAGAATTTGCGAATATCTAGAATATAGTGTGTTGTGGAAATTTTATTAGGATGTGTTTTTAATATGTCATGTATTGTGATCATGTCTCTTAGTGTGTAAACCATTGGCGTGGATATCTTACTGTGGATATAGAAAACAATCAGCTGCCGGGCGCAGAGGTCTCCTCTGGCAGTCTATGTGCTATGCACTGGGCTGTAGGCCAGGGGAGACTGATGCGCTGCAGAGCAGTGTTTTCTTGGGAAATGTATGTGCGCCAGAGCGGATTTATTGGCTTGGCATGGAGGCATTTATTAAGAGAACAATATACAAAAAAGGAACATGCGTTTGTTGTTCCCAGTGTGCTTGATCAACCGCTGGAGAAAATGGCGCAATTCCTGTACATAAGCACACATGAGAATCCTAGTAAACTAAGGTCCACTCCAGTGGTAATTGGAGACATGGGGTGGTCATTTCCTGTGTATCATCACTTCCTGTATGATTGTACTGTACATGAAGTAAATGGTCAGGTGTTGGGCCTGCCCCTTCCTATTGTAACCCCTTTTTATCTATTTAAATAAAAAAAAAGGCTCTGGGCGGGTATAGTGCCCACCAGATCTCTAAGCATGGAACATCTTGTCTGACTCTGGAGGAGTGTGGCCTTTCTTTACACAAAAGGAGCTTGATACACATGCTTGTAAGCACGGGAGAAATTCTTTGTGGCTGGCGTATTTTGGTGCACTTTTAGCGAAGCTTGGAGATGTGCATCGGACACAAGGAAATTTCTACAACAGATGGCGAGCTAGGTACAACCAATTGATTTTTTCTGCTCTAAAGTGTAATTTTGTCTGCTGCGTCAGAGGAGATTTCTGCTTGGTAAAAGAACGTTTTCGCTCTCCTTGTGTAAGGACAAGGTAAGTGCTTTTTCGTTGTGTAGTTTTTTATGGATCTGAGTTGATTGTACAGAGATTGTATAGTCAGATTGTGATGTGTGTGCTAACCAGTATAGATTATTGTGTGTTTTGTTGTAACTTCTCTGTTTTGTGTAACTTTTATTTTTTTTTTAGTGTTCGTACAGGAGAGACAGCATATAGAGGTTGCTGGATTTTGGAGACACCATCTTGTCTTTCTTTGTGTGTCCGGCCATGTAGTTTTGTCGGCCATCTTTGATTTCCTTTGTGTAAGATCATGCCATGTGGTTTTGTCGGCCATCTATGATTTGCTTTGTGTGAAGAGCATGTGCTTTTGGCAGACATCTTGGTTAGTTTGGTGCTACAGGCTTTAACAAGGAATTTATTTTAGTTTGAGCTGGTTCACTTTTAGTTTTGGTGTCTATGGAAAGTGATTTGTTTGTTTTTGCCTCAAATCTCAGTTTTGTCCAGTATAGTTATTTTGTCTTTTTGTAACCTTTCTATGTGGAGTTTTATTTTGTTTTGGTAAGTTTTGTGCTGGATATCGGTTACGTGTTCTGTGTCAAAAGTATTGGGACAACTCCTAGAGATCGATAGCAGTGTTTTTATATATTTGTAGCAACCATTGTGGTGTTTGTATTCCTATACAATGGAAAGCATTTTTAAGGAAGTTGCAAAGTTGAGGAACACTGAGGCCATTGTTCAAGCTATGAAGGGATCTACTGGTCCATGGCTACATGCTCAGAATTGTGTAGCAAACCTGATCGGTACCAGAAAATGGCACAAACGTGAAGGCAAGTATGCTCAGATTTTTGCTGCTGGGTGGTTAAATTGAGATCTCGTGTCTAGCAGGCAGCTGAAGCTAGCGCTAATTATGAATGTACTGTGAGGTTTAATATTGAGCTACGTAGGGAGAATGAACAGTTGTCTCAGAGCCTGACACATGCACATTGTGCTGTAAGGGAATTGCTCTCTGCAGGAGGACAGAAGCTTAACATTCTCAGTGCTTAGCACAGCAAGAGGCATTGAAAGAACCGTTAGAAAGTAATGTTTCTGGGGTTAGAGAAAATGTACGGGCTGTAAGTATGGAGAAGTCTGAAGACTTTGTATCCGATGTTAAGTACCCCAGAACCACACCTAGAAGTAAGGTGGTTTATTCAGCAAGGTGTGGTAATGACCCCAGACATCGTTATTTGCAAAGGCATAGAAGCTATGGACAGCAAAGGTCATGGATCCAGGAAGCAGATTTTAAATCCCAATATGAATGGTTAAAATGTGAAAATGTGAAGCTTAGAGAGGAAAGAGATCGGCTCCTGGAATTCAGCATGGTTTCTAATTTTGTGTGTTAAGACCTAAATAGACTTTTTCTTTTCCCTGGAAACCGGCTTTGTGGGGCCTTATAATGTTAAATCCTGCTTCTTTGGTAAAATGAATCTGAAGTTGGTTTGGGGCTGGGCAAATTAGCATTTCAATGACTGGGTGGGAAGAAATTCTCCTGCCAGTGTTTTGGTTTCAGGTGACCCCTCCAAGATATTGATGTGTTAATTTAGTCCTATACAATTGTATGTGTTCCAAAGTTTTTTTTTAACTCAAGTTAAAATGTACTGTTTACAAAATCACAATTTATATAGTATTAATATTTTACTAGTTTTGTCTTTCAGGGAGATTTACAGAAGAACCTGGGGGTGTGCGGTTTTAACTTTATTTTTCCCTGCAGGCAATAACTAGATATTAGAGGACCTTTCTATATTGTGTTTCATTTTTGTGCAGTCAGGTATGCTAAATTAAAAATTTAATTTTTGTTGTTTTATTTTCCCCCCCAGAGGCCTGCACTGTAGTTTAAGAAAGTAGCTGCTATTGTGAGGCAAATGTGATGGGGGAGAGGATTGAATATGGGGACAATCACACCCCTCTAGGAATGTGGCTGGTTGTAATCTGGGCGTAGTCTCTTTTACGCATTCTGATTGTGCACTAGATTGAATATTTTGTTAAGTTTTTGTACATTGTTCTCACTGGCAGCAAGTTTAATGATTTTTTTTTTTAACAGATTGCATGCTCTTTTAACACCAGAAAGGTTGAGCGAACCCGAACTATACAGTTCGGGTTCGTACAGAATTTTGGGGTGTTTGTGAAACGGACCCAAACCAGAACATTTATGTAAAAGTTTACGATTTTTATGGTGCATTTTAAAAGCCGGCAAAGCAGCCAATCAACAAGCGTCATACTACTTGCCCCAAGAGGCCATCACAGCCATGCCTACTATTGGCATGGCTGTGATTGGCCAAGTGCAGCATGTGACTCAGCCTCTATTTAAGCTGGAGTCACGTAGTGCCGCACGTAACTCTGCTCTGATTAGTGTAGGGATAGGATGCAGCAGCTAGGAGGGTGAGATTAGGCAGGAAAAAATCAGCTAAAAAAACCAAATGAAGTGATCGATCTACAGCTGTGAATCATTCAACTTCTGCTAGTTAATTGATCACTGTTTTTTAGGCTGCCCAGAGCGTTTTTCTGTCACTTTTTTATGGGGTGATCGGCGGCCATCTTGTGTCTTGTGGTGCACCAGCACAAGCTGCCACAAAGTGCATCAGTCCATCAATAGTATTATTTTTTTTTTTGCTATATCCTATATCAGGGGCTTGGCTGTGCTTATTGTTACCAATAGAAACTCAGGATAGAAATTTCAATATTTTATTGAGGGGTGAAATTCAATTGCCGAAATAGCAATCCCCTAAATCTGGTGATCCAGCTGTGGCTAGCCAAGAGTAATACTGTCTGCTGTATGGCAAAGGATAGATTTTGTTCTGGGGTGAAATTCAATTGCCAAAATAGCAATCCCCAAAATCTGGTGTTCCAGCTGTGGCTGGCTAAGTTTAATAATGTCCGGCAAAGGATAGATATTTTTCTGGGGTGAAATTCAATTGCCAAAATAGAAATCTACTAAATCTGGTGTCCCAGCAGTGGCTGGCCAAGTTTAATAGTGTCCGGCAAAGGATAGATTTTGTTCTGAGGTGAAATTCAATTGCCAAAGTAGCAATCCCCTAAATCTGGTGTTCCATCTGTGGCTGGCCAAGTTTACTAGTGTCCGGCAAAGGATATATTCTGTTCTGGGGTGAAATTCAATTGCCAAAATAGCAATCCGCTAAATCAGTGGTTTCAGCTGTGGCTGGACAAGTTTAAGAGTGTCTAGCAAATAATAGATTTTGTTCTGAGGTGAAATTCAATTGCCAAAATAGCAATCCCCTAAATCTGGTGTCGCAGCAGTGGCTGACCAAGTTTAATAGTGTCCTGCAAAGGATAGATTTTTTTCTGGGGTAAAATTCAATTGCCAAAATAGCAATACCGTAAATCAGTGGTTTCAGTTGTGGATTGCCAAGATTAATAGTGTCCGGCAAAGGATATCTTTTTTCTGGGGTAAAATTCAATTGCCAAAATAGCAATACCATAAATCAGTTGTTTCAGCTGTGGCGGGATAAGTTTAATTGTGTCCGGCAAAGGATATATTTTGTTCTGGGGTGACAATCAATTGCCAAAATAGCAATCCCCCAAATCTGGAGTTCCAGCTGTGGCTGGCCAAGTTTAATAGTGTCCGGCAAAGGATAGATTTTTTTCTGGGGTTAAACTCACTTGCCAAAATAGCAATACCATGAATCAGTGGTTTCAGGTGTGGATGGCCAAGTTTAATAGTGTCTGTCAAAGGATAGATTTTTTTCTGGGGTGAAATTCAATTGCAAAAATAGCAATACCGTAAATCAGTGGTTTCATCTGTGGCTGGCCAAGTTTAATAGTGTCCGGCAAAGGATTGATTTTTTTTTCTGGGGTGAAATTCAAATGCCAAAATAGTAATACCGTAAATCAGTGGTTTCAGCTGTGGCTGGCCAAATTTAATAGTGTCTGACAAAGGATAGATTTTGTTCTGGAGTGAAATTCAATTGCCAAAGCAGCAATCCCCTAAATCTGGTGTCCCAGCAGTGGCTGGCCAAGTTTAATAGTGTCCAGCAAAGGATAGTTTTTATTCTGGGGTGAAATTAAGTTGCCACAATAGCAATACCGTAAATCAATGGTTTCAGCTGTGGGTGGCTAAGTTTAATAGTGTCCGGCAAAGGATAGATTTTGTTCTAAGGTGAATTTCAATTGCCAAAATAGCAATCCCCTAAATCTGGAGTTCCAGCTGTGGCCGGCCAAGTTTAATAGTGTCCGTCAAAGGATAGATTTTTTTCTGGGGTGAAATTCAATTGCAAAAATAGCAATAACGTAAATCAGTGGTTTCAGTTGTGGATTGCCAAGTTTAACAGTGTCCGGCAAATGATATCTTTTTTGTGGGGTGAAATTCAATTGCCAAAATAGCAATACCGTAAATCAGTTGTTTCAGCTGTGGCGGGCTAAGTTTAAAAGTGTACGGTAAAGGATATATTTTGTTCTGGGGTGAAATTCAACTGCCAAAATATAAAATCCCCTAAATCTGGAGTTCCAGCTGTGGCTATCCAAATTTAATAGTGTCCGGCAAAGGATAGATTTTTTTCTGGGGTTAAACTCACTTACCAAAATAGCAATACCATGAATCAGTGGTTTCAGCTGTGGATGGCCAAGTTTAATAGTGTCTGGCAAAGGATAGATTTTTTTCTGGGGTGAAATTCAATTGCCAAAATAGCAATATTGTAAATGTGGTGTTCCTGATGTGGATGGCCAAGTTTAATAGTGTCCGGAAAAGGATAGATTTTGTTGTGGGGTGAAATTCGATTGCCAAAATAGCAATACCGTAAATCAGTGGTTTCAGCTGTGGCTGGCCAAGTTTAATAGTGTCCGGCAAAGGATATATTTTTTTTCTGGGGTGAAATTCAAATGCCAAAATAGCAATACCGTAAATTAGTGGTTTCAGCTGTGGCTGGCCAAATTTATTAGTGTCCGACAAAGGATAGGTTTTTCTCTGGAGTGACATTCAATTGCCAAAGTATTAATCCCTTAAATCTGGTGTCCCAGCAGTGGCTGGCCAAGTTTAATAGTGTCCAGCAAAGGATACGTTTTTTTTCTGGGCTGAAATTCAATTGCCAAAATAGCAATCCCCTAAATCAATGGTTTCAGCTATGGGTGGCTAAGTTTAATAGTGTCCGGCAAAGGATATATTTTGATCTAGGGTGAATTTCAATTGCCAAAATAGCAATCCCCTAAATCTGGAGTTCCAGCTGTGGCAGGCCAAGTTTAATAGTGTCCGGGGCAAAGGATAGATTTTTTTCTGTGGTGAAATTCAATTGCCAAAATAGCAATATTGTAAATCTGGTGTTCCAGCTGTGGCTGGCCAAGTTAATTAGTGTCCGGCAAAGGATAGATTTTATTCAGGGGTGAAATTCATTTGCCAAAATAGCAATTACGAAAATCAGTGGTTTCAGCTATGGCTGGCCAAGTTTAATAATGTCCGGCAAAGGATAGATTTTTTTTCTGGGGTGAAATTCAAGTATCAAAATACCAATACCATAACTCTGGTGTTCCAGCTGTGGCTGGCCAAGTTTGCACTGTCCGGCAAATAATAGATTTTGTTTTGGGGTGAAATTCAAATTTGCCAAAATAGCATTCTCCTAAATCTGGTGTCCCAGCAGTGGCTGACCAAGTTTAATAGTGTCCGGCAAAGGATAGTTTTTTTTCTGGGGTGAAATCCAATTGACAAAATAGCAATACCATAAATCTGTGGTTTCAGTTGTGGATTGCCAAGTTTAATAGTGTCCGGCAAAGGATATCTTTTTTGTGGGGTGAAATTCAATTGCCAAAATAGCAATACCGTAAATCAGTTGTTTCAGCTGGGGCTGGCTAAGTTTAATAGTGTCCGGTAAAGGATATATTTTGTTCTGGGGTGAAATTCAATTGCCATAATAGCAATCCCCTAAATCTGGAGTTCCAGCTGTGGCTGGCCAAGTTTAATAATGCTTGGCAAAGGATAGATTTTTTTCTGAGGTGAAACTCAATTGCCAAAATAGCAATACCATGAATCAGTGGTTTCAGCTGTGGATGGCCAAGTTTAATAGTGTCCGACAAAGGATAGATTTTTTTCTGGAGTGAAATTCAATTGCAAAAATAGAAATATTGGAAAGCAGGTGTTCCAGAAGTAGCTGGCCAAGTTTAATAGTGTCCGGCAAAGGATAGTTTTTTTTTCTGGGGGGGAAATTCAATTGCCAAAATAGCAATACCGTATTTCATTGGTTTCAGCTGTGGATTGCCAAGTTTAATAGTGTCCAGCAAAGGATATCTTTTTTTCTGGGGTGAAATTCAATTGCCAAAATATAAATACCGTAAATCAATGGTTTCAACTGTGAGTGGCTAAGTTTATTAGTGTCCGGCAAAGGATATATTTTGTTCTAGGGTGAAATTCAATTGCCAAAATAGCAATCCCATAAATCTTGAGTTCCAGCTGTGGCTGGCCAAGTTTAATAGTGTCCGGCAAAGGATAGATTGTTTTCTGGGGTTAAATTCAATTATAAAAATAGAAATACCGTAAATAAGTGGTTTCAGCTGTGACTGGCCAAGTTTAATAATGTCCTGCAAAGGACAGATTTTGATCTGGGGTGATATTCAATTGCCAAAATAGCAATCCCCTAAATCTGGTGTCCTAGCAGTGGCTGGCCAAGTTTAATAGTATCCGGCAAAGGATATCTTTTTTCTGGGGGGAAATTCAATTGCCAAAATAACAATACCGCAAATCAGTTGTTTAAGCTGTGGCTGGCTAAGTTTAATAGTGTCCGTTAAAGGATATATTTTGTTCGGGGGTGAAATTCAATTGCCAAAATAGCAATCTCCTAAATCTGGAGTTACAGCTGTGGCTGGCCAAGCTTAATAGTGTCCGGCAAAGGATAGATTTTTTTTCTGGGGTTAAACTCCCTTGCCAAAATAGCAATACCATGAATCAGTGGTTTCAGCTGTGGCTGGCCAAGTTTAATAGTGTCTGGCAAAGGATAGATTTTGTTCTGGGGTGAAATGCAATTGCCAAAATAGCAATCCCCTAAATCATTAGTTTTAGCTGTGGCTGGCCAAATTTGATAGTGTTCGATAAAGGATAGTTTTTGTTCTCGAGTGAAATTCAATTGCCAAAGTAGCAATCCCCTAAATCTTTTGTCCCAGAAGTAGCTGGCCAAGTTTAATAGTGTCCATCAAAGGATAGTTTTTTTTCTGGGGGGAAATTCAATTGCCAAAATAGCAATACCGTATTTCATTGGTTTCAGCTGTGGATTGCCAAGTTTAATAGTGTCCAGCAAAGGATATCTTTTTTCTGGGGTGAAATTCAATTGCCAAAATATCAATACCGTAAATCAATGGTTTCAGCTTTGGGTGGCTAAGTTTAATAGTGTCCGGCAAAGGATAGTTTTTTTTTCTGGGGTGACATTCAATTGCCAAAATAGCAATACCGTAAATCAGTGGTTTCAGTTGTGGATTGTCAAGTTTAATAGTGTCCGGCAAAGGATATCTTTTTCCTGGGGTGAAATTCAATTGCAAAAATAGCAATACTGTAAATCAGTGGTTTCAGGTGTGGATGGCCAAGTTTAATAGTGTCTGGCAAAGGATAGATTTTTTCCTGGGGTGAAAATCAATTGCCAAAAAAGCAATATTGTAAATCTGGTGTCCCAGCAGTGGCTGGCCAAGTTTAATAGTGTCCGGCAAAGGATAGATTTTGTTCTGGGGTGAAATTCGATAGCCAAAATAGCAATACCGTAAATCAGTGGTTTCATCTGTGGCTAGCCAAGTTTAATAGTGTCCGGCAAAGGATAGATTTTTTTTCTGGGGTGAAATTCAAATGCTAAAATAGTAATACCGTAAATCAGTGGTTTCAGCTGTGGCTGGCCAAATTTAATACTGTCTGACAAAGGATAGAATTTGTTCTGGAGTGAAATTCAATTGCCAAAGTAGTAATCCCCTAAATCTGGTGTCCCAGCAGTGGCTGGCCAAGTTTAATAGTGTCCAGCAAAGGATAGTTTTTTTTCTGGGGTGACATTCAATTGCCACAATAGCAATACCGTAAATCAGTTGTTTCAGCTATGGCTGGCTAAGTTTGATAGTGTCCGGTAAATAATATATTTTGTTCTGGGGTGATATTCAATTGCCAAAATAGCAATCCCCTAAATCTGGAGTTCCAGCTGTGGCCGGCCAAGTTTAATAATGTCCGTCAAAGGATAGATTTTTCTCTGGGGTGAAACTCACTTGCCTAAATAGCAATACCATGAATCAGTGGTTTCAGCTGTGGATGGCCAAGTTTAATAGTGTCCGGCAAAGGATAGATTTTTTTCTGGGGTGAAATTCAATTGCCAAAATAGCAATACCGTAAATCAGTGGTTTCAATTGTGGATTGCCAAGTTTAACAATGTCCGGCAAAGGATATATTTTGTTCTGGGGTGAAATTCAACTGCCAAAATAGCAATCCACTAAATCTGGAGTTCCAGCTGTGGCTATCCAAATTTAATAGTGTCCGGCAAAGGATAGATTTTTTTCTGGGGATAAACTCACTTACCAAAATAGCAATACCTTGAATCAGTGGTTTCAGCTGTGGAAGGCCAAGTTTAATAGTGTCTGTCAAAGGATACATTTTTTTCTGGGGCTAAATTCAATTGCCAAATAAGCAATATTGTAAATCTGGTGTTCCAGATGTGGATGGCCAAGTTTAATAGTTTCCGGCAAAGTATAGATTTTGTTGTGGGGTGAAATTTGATTGCCAAAATAGAAATCCCGTAAATCAATGGATTCAGCTTTGGCTGGCCAAGTTTAATAGTGTCCGGCAAAGGATAAATTTTTTTTTTGGGGTGAAATTCAAATGCCAAAATAGCAATACCGTAAATTAGTGGTTTCAGCTGTGGCTGTCTAAATTTAATAGTGTCCGACAAAGGATAGGTTTTTCTCTGGAGTGATATTCAATTGCCAAAGTATCAATCCCCTAAATCTGGTATCCCAGCAGTGGCTGGCCAAGTTTAATAGTGTCCAGTAAAGGATAGTTTTTTTTTCTGGGGTGAAATTAAATTGCCAAAATTGCAATCCCCTAAATCAATGGTTTCAGCTGGGGGTGGCTAAGTTTAATAATGTTCGGCAAAGGATATATTTTGATCTAGGGTGAATTTCAATTGCCAAAATAGCAATCCCCTAAATCTTGAGTTCCAGCTGTGGCTGGCCAAGTTTAATAATGCTTGGCAAAGGATATTTTTTTTTCTGCGGTGAAACTTAATTGCCAAAATAGCAATACCATGAATCAGTGGTTTCAGCTGTGGATGGCCAAGTTTAATAGTGTCCGACAAAGGATAGAATTTTTTTCTGGGGTGAAATTCAATTGCCAAAATAGAAATTTTGGAAATCAGGTGCTCCAGCTGTGGCTGGCCAAGTTTAATAGTGTCCGGCAAAGAATAGATTTTATTCTGGGGTGAAATTCAATTGCCAAAATAGCAATCCCTTAAATCAGTGGTTTCAGTTGTGGCTGGCTAAGTTTAATAGTGTACGGCAAAGGATAAAAATTTTTTCTGGAGTGAAATTCAAATGCCAAAAAAGCAATCCCCTAAATCATTGGTTTCAGCTGTGGCTGGCCAAAATTAATAGTGTCCGATAAAGGATAGTTTTTGTTCTCGAGTGAAATTCAATTGCCAAAGTAGCAATCCCCTAAATCTTTTGTCCCAGAAGTAGCTGGCCAAGTTTAATAGTGTCCAGCAAAGGATAGTTTTTTTTCTGGGGGGAAATTCAATTGCCAAAATTGCAATACCGTATTTCATTGGTTTCAGCTGTGGATTGCCAAGTTTAATAGTGTCCAGCAAAGGATATCTTTTTTCTGGGGTGAAATTCAATTGCCAAAATATCAATACCTTAAATCAATGGTTTCAGCTGTGGGTGGCTAAGTTTAATAGTGTCCGGCAAAGGATAGTTTTTTTTCTGGGGTGACATTCAATTGCCAAAATAGCAATACCGTAAATCAGTGGTTTCAGTTGTGGATTGCCAAGTTTAATAGTGTCCGGCAAAGGATAGTTTTTTTTCTGGGGTGACATTCAATTGCCAAAATAGCAATACCGTAAATCAGTGGTTTCACGTGTGGATGGCCAAGTTTAATAGTGTCTGTCAAAGGATAGATTTTTTCCTGGGGTGAAATTCAATTGCCAAAATAGCAATATTGTAAATCTGGTGTGCCAGCAGTGGCTGGCCAAATTTAATTGTGTCTGGCAAATGATAGATTTTGTTCTGGGGTGAAATTCGATAGCCAAAATAGCAATACCGTAAATCAGTGGTTTCATCTGTGGCTGGCCAAGTTTAATAGTGTCCGGCAAAGGATAGATTTTTTTTTCTGGGGTGAAATTCAAATGCTAAAATAGTAATACCGTAAATCAGTAGTTTCAGCTGTGGCTGGCCAAATTTAATAGTGTCTGACAAAGGATAGATTTTGTTCTGGAGTGAAATTCAATTGCCAAAGTAGTAATCCCCTAAATCTGGTGTCCCAGCAGTGGCTGGCCAAGTTTAATAGTGTCCGACAAAGAATAGATATTTTTCTGGGGTGAAATTCAATTGCCAAAATAGAAATTTTGGAAATCAGGTGCTCCAGCTGTGGCTGGCCAAGTTTAATAGTGTCCGGCCAAGAATAGATTTTATTCTGGGGTGAAATTCAATTGCCAAAATAGCAATCCCCTAAATCAGTGGTTTCAGCTATGGCTGGCTAAGTTTAATAGTGTACGGCAAAGGATAGATTTTTTTTCTGGAGTGAAATTCAAATGCCAAAAAAGCAATACCGTAAATCTGGTGTTCCAGCTGTGGCTGGCCAAGTTTAATAGTGTCCGGCAAAGAATAGATTTTGTTCTGGGGTGAAATGCAATTGCCAAAATAGCAATCCCCTAAATCAGTGGTTTCAGCTGTGGCAGGCCAAATTTAATAGTGTCCGACAAAGGATAGTTATTGTTCTCAAGTGAAATTCAATTGCCAAAGTAGCAATCCCCTAAATCTTTTGTCCCAGAAGTAGCTGGCCAAGTTTAATAGTGTCCAGCAAAGGATAGTTTTTTTTTCTGGGGTGAAATTAAATTGCCAAAATTGCAATCCCCTAAATCAATGGTTTCAGCTGTGGGTGGCTAAGTTTAATAGTGTTCGGCAAAGGATATATTTTGATCTAGGGTGAATTTCAATTGCCAAAATAGCAATCCCCTAAATCTGGAGTTCTAGCTGTGGCTGGCCAAGTTTAATAATGCTTGGCAAAGGATAGATTTTTTTCTGAGGTGAAACTCAATTGCCAAAAGAGCAATACCATGAATCAGTGGTTTCAGCTGTGGATGGCCAAGTTTAATAGTGTCCGACAAAGGATAGAATTTTTTTCTGGGGTGAAATTCAATTGCCAAAATAGAAATTTTGGAAATCAGGTGCTCCAGCTGTGGCTGGCCAATTTTAATAGTGTCCGGCAAAGAATAGATTTTATTCTGGGGTGAAATTCAATTGCCAAAATAGCAATCCCCTGAATCAGTGGTTTCAGCTGTGGCTGGCTAAGTTTAATAGTGTACGGCAAAGGATAAAAAAATTTTCTGGAGTGAAATTCAAATGCCAAAAAAAGCAATCCCCTAAATCATTGGTTTCAGCTGTGGCTGGCCAAAATTAATAGTGTCCGATAAAGGATAGTTTTTGTTCTCGAGTGAAATTCAATTGCCAAAGTAGCAATCCCATAAATCTTTTGTCCCAGAAGTAGCTGGCCAAGTTTAATAGTGTCCAGCAAAGGATAGTTTTTTTTCTGGGAGGAAATTCAATTGCCAAAATAGCAAAACCGTATTTTATTGGTTTCAGCTGTGGATTGCCAAGTTTAATAGTGTCCAGCAAAGGATATCTTTTTTCTGGGGTGAAATTCAATTGCCAATATATCAATACCGTAAATCAATGGTTTCAGCTGTGGGTGGCTAAGTTTAATAGTGTCCGGCAAAGGATATATTTTGTTCTATGGTGAAATTCAATTGTCAAAATAGGAATCCCCTAAATCTTGAGTTCCAGCTATTGCTGGCCAAGTTTAATAGTGTCAAGCAAAGGATAGATTGTTTTCTGTGGTGAAATTCAATTGCAAAAATAGAAATACCGTAAATCAGTTGTTTCAGCTGTGGCTGACTAAGTTTAATAGTGTCCAGCAAAGGATATATTTTGTTCGGGGGTGAAATTCAATTGCCAAAATAGCAATCTCCTAAATCTGAAGTTCCAGCTGTGGCTAGCCAAGCTTAATAGTGTCCGGCAAAGGATAGATTTTTTTCTGGGGTTAAACTCACTTGCCAAAATAGCAATACCATGAATCAGTGGTTTCAGCTGTGGATGGCCAAGTTTAATAGTGTACGGCAAAGGATAGATTTTTTTTCTGGAGTAAAATTCAAATGCCAAAAAAGCAATTCCGTAAATCTGGTGTTCCAGCTGTGGCTGGCCAAGTTTAATAGTGTCCGGCAAAGGATAGATTTTGTTCTGGGGTGAAATGCAATTGCCAAAATATCAATCCCCTAAATCATTGGTTTCAGCTGTGGCTGGCCAAATTTAATAATGTCCGATAAAGGATAGTTTTTGTTCTCGAGTGAAATTCAATTGCCAAAGTAGCAATCCCCTAAATCTTTTGTCCCAGAAGTAGCTGGCCAAGTTTATTAGTGTCCAACACAGGATAGTTTTTTTTTCCGGGGGGGAAATTCAATTGCCAAAATAGCAATACCGTATTTCATTGGTTTCAGCTGTGGATTGCCAAGTTTAATAGTGTCCAGCAAAGGTTATCTTTTTTCTGGGGTGAAATTCAATTGCCAAAATATCAATACCGTAAATCAATGGTTTCAGCTGTGGGTGGCTAAGTTTAATAGTGTCCGGCAAAGGATAGTTTTTTTTCTGGGGTGACATTCAATTGCCAAAATAGCAATACCGTAAATCAGTGGTTTCAGTTGTGGATTGCCAAGTTTAATAGTGTCCGGCAAAGGATATCTTTTTCCTGGGGTGAAATTCGATTGCCAAAATAGCAATACCGTAAATCAGTGGTTTCAGGTGTGGATGGCCAAGTTTAATAGTGTCTGGCAAAGGATAGATGTTTTCCTGGGAAGAAATTCAATTGCCAAAATAGCAATATTATAAATCTGGTGTCCCAGCAGTGGCTGGCCAAGTTTAATAGTGTCCGGCAAAGGATAGATTTTGTTCTGGGGTGAAATTCGATAGCCAAAATAGCAATACCGTAAATCAGTGGTTTCATCTGTGGCTAGCCAAGTTTAATAGTGTCCGGCAAAGGATAGATTTTTTTTCTGGGGTGAAATTCAAATGCTAAAATAGTAATACCGTAAATCAGTGGTTTCAGCTGTGGCTGGCCAAATTTAATAGTGTCTGACAAAGGATAGAATTTGTTCTGGAGTGAAATCAATTGCCAAAGTAGTAATCCCCTAAATATGGTGTCCCAGCAGTGGCTGGCCAAGTTTAATAGTGTCCAGCAAAGGATAGTTTTTTTTCTGGGGTGACATTCAATTGCCACAAAAGCAATACCGTAAATCAGTTGTTTCAGCTATGGCTGGCTAAGTTTGATAGTGTCCAGTAAATAATATATTTTGTTCTGGGGTGATATTCAATTGCCAAAATAGCAATCCCCTAAATCTGGAGTTCCAGCTGTGGCCGGCCAAGTTTAATAGTGTCCGTCAAAGGATAGATTTTTCTCTGGGGTGAAACTCACTTGCCTAAATAGCAATACCATGAATCAGTGGTTTCAGCTGTGGATGGCCAAGTTTAATAGTGTCCGGCAAAGGATAGATTTTTTTCTGGGGTGAAATTCAATTGCCAAAATAGCAATACCGTAAATCAGTGGTTTCAATTGTGGATTGCCAAGTTTAACAGTGTCCGGCAAAGGATAGTTTTTTTTCTGGGGTGACATTCAATTGCCAAAATAGCAATCCCCTAAATCTGGAGTTCCAGCTGTGGCCGGCCAAGTTTAATAGTGTCCGTCAAAGGATAGATTTTTCTCTGGGGTGAAACTCACTTGCCTAAATAGCAATACCATGAATCAGTGGCTTCAGCTGTGGATGGCCAAGTTTAATAGTGTCCGGCAAAGGATAGATTTTTTTCTGGGGTGAAATTCAATTGCCAAAATAGCAATACCGTAAATCAGTGGTTTCAATTGTGGATTGCCAAGTTTAACAGTGTCCGGCAAAGGATAGTTTTTTTTCTGGGGTGACATTCAATTGCCACAATAGCAATACCGTAAATCAGTTGTTTCAGCTGTGGCTGGCTAAGTTTAAAAGTGTCCGGTAAATAATATATTTTGTTCTGGGGTGATATTCAATTGCCAAAATAGCAATCCCCTAAATCTGGAGTTCCAGCTGTGGCTATCCAAATTTAATAGTGTCCGGCAAAGGATAGATTTTTTTCTGGGGTTAAACTCACTTACCAAAATAGCAATACCGTAAATTAGTGGTTTCAGCTGTGGCTGGCCAAATTTAATAGTGTCCGACAAAGTATAGGTTTTTCTCTGGAGTGATATTCAATTGCCAAAGTATCAATCCCCTAAATCTGGTGTCCCAGCAGTGGCTGGCCAAGTTTAATAGTGTCCAATAAAGGATAGTTTTTTTTTCTGGGGTCAAATTAAATTGCCAAAATTGCAATCCCCTGAATCAATGGTTTCAGCTGTGGGTGGCTAAGTTTAATAGTGTTCGGCAAAGGATATATTTTGATCTAGGGTGAATTTCAATTGCCAAAATAGCAATCCCCTAAATCTGGAGTTCCAGCTGTGGCTGGCCAAGTTTAATAATGCTTGGCAAAGGATAGATTTTTTTCTGAGGTGAAACTCAATTGCCAAAATAGCAATACCATGAATTAGTGGTTTCAGCTGTGGATGGGAGTGAAATTCAAATGCCAAAAAAGCAATACCGTAAATCTGGTGTTCCAGCTGTGGCTGGCCAAGTTTAATAGTGTCCGGCAAAGAATAGATTTTGTTCTGGGGTGAAATGCAATTGCCAAAATAGCAATCCCCTAAATCAGTGGTTTCAGCTGTGGCTGGCCAAATTTAATAGTGTCCGACAAAAGATAGTTATTGTTCTCGAGTGAAATTCAATTGCCAAAGTAGCAATCCCCTAAATCTTTTGTCCCAGAAGTAGCTGGCCAAGTTTAATAGTGTCCAGCAAAGGATAGTTTTCTTTCTGGTGGGGAAATTCAATTGCCAAAATAGCAATACCGTATTTCATTGGTTTCAGCTGTGGATTGCCAAGTTTAATAGTGTCCAGCAAAGGATATCTTTTTTCTGGGGTGAAATTCCATTGCTAAATTATCAATACCATAAATCAATGGTTTCAGCTGTGGGTGGCTAAGTTTATTAGTGTCCGGCAAAGGATATATTTTGTTCTAGGGTGAAATTCAATTGCCAAAATAGCAATCCCCTAAATCTTGAGTTCCAGCTGTGGCTGGCCAAGTTTAATAGTGTCTGGCAAAGGATAGATTGTTTTCTGTGGTTAAATTCAATTGCAAAAATAGAAATACCGGTGGTTTCAGCTGTGGCTGGCCAAGTTTAATAATGTCCTTTAAAGGATAGATTTTGATCTGGGGTGAAATTCAATTGCCAAAATAGCAATCCCCTAAATCTGGTGTCCTAGCAGTGGCTGGCCAAGTTTAATAGTGTCCGGCAAAGGATATCTTTTTTCTGGGGGGAAATTCAATTGCCAAAATAACAATACCGTAAATCAGTTGTTTAAGCTGTGGCTGGCTAAGTTTAATAGTGTCCGTTAAAGGATATATGTTATTCGGGGATGAAATTCAATTGCCAAAATAGCAATCTCCTAAATCTGGAGTTCCAGCTGTGGCTGGCAAAGCTTAATAGTGTCTGGCAAAGGATAGATTTTTTTCTGGGGTTAAACTCACTTGCCAAAATAGCAATACCATGAATCATTTGTTTCAGCTGTGGATGGCCAAGATTAATAGTGTATGGCAAAGGATAGATTTTTTTTCTGGAGTGAAATTCAAATGCCAAAAAAGCAATACCGTAAATCTGGTGTTCCAGCTGTGGCTGGTGAAGTTTAATAGTGTCCGACAAAGGATAGTTTTTGTTCTCGAGTGAAATTCAATTGCCAAAGTAGCAATCCCCTAAATCTTTTGTCCCAGTTGTAGCTGGCCAAGTTTAATAGTGTCCAGCAAAGGAAAAATTTATTTATTTTTTCTGGGGGGGGGAATTCAGTTGCCAAAATAGCAATACTGTATTTCATTGGTTCCAGCTGTGGATTGCCAAGTTTAATAGTTTCCAGCAAAGGATATCTTTTTTCTGGGGTGAAATTCAATTGCCAAAATATCAATACCGTAAATCAATGGTTTCAGCTGTGGGTGGCTAAGTTTAATAGTTTCCGGCAAAGGAAATATTTTGTTCTAGGGTGAAATTCAATTGCCAAAATAGGAATCCCCTAAATCTTGAGTTCCAGCTATGGCTAGGCAAGTTTAATAGTGTCCGGCAAAGGATAGATTGTTTTCTGGGGTGAAATTCAATTGCAAAAATAGAAATACCGTAAATAAGTGGTTTCAGCTGTGGCTGGCCAAGTTTAATAATGTCCTGCAAAGGATAGATTTTGATCTGGGGTGAAATTAAATTGCCAAAATAGCAATCCCCTAAATCTGATGTCCTAGCAGTGGCTGGCCAAGTTTAATAGTGTCAGGCAAAGGATATCTTTTTTCTGGGGGGGAATTCAATTGCCAAAATAACATTACCGTAAATCAGGTGTTCCAGCTGTGGCTGGCCAATTTTAATAATGTCCGTTAAAGGATATATTTTGTTCGGGGGTGAAATTCAATTGCCAAAATAGCAATCTCCTAAATCTGAAGTTCCAGCTGTGGCTGGCCAAGCTTAATAGTGTCCGGCAAATGATAGATTTTGTTCTGGGGTGAAATTCTAAAATGCCAAAAAAGCAATACCGTCAATCAGTGGTTTCAGCTACGTATTGCCAAGTTTAATAGTGTCCGGCAAAAGATATCTTGTTTCTGGGGTGAATTTCAATTGCCAAAATAGCAATACCGTAAATCTGGTGTGCCAGCTGTGGCTGGCCAAGTTTAATAGAGTACAGCAAAGGATAGTTTTTTTTCTGGGGTGAAATTTAATTGCCAAAATGGCAATCCCCTAAATGAGTGGTTTCAGCTGTGGCTGAAAAAATACACCCCAAAACACATTGCCCTACTTCTCCTGAGTACGGCGATACCACGTGTGACACTTTTTTGCAGCCTGGGTGCGCAAAGGGGCCCAAATTCCAATGAGTACCTTCACTAATCAGAGCAGTGTGACGTGCGGCGCTACGTGACTCCAGCTTAAATGGAGGCTGGGTCACATGCTGCACTTGGCCAATCACAGCCATGCCATTAGTAGGCATGGCTGTGATGGGCTCTTAGGGCAAGAAGTAAAACGCTAGCTGATTGGCTGCTGTGCAGCCCTTCAGAAAGCGGGAAGTAATCGACGAACACCGAACCCGAACCCGAACTTTTTTGAAAATGTCCGGGTTCGGGTCCGGGTCCCGGACACCCCAAAATTCGGTACGAGCCCGAACTATTCTCGAACTGTTCGCTCAACACTAGTGAGAATCGAAATGCGTAAAAATGCCCTGTGAAATCCTAAAGGTACTCATTGGAATTAGGGCCCCTTTGCGCATCTTGGCTGCAAAAAAGTGTCACTCATGTGGTATTGCCGTACTTAGGAGAAGTAGGGCAATGTGTTTTGGGGTGTATTTTTACATATACCCAGGCTGTGTGTGAGAAATATCTCTGTAAATGACAACTTTTTAAAAAATTTTATACAAAGTTGTCAATTTACAGAGATATTTCTCTCACCCAGCATGGGTATATGTAAAAATACACCCCAAAACACATTGCCCTACTTCTCCTGAGTACGGCGATACCATATGTGTGACACTTTTTTGCAGCCAAGATGCGCAAAGGGGCCCAAATTCCAATGAGTACCATTTAGGAGGGCATTTTTACGCATTTTTCTTTGCACGCTTTAGGGCCCCTAAAATGCCAGGGCAGTATAAATACCCCACATGTGACAACATTTTGGAAAGAAGACACCCCAAGGTATTCCATGAGGGGCATGGCGAGTTCATAGAAGATTTTTTTTTTGGCACAAGTTAGCGTTAATTGATTTTTTATTGTTTTTTCTCCCAAAGTCTCCCTTTTCGCTAACTTGTGACAAAAAGTTCAATTTTTCATGGACTCACTATGCCCCTCAGCGAATACCTTGGTGTGTCTTTCCAAAATGGGGTCATTTGTGGGGTGTTTGTACTGTTCTGGTATTTTGGGTGTGGCTAAATTGGGAGCAGCCATGTAAAACCTAAAGGTACTCGTTGGAATTTGGGCCCCTTTGCACACCCAGGCTGCAAAAAAGTGTCACTCATGTGGTATCACCGTACTCAAGAGAAGTAGGGCAATGTGCTTTGGGGTGTATTTTTACATATACCCATGTTGGGTGATAGAAATGTCTCTATAAATTGACAACTTTGTAAAAAAATAATTTAAAAAGTTGTCGTTTACAGCGATATTTCTCACACAAAGTATGGGTATATATAAAAATACACCCCAAAACTCAATTCACTACTTCTCCTGAGTACGGCGATACCACATGAGTGACACTTTTTTGCAGCCAAGATGTGCAAAGGGGCCCAAATTCCCATGAGTACCTTTAAGATTTCACAGGGCATTTTTACGCATTTGGATTCTCATACATTAGGACCCCTAAAATGCCAGGGCAGTATAAATACCCCACATGTGACCCCATTTTGGAAAGAAGACACCCCAAGGTATTCCGTGAGGGGCATGACGAGTTCATAGGAAAAAAAAATGTTGGCACAAGTTAGCGTAAATTGATATATATATATATATATATATATATATATATATATATATATTTTTACAAAGTCTCATATTCCTCTAACTTATGACAAAAAATAAAATTTTACATGAACTCACCATACCCCTCACGGAATACCTTGGGGTGTCTTCGTTCTAAAATGGGGTCACAAGTGAGGTGTTTGTACTGCCCTGGCATTTGAGGGTCTCCGCATTCATTACATGTATGGCCAGCATTAAGAGTTTCTGCTATTCTCCTAATATTGAGCATACGGGTAATGAGATTTTTTTTTTCCGTTCAGCCTCTGGGCTGAAAAAAAAAAATGAATGGCACGGATTTTTTTATTCTCGTAGATCAATGTGGATTAAAAAATCTCTGCCAAAATCAGTGATTGCGGTGCGGTGGGCTGGGCGCTAACTACCTAACAAGTAGCTAACTAACTGGCGGTGATACGGGACCCTTAGGCCCCATTCACACGTCCGCAATTCTGTTTGCGGAACGGAATTGCGAAACCATTAATTTCTATGGGGACAGACTTTGTCCCGCTCGGATCCGGAATTGCAATTCCGTTCCGCAAAAATATAGAACATGTCCTATTCTTGTCCGCAATTGCGCACAAGAAAAGGCATTTTCTATATAGTTCTGGCAATGTGCGGATCTGCAAAATGCGGAAAGCACATTGCTGGTGTCCGTGTTTTGCGGATCTGCGGATCCGTGGATCCGCAAAACACATATGGACATGTGAATGGAGCCTGATCAGTGACAGGGGGGTGATCAGGGAGTCTATATGGGGTGATCAGGGGTTAACAAGGGGTTAATAAGTGACAGGGGGGGTAGTGTGGTGCTTGGTGCTACTGTACATAGCTACCTGGTCCTCTGGTGGTCGATCTCAGCAAATGGGACCAACAGAGGACCAGGTAGCAGGTATATCAGACGCTGTTAACTAAACAGCGTCTGATATACCTCTTTGATGCTTTTTATTTTGCATCTACAGCCTGCCAGCGATTGATCAGTGGTTTCACCTGTGTCTGGCCAAGATTAATAATGTCTTGCAAATGATAGATTTTGTTCTGGGTTTAAATTCAATTGCTAAAATGTCAATTCCCTAAATCTGGTTTCCCAGAAGTGGCTGGACAAGTTTAATAGAGTCCAGCAAGGATAGTTTTTTTTTTCTGGAGTGAAATTCAATTGCCAAAATAGCGATCCCCTAAATCAGTGATTTCAGCTGTGGCTGACCAAGTTTAATAGTGTCCGGCAAAGGATAGATTTTTTTTCTGGGGTGCAATAAATTGACAAAATAGCAATCCCCTAAATCTGCTGTTTCACCTGTGTCTGGCCAAGTTTAATAATGTTTGGCAAAAGATAGATTTTGTTCTGGGGTTAAATTCAATTGCCAAAATGTCAATGCCCTAAATCTGGTTTCTCAGAAGTGGCTGGACAAGTTTAATAGTGTCGGGCAAAGGATCATTTTTTTTCTGAGGTGAAATTCAATTGCCAAAAGAGCAATACCGTAAATCAGTGGTTTCAACTGTGGCTGGCCAAGTTTAATTGTGTCCTGCAAATGATATATTTTTATCTGGGGTGTAATTCAATTGCCAAAATAGCAATCCCCTAAATCAGTGGTTTCACCTGTGTCTGGACAAGTTTAATAATGTCTGGCAAATGACAGATTTTTTTCTGGGTTTAAATTCAATTGCCAAAATGTCAATCCGCTAAATCTGGTTTCCCAGATGGGGCTGGACAAGTTTAATAATGTCCGGTAAAGGATAGTTTTTTTTCTGGGGTGAAATTCAATTGCCAAAATAACAATCCCTTAAATCAGTGGTTTTAGCTTTGGCTGGCCAAGTTTAATAGTGTCTGGCAAAGCATATATTTGGTTCTGGTGTGTAATTCAATTGCCAAAATAGCAATCCCCTAAATCTGGTGTTCCAGCTGTGGCTGGCCAAGTTTAATAGTGTCCAACAAAGGATATATTTTGTTCTGGGGTGAAATTCAATTGCCAAAATGGCAATCCCCTAAATTTGGTTTTCCAGAAGAGTCTGGACAAGTTTAATTGTGTCCAGCAAAGGATAGTTTTTTTTCTGGGGTGAAATTCAATTGACAAAATAGCAATCCCCTAAATCAGTGGTTTCACCTGTGTCTGGAAAAGTTTAATAATGTCTGGCAAATTATAGATTTTGTTCTGGGGTTAAATTCATTTGCCAAAATGTCAATCCACTAAATCTACTTTTCGAGAAGTGGCTGGCCAAGTTAAAGAGTGTCCGGCAAAAGATATATTTTTTTCTGGGGTGAAATTCAATTGCCAAAATATCAGTCCGCTACATCTGGTGTACCAGCTTTGGCTGGCAAAGTTTAATAGTGTCCGCCAAAGGATAGACTTTTTTCTGGGGTGAAATAAATTGCCAAAATAGCAATACCGTAAATCTGGTGTTCCAGCTGTGCCTGGCCAAGTTTAATAGTGTCCTGCAAATGATATATTTTTTTCTGGAGTATAATTCAATTGCCAAAATAGCAATACCCTAAATCTGGTGTTCCAGCTGTGGCTGGCCAAGTTTAATAGTGTCCGGCAAAGATTATATTTTGTTTTGGGGTTAAATTCAATTGAAAAAAAATGGCAATCCCCTAAATCTGTTTTTCCAGAAGTGGCTGGAAAAGTTTAATAGTGTCCTGCAAACGATAGATTTTTTTTGGGTAAAATAAATTGCCAAAATAGCAATACCGTAAATCTGGTTTCCCAGCAGTGGCTGGGCAAGTTTAATAGTGTCCAGCAAAGGATAGTTTTTTTTCTGGGGTGAAATTCAATTGCCAAGATAGCAGTCCCCTAAAGCTGGTGTTCCAGCTGCGGCTGGCCAAGTTTAATAGCGTCCGGCAAAGGATATATTTTTTTCTGGGGTGAAATTCAATTGCCAAAATAGCAATCCCCTAAATGAGTGGTTTCACCTGAGACTGGCCAAGATTACTAATGTCTGGCAAATGATAGATTTTGTTCTGGGGTTAAATTCAATTTCCAAAATGTCAATTCCCTAAACATGGTTTTCCAGAAGTGGCTGGAAAAGTTTAATAGTGTCCTGCAAACGATAGATTTTTTTTGGGTAAAATAAATTGCCAAAATAGCAATACCGTAAATCTGGTTTCCCAGCAGTGGCTGGCCAAGTTTAATAGTGTCCAGCAAAGGATAGTTTTTTTTCTGGGGTAAAATTCAATTGCCAAGATAGCAGTCCCCTAAAGCTGGTGTTCCAGCTGCGGCTGGCCAAGTTTAATAGCGTCCGGCAAAGGATATATTTTTTTCTGGGGTGAAATTCAATTGCCAAAATAGCAATCCCCTAAATGAGAGGTTTCACCTGAGACTGGCCAAGATTACTAATGTCTGGCAAATGATAGATTTTGTTCTGGGGTAAAATTCAATTTCCAAAATGTCAATTCCATAAACATGGTTTTCCAGAAGTGGCTGGACAAGTTTAATAGTGTCCGGGAAAGGATTTATTTTTTTCTATAGAGTAATTCAATTGCTAAAATAGCAATCCCCAAAATCTGGTGTTCCAGCTGTGGCTGGCCAAGTTTAATAGTGTCCGGCAAAAGATTGTTTTTTTTCTGGGGTGAAATTCTATTGCCAAAAGGGCAATACCGTAAATCAGTTGTTTCAACTGTGGCTGGCCAAGTTTAATAGCGTCCTGCAAATGATATATTTTTATCTAGGGTTTAATTCAATTGCCAAAATAGCAATCCCCTAAATTTGGTGTTCCAGCTGTAGCTGGCCAAGTTTAATAGTGTCCGGCAAAGTATATTTTTGTTCTGGGGTAAAATTCAATTGCCAAAATGTCAATCCGGTAAACATGGTTTTCCAGAAGTGGCTGGACAAGTTTAATAGTGTCCGGGAAAGGATATATTTTTTTCTTTAGTGTAATTCAATTGCAAAAATAGCAATCTCCTAAATCTGTTTTTCCAGAAGTGGCTGGAAAAGTTGAATAGTGTCCGGCAAAGGATAGTTTTTTTTCTGGGGTGAAATTCAATTGCCAAAATAACAATCCCCTAAATCAGTGGTTTCAGCTGTGGCTGGCCAAGTTTAATAGTGTCTGGCAAAGCATATATTTTGTTCGGGGTGAAATTCAATTGCCAAAATGACAATCCCTTAAATCAGTGGTTCCAGCTGTGGCTGGCCAAGTTTAATAGTGTCTGGCAAAGTATATGTTTTGTTGTGGGGTGAAATTCAATTGCCAAAATGGCAATCCCCTATATCTGGAGTTGCAGCTTTGGCTGGCGAGGTTTAATACAGTCCGGCAAAGGATATATTTATTTCTGGGGTGAAATTCAATTGCCAAAATAGCAATCCCCGAAATCAGTGGTTTCACCTGTGTCTGGTCAAGTTTAATAATGTCTGGCAAATGATAGATTTTGTTCTGGGGTTAAATTCCATTGCCAAAATGTCAATGCCATAAATCTGGTTTCCCAGAAGTGGCTGGACAAGTTTAATAGTGTCCGGCAAGGATAGTCTTTTTTCTGGGGTGTAATTCACTTGCCAAAATAGCAGTCCCCTAAATCAATGGTTTCAGCAGTGGCTGGCCAAGTTTAATAGTGTCTGGCAAAGGATATATTTTTTTCTGGGGTGAAATTCAATTGCCAAAATATTAATCCCCTAAATCTGGTGTTCCAGCTGTGGCTGGCCAAGTTTAATAGTGTCCGGCAAAGGATATATTTTGTTCGGGGGTGAAATTTAATTGCCAAAATAGCAATACCTTAAATCTGGTGTTCCAACTGTGGCTTGCCAAGTTTAAAAGTGTCCGGCAAAGGATAGTTTTTTTTCTGGGGTGAAATTCAATTGCCAAAATAGCAATACCGTAAATCAGTGGTTTCAGCTGTGGCTGGACAAGTTTAATAGTGTCTGGCAAAGGATATTTTTTTTTCTGGAGTGTAATTCAATTGAAAAAATAGAAATCCCCTAAATCTAGTGTTCCAGCTGTGGCTGGCCAAGTTTAATAGTGTCCGGCAAAGGATATATTTTGTTTCGGCGTGAAATTCAATTGCCAAAATGGCAATCCCCTAAATCTAGTTTTCCAGAAGTGGCTGGACAAGTTTAGTCGTGTCCGGCAAAGGATATTTTTTTTCTCAGGGGTGAAATCCCATTGCCAAAATAGCAATCCCCTAAATCAGAGGTTTCACATGTGTCTGGAAAAGTTTAATAATGTCTGGCAAATTATAAATTTTGTTCTGGGGTTTAATTCAATTGCCAAAATAGCAATGCCTAAATCAGTGGCTTCAGCGGTGGCTGGCCAAGTGTAATAGTGTCCGCCAAAGGATAGACTTTTTTCTGGGGTGAAATAAATTGCCAAAATAGCAATTCCGTAAATATCTTGCTCCAGCGGTGCCTGGCCAAGTTTAATGGCATCTGGCAAAGGACAGATTTTGTTCTGGGGTGAAAATCAATTGCCAAATGAGCAATACCGTAAATCAGAGGTTTCAGATGTGGCTGGCCAAGTTTAATAGTGTCCGGAAAAGGATGTATTTTTTTCTGTGGTGTAATTCAATTGCCAAAATAGCAATCCCCTAAATCTGGTGTTCCAGCGGTGGCTGGCCAAGTTTAATAGTGTTTGGCAAAGGATATATTTTGTTCTAGGGTAAAATTCAATTGCCAAAATGTCAATCCCATAAACCTGGTGTTCCAACTGTGTCTGGCCAACTATAATACTGTCCGGCAAAGGCTAGATTTTGTTATGGGATGAAATTCAATTGCAAAAATAGCAATCCATTAAATCTGGTGTTCCAGCTGAGGCTGGCCAAGTTTACTAGTGTCCAGCAAAGGATAGTTTTTTTTCTGGGGTGAAATTAAATTGACAAACTAGCAATACCGTTAATCAGTTCTTCCAGCTGTGGCTGAACAAGTTTAATAGTGTCCGGCAATGGACCGATTTTTTTTTGGGGTGAAAAAAATTTCCAAAATAGCAATACCGTAAATCTGGTGTTCTAGCTGTGTCTGGCCAAGTTTAATAGTGTCCTGCAAATGATATATTTTTTTCTGGAGTGTAATTTAATTTCCAAAATAGCAATCCCCTAAATCTGGTGTTCCAGCTGTGGCTGACCAAGTTTAATAGTGTCCGGCAAAGGATATATTTTGTTCTGGGGTTAAATTCAATTGAAAAAAAATGGCAATCCCCTAAATCAGTTTTTTTTAGAAGTGGCTGGAAAAGTTTAATAGTGTCCTTCAAAGGATATATTTTTTAATGGGGTTAAATTCAATTGCCAAAATAGAAGTCCCCTAAATCTGGTATTCCAGCTGCGGCTGGCCAAATTTAATAGTGTCCGGCAAAGGATATATTTTTTCTGATATGAAATTCAATAGCCAAAATAGCAATCCCCTAAAAGAGTGGTTTCACCTGAGTCTGGCCAAGATTACTAATGTCTGGCAAATGATAGATTTTGTTCTGAGGTTAAATTCAATTGCCAAAATGTAAATCCCCTAAACATGGTTTTCCAGACTTGGCTGGACAAGTTTAATAGTGTCCGGGAAAGGATAGTTTTTTTCTAAGGTGAAATTCAATTGCCTAAATAGCAATTCCCTAAATCAGTGGATTCAGCTTTGGCTGATCAAGTTTAATAGTGTCCGGCAAAAGATAGATTTTTTTCTGGGGTGAAATAAATTGCCAAAATAGCAATACCGTAAATGTGGTGTCCCAGCAGCGGCTGGCCAAGTTTAATAATGTTCGGCAAAGGATATATTTTGTTCTGAGGTGAAATTCAATGAACACAATAGCAATACCGTAAATCTGGTGTTCCAGAAGTGGCTGGAAAAGTTTAATAGTGTCCGGCAAACGATAGCTTTTTTCTGGGGTGCAATTCAATTGCAAAAATAACAATACCCTAAATCAGTGGTTTCAGCTGTGGCTGGCCAAGTTTAATAGTGTCCGGAAAGGATAAATTTTTCCTGGGGTGAAATAAATTGCCGAAATAGCAATACCGTACATCTGGTGTCCCATCAGTGGCTGGCCAAGTTTAATAGTGTCCGGAAAGGATAGATGTTTTTCTAGGGTAGAAATAAATTGCCAAAATAGCAATACTGTAAATCTGGTGTTCCAGCTGTGCCTGGCCACATTTAATAGTGTCCGGCGAAGGATATATTTTGTTCTGGGGTGAAATTCAATTGCTAAAATAGCAATACCGTAAATCTGGTGTTCCAACTGTGGCTTGCCAAGTTTAATAGTGTCCTGCAAAGGATAGATTTTGTTTTGGGGTGAAATTCAATTGACAAAATAGCAATCCCTTGAATCTGGTGGCCCAGCAGTGGCTGGCCAAGTTTAATAGTGTCCAGCAAAGGATAGTTTTTTTTCTGGGGTGAAATTCAATTGCCAAAATAGCATTCCCCTAAATTTGGTGTTCCAGCTGTGGCTGGCAAAGTTTAATTGTGTCCAGCAAAGGATAAATATTTTTCTGGGGTGAAATTTAATTGCCAAAATAGCAATCCCCTAAATCAGTGGTTTCACCTGTGTCTGGCCAATATTAATAATGTCTGGCAAATTATAGATTTTCTTCTGGGGTTAAATTCAATTGCCAAAATGTCAATCCCCTAAACATGGTTTTCCAGAAGTGGCTCGAGAAGTTTAATAGTGTCCGGAAAAGGATATTTTTTTTTCTATGGTGAAATTCAGTTGCCCAAATAGCAATCCCCTAAATCAGTGGTTTCAGCTGTGGCTGATCAAGTTTAATAGTGTCCGGCAAAGGATAGATTTTTGTCTGGGGTGAAATAAATTGCCAAAACAGCAATACCATAAATCTGGTGTCCCAGCAGTGGCTGGCCAAGTTTAATAGTGTCCGGCAAAGAATATATTTTGTTCTGCGGTGAAATTCAATTGCCAAAATAGCAATACCGTAAATCAGTGGTTTCAGCTGTGGCTGGCTAAGTTTAATAGTGTCCTGCAAAGGATATATCTTTTTTTTCTAGGGTGTAATTCAATTGCCATAATAGCAATCCCCTAAATCTGGTGTTCCAGCTATGTCTGGCCAAGTTTGATAGTGTCCAGCAAAGGAAAGATTTTGTTCTGGGGTTAAATTCAATTGCCAAAATGGTAATCCCCTAAATCTGTTTTTCCAGAAGTGGCTGGAAAAGTTTACTAGTGTCCGGCAGAGGATAGTTTTTTTATGGGGTGTGATTGAATTGTCAAAATTGCAATCCCCTAAATCTGGTGTTCCAGCTGTGGCTGGCCAAGTTTAATAGTGTTCGGCAAAAGATAGATTTTGTTCTGGGGTTAAATTCAATTGCCAAAATGGCAATCCCCTAAATCTGGTGTCTCAATAGTGGCTGGCCAAGTTTAATAATGTCCAGCAAAGGATAGTTTTTTTTCTGGGGTGAAATTCAATTGCAAAAATAGCAATACCGTAAATCAGTGGTTTCAGCTGTGGCTGGCTAAGTTTAATAGTGTCTGACAAAGGATATATTTTTTTATAGGTTGTAATTCAATTGCCAAAATAGCAATCCCCTAAATCTGGTGTTCCAGCTGTGGCTGGACAAGTTTAATAGTGTCCGGCAAAGGATATATTTTGTTCTGGGGTGAAATTCCATTGCCAAAATGGCAATCCCCGAAATCTGTTTTTCCAGAAGTGGCTTGAAAAGTTTACTAGTGTCCGGCAAAGGATAGTTTTTTTCATGGGTGGAATTCAATTGCCAAAATAACAATCCTCTAAATCAGTGGTTTCAGCTGTGACTGGCCAAGTTTAATAGTGTCCAGCAAAGGATTTTGTTTTTTTTCTGGGATGAAATTCAATTGTCAAAATAGCAATACCATAAATCAGAGGTTTTAGCGGTGTCTGGCCATGTTTAATAGTGTCTGGCAAAGAATATTTTTTTTTCTGGGGTAAAATTCAATTGCCAAAATGGCAATCCCCTAAATCTGGTGTTCCAGCTGTGGCTGGCCAAGTTTAATAGTGTCCGGCAAAGGATGTATTTTTTTCTGGGGTGTAAATCAATTGCCAAAATAGCAATCCCCTAAATCTGTTTTTCCAGGTGTGGCTGGCCAAGTTTAATAGTGTCCGGCAAAGGATATATTTTGTTCTGGGGTGAAATTCCATTGCCAAAATGGCAATCCCCGAAATCTGTTTTTCCAGAAGTGGCTTGAAAAGTTTACTAGTGTCCGGCAAAGAATAGTTTTTTTTCATGGGTGGAATTCAATTGCCAAAATAACAATCCTCTAAATCAGTGGTTTCAGCTGTGACTGGCCAAGTTTAATAGTGTCCAGCAAAGGATTTTGTTTTTTTTCTGGGATGAAATTCAATTGTCAAAATAGCAATACCATAAATCAGTGGTTTTAGCGGTGTCTGGCCATGTTTAATAGTGTCTGGCAAAGAATATATTTTTTTCTGGGGTGAAATTCAATTGCCAAAATAGCAATCCACTAAATCAGTGGTTTCAGCTGTGGCTGGCCAAGTTTAATAGTATCCGGCAAAGGATGTATTTTTTTCTGGGGTGTAAATCAATTGCCAAAATAGCAATCCCCTAAATCTGTTTTTCCAGGTGTGGCTGGCCAAGTTTAATAGTGTCCGGCAAAGGATATATTTTGTTCTGGGGTGAAATTCACTTGCAAAAATGGCAGTCCACTAAATCTGGTTTTCCAGAAGTCTCTGGACAAGTTTAATAGTGTCCGGCAAAGGATAGTTTTTTTTCTGGGGTTAAATTCAATTGCCAAAATAGCAGTCCCTTAAATCTGGTGTTCCAGCTGTGCCGGGCCAAGTTTAATAGTGTACGGCAAAGGATATACTTTTTTCCTTTGGTGTAATTCAATTGCCAAAATAGCTGTCCCCTAAATCTGGTGTTCCAGCTGTGGCTGGCCAAGTTTAATAGTGTCCGGCATAGGATATATTTTGTTCTGGGGTGAAATTCACTTGCCAAAATGGCAGTCCCCTAAATCTGGTTTTCCAGAAGTCTCTGGACAAGTTTAATAGTGTCCGGCAAAGGATAGATTTTGTTCTGGGGTAAAATTCAATTGACAAAATAGCAATCCCTTGAATCTGGTGTCCCAGCAGTGGCTGGCCAAGTTTGATAGTGTCTAGCAAAGGATAGTTTTTTTTCTGAGGTGAAATTCAATTGCCAAAAGAGCAATAAGGTAAATCAGTGGTTTCAGCTGTGGCTGGCTAAGTTTAATAGTGTCCTACAAAGGATATATCTTCTTTTTCTAGGGTGTAATTCAATTGCCAAAATAGCAATCCCCTAAATTTGGTGTTCCAGCTGTGACTGGCCAAGTTTAATAGTGTCCAGCAAAGGAGAGATTTTGATCTGGGGTTAAATTCAATTGCCAAAATTGTAATCCCCTAAATCTGTTTTTCCAGAAGTGGCGGGAAAAGTTTTCTAGTGTCCGGCAGAGGATAGTTTTTTTTTTTATGGGATGTGATTGAATTGCCAAAATTGCAATCCCCTAAATCTGGTGTTCCAGCTGTGGCTGGCCAAGTTTAATAGTGTCCAGCAAAAAATAGTTTTTTTTCTGGGGTTAAATTCAATTGCCAAAATAGCATTCCCCTAAATCTGGTGTTCCAGCTGTGGCTGGCAAAGTTTAATTGTGTCCAGCAAAGGATAAATATTTTTCTGGGGTGAAATTTAATTGCCAAAATAGCAATCCCCTAAATCAGTGGTTTCACCTGTGTCTGGCCAATATTAATAATGTCTGGCAAATTATAGATTTTGTTCTGGGGTTAAATTCAATTGCCAAAATGTCAATCCCCTACACATGGTTTTCCAGAAGTGGCTGGACAAGTTTAATAGTGTCCGGGAAAAGATATATTTTTTTCTATGGTGAAATTCAATTGCCCAAATAGCAATCCCCTAAATCAGTGGTTTCAGCTGTGGCTGATCAAGTTTAATAGTGTCTGGCAAAGTATATATTTTTTTTCTGGGGTGAAATTCAATTGCCAAAATAGCAATCCCCTAAATCTGGTGTCACAACTGTGGCTGGCCAAGTTTAATAGTGTCCTGCAAAGGATATATCATTTTTTTCTAGGGTGTAATTCAATTCCTAAAATAGCAATCCCCTACATCTGGTGTTCCAGCTGTGGCTGTCCAAGTTTAATAGTGTCCGGCAAAAGAGAGATTTTGTTCTGGGGTTAAATTCAATTGCCAAAATGGTAATCCCCTAAATCTGTTTTTCCAGAAGTGGCTGGAAAAGTTTACTAGTGTCCGGCAGATGATAGTTTTTTTTATGGGGTGTGATTGAATTGTCAAAATTGCAATCCCCTAAATCTGGTGTTCCAACTGTAGCTGGCCAAGTTTTATAGTGTCCGGCAAAAGATAGATTTTGTTCTGGGGTTAAATTCAATTGCCAAAATGGCAATCCCCTAAATCTGTTTTTCCAGAAGTGTCTGGAAAAGTTTAATAGTGTCCGGCAAAGGATAGTTTTTTTTTCTGTGGTGTAATTGAATTGCCAAAATAGCAATGCCCTAAATCTGTTGTTCCAGCTGTGGCTGGCCAAGTTTAATAGTGTCCGACAAAGGATAAATTTTTTTCTGGGGTGCAATAAATTGCCAAAATAGCTATCCCCTAAATCTGGTGTCCCAACAGTGGCTGGCCAAGTTTAATAATGTCCAGCAAAGGATAGTTTTTCTTCTGGGGTGAAATTCAATTGCCCAAATAGCAATCCCCTAAATCAGTGGTTTCAGCTGTGGCTGATCAAGTTTAATAGTGCCTGGCAAAGTAAATATATTTTTTTTCTGGGGTGAAATTCAATTGCCAAAATAGCAATCCCCTAAATCTGGTGTCACAACTGTGGCTGGCCAAGTTTAATAGTGTCCTGCAAAGGATATATCATTTTTTTCTAGGGTGTAATTCAATTGCCAAAATAGCAATCCCCTACATCTGGTGTTCCAGCTGTGGCTGTCCAAGTTTAATAGTGTCTGGCAAAAGAGAGATTTTGTTCTGGGGTTAAATTCAATTGCCAAAATGGTAATCCCCTAAATCTGTTTTTCCAGATGTGGCTGGAAAAGTTTACTAGTGTCCGGCAGATGATAGTTTTTTTTATGGGGTGTGATTGAATTGTCAAAATTGCAATCCCCTAAATCTGGTGTTCCAACTGTAGCTGGCCAAGTTTTATAGTGTCCGGCAAAAGATATATTTTGTTCTGGGGTTAAATTCAATTGCCAAAATTGCAATCCCCTAAATCTGTTTTTCCAGAAGTGTCTGGAAAAGTTTAATAGTGTCCGGCAAAGGATAGTTTTTTTTTCTGTGGTGTAATTGAATTGCCAAAATAGCAATCCCCTAAATCTGTTGTTCCAGCTGTGGCTGGCCAAGTTTAATAGTGTCCGGCAAAGGATAAATTTTTTTCTGGGGTGCAATAAATTGCCAAAATAGCTATCCCCTAAATCTGGTGTCCCAACAGTGGCTGGCCAAGTTTAATAATGTCCAGCAAAGGATAGTTTTTCTTCTGGGGTGAAATTCAATTGCAAAAATAGCAATACCGTAAATCAGTGGTTTCAGCTGTGGCTGGCCAAGTTTAATAGTGTCTGGCAAAGGATATATTTTTTTCTAGGGTGTAATTCAATTGCCAAAATAGCAATCCCCTAAATCTGGTGTTCCAGCTGTGGCTGGACAAGTTTAATAGTGTCCGGCAAAGGATATATTTTGTTCTGGGGTGAAATTCCATTGCCAAAATGGCAATCCCCGAAATCTGTTTTTCCAGAAGTGGCTTGAAAAGTTTACTAGTGTCCGGCAAAGTATAGTTTTTTTTCATGGGTGGAATTCAATTGCCAAAATTACAATCCCCTAAATCAGTGGTTTCAGCTGTGCTTGGCCAAGTTTAATAGTGTCCAGCAAAGGATTTTTTTTTTCCGGGATGAAATTCAATTGTCAAAATAGCAATACCATAAATCAGAGGTTTTAGCGGTGTCTGGCCATGTTTAATAGTGTCTGGCAAAGAATATTTTTTTTCTGGGGTAAAATTCAATTGCCAAAATGGCAATCCCCTAAATCTGGTGTTCCAGCTGTGGCTGGCCAAGTTTAATAGTGTCCGGCAAAGGATGTATTTTTTTCTGGGGTGTAAATCAATTGCCAAAATAGCAATCCCCTAAATCTGTTGTTCCAGCTGTGGCTGGCCAAGTTTAATAGTGTCCGGCAAAGGATATATTTTGTTCTGGGGTGAAATTCCATTGCCAAAATGGCAATCCCGAAATCTGTTTTTCCAGAAGTGGCTTGAAAAGTTTACTAGTGTCCGGCAAAGAATAGTTTTTTTCATGGGTGGAATTCAATTGCCAAAATTACAATCCCCTAAATCAGTGGTTTCAGCTGTGCTTGGCCAAGTTTAATAGTGTCCAGCAAAGGATTTTTTTTTTTCCGGGATGAAATTCAATTGTCAAAATAGCAATACCATAAATCAGTGGTTTTAGCTGTGTCTGGCCATGTTTAATAGTGTCTGGCAAAGAACATATTTTTTTCTGGGGTAAAATTCAATTGCAAAAATGGCAATCCCCTAAATCTGGTGTTCCAGCTGTGGCTGGCCAAGTTTAATAGTGTTCGGACAAGTATATATTTTTTTCTGGGGTGAAATTCAATTGCCAAACTAGAAATCCACTAAATCAGTGGTTTCAGCTGTGGCTGGCCAAGTTTAATAGTGTCCGGCAAAAGATGTGTTTTTTTCTGGGGTGTAAATCAATTGCCAAAATAGCAATCCCCTAAATCTGTTTTTCCAGCTGTGGCTGGCCAAGTTTAATAGTGTCCGGCAAAGGATATATTTTGTTCTGGGGTGAAATTCACTTGCCAAAATGGCAATCCCCTAAATCTGGTTTTCCAGAAGTGGCTGGACAAGTTTAATAGTGTCCGGCAAAGGATAGTTTTTTCCTGGGGTTAAATTCAATTGCCAAAATAGCAGTCCCTTAAATCTGGTGTTCCAGCTGTGGCTGGCCAAGTTTAATAGTGTACGGCAAAGGATATACTTTTTTCCTGGGGTGTTATTCAATTGCCAAAATAGCTGTCACCTAAATCTGGTGTTCCAGCTGTGGCTGGCCAAGTTTAATAGTGACCGGCAAAGGATAGATTTTGTTCTGGGGTTAAATTCAATTGACAAAATAGCAATCCCTTGAATCTGGTGTCCCAGCAGTGGCTGGCTAAGTTTGATAGTGTCCAGCAAAGGATAGTTTTTTTTCTGAGGTGAAATTCAATTGCCAAAAGAGTAATAAGGTAAATCAGTGGTTTCAGCTGTGGCTGGCTAAGTTTAATAGTGTCCTACAAAGGATATATCTTCTTTTTCTAGGGTGTAATTCAATTGCCAAAATAGCAATCCCCTAAAACTGGTGTTCCAGCTGTGACTGGCCAAGTTTAATAGTGTCCAGCAAAGGAGAGAAATTTTTCCAGAAGTGGCGGGAAAAGTTTTCTAGTGTCCGGCAGAGGATAGTTTTTTTTATGGGATGTGATTGAATTACCAAAATTGCAATCCCCTAAATCTGGTGTTCCAGCTGTGGCTGGCAAAGTTTAATTGTGTCCAGCAAAAAACAGTTTTTTTTCTGGGGTGAAATTCAATTGCCAAAATAGCATTCCCCTAAATCTGGTGTTCCAGCTGTGGCTGGCAAAGTTTAATTGTGTCCAGCAAAGGATAAATATTTTTCTGGGGTGAAATTTAATTGCCAAAATAGCAATCCCCTAAATCAGTGGTTTCACCTGTGTCTGGCCAATATTATTAATGTCTGGCAAATTATAGATTTTGTTCTGGGGTTAAATTCAATTGCCAAAATGTCAATCCCCTAAACATGGTTTTCCAGAAGTGGCTGGACAAGTTTAATAGTGTCCGGGAAAGGATAGTTTTTTTTCTATGGTGAAATTTAGTTGCCCAAATAGCAATCCCCTAAATCAGTGGTTTCAGCTGTGGCTGATCAAGTTTAATAGTGTTTGGCAAAGTATATATATTTTTTTTCTGGGGTGAAATTCAATTGCCAAAATAGCAATCCCCTAAATCTGGTGTTCCAGCTGTGGCTGTCCAAGTTTAATAGTGTCCGGCAAAAGAGAGATTTTGTTCTGGGGTTAAATTCAATTGCCAAAATGGCAATCCCCTAAATCTGTTTTTCCAGAAGTGGCTGGAAAAGTTTAATAGTGTCCGGCAAAGAATAGCGTTTTTTCTGGTTTAAAATTCAATTGCCAAAATAACAATCCCCTAAATCAGTGGTTTCAGCTGTGGCTAGCCAAGTTTAATAGTTTCCGGCAAAGGATATATTTTTTTTCTGTTGTGTAATTCAATTGCCAAAAGAGCAATCCCCTAAATCTGGTTTTCCAGAAGTGGCTGGACAAGTTTAATATTAAATGTGACCTGCCTCAGCTGAAAACACTGATTTACGGTATTGCTATTTTGGCAATTGAATTTCACCCCAGAAAATTATCTATCCTTTGCCGGACACTATGAAACTTGGCCAGCCACTGCTGGGACACAAGATTTAGGGGATTGCTATTTCGACAATTGAATTTCACCCCAGAACAAAATCTATCCTTTGCCAGACACTATAAAACTTGGAAAACCACAGCTGAGACACCCTATTTAGGGGATTGCGATTTTTGCAATTGAATTTAACCTCTTAAAATTACCTATCCTTTGCCGGACACTATTAAACTTGGCCAGCCACAGCTGAAACCACTGATTTACGGGATTGCTATTTTGGCAATTGAATTTCACCCCAGAAAATTATCTATCCTTTAGCTACTATTACACTATTAAAATTGGCTAACCGCTGCTGGGACACCAGATATAGGGGATTGTAATTTTGGCAATAGAATTTCACTCCATAAAAAATCAATTCTTTGACGGACACTTTAAAACTTAGACAGCCTCAGCTGAAACCACTGATTTACAGTATTGTTATTTTGGCAATTGAATTTCACCCCAGAACAAAATCTATCCTTTGTCGGACACTATTAAACTTGGCGAGCCACTGCTGGGACACCAGATTTTGGGTATTGCTATATTAGCAATTGAATTTCACCCCAGAAAAAAAAGTCTATTCTTTGTCGGACACAATTAAAATTGGTCACACACAGCTGATACCACTGATTTACGGTATTGCTCTTTTGGCAATTGAATTTCACCCCAGAAAAATATCTATTCTTTAGCGGACACTATTAAACTTGGCCAGCCACTGCTGGGACACCAGATTTTGGCTATTGCTATATTAGCAATTGAATTTCACCCCAGAAAAAAAATCTATTCTTTGCCTGACACAATTAAAATTGGCCACACACAGCTGATACCACTGATTTACGGTATTGCTCTTTTGGCAATTGAATTTCACCCCAGAAAAATATCTATTCTTTAGCGGACACTATTAAACTTGGCCACCCACTGCTGGGACACCAGATTTAGGGCATTGCTATTTTAAAAATAGAATTTCACCCCAGAACAAAATATATCCTTTGCCGGGCACTATTAAACTTGGCCAGCCACAGCTGAAACCACTGATTTACGGTATTTCTATTTTGGCAATTGAATTTCACCCCAGAACAAAATATATCCTGTGCCGGACACTATTAAACTTGGCCAGGCATAGCTGGGAGACCAGATTTAGGGGATTGCTATTTTGCCAATTGAATTTCACCCCAGAAAAAAATATATCCTTCGCCGGACACAATATAAATTTGGCCAGCCATATAGGGGATTGCTATTTTGGCAATTGAGTTTATCCCCAGAACAAAATCTATTCTTTGCCGGACACTATTAAACTTGGACAGCCACAGCTGGGACACCATATTTAGGGGATTGCTATTTTGGCAATTGAATTTCACCCCAGGAAATTACCTATCCTGTGCCGGACACTATTAAACTTGGCCAGCCACTGCTGGGACATAAGATTTAGCAGGTTGCTATTTTGGCAATAGAATTTCACTCCAGAAAAAAATATATCCTTTGCCGGACACTATTAAACTTGGCCAGCCACAGCTAAAACCACTGATTTACGGAATTGTTATTTTGGCAATTGAATTTCACCCCAGAAAATTATCTATCCTTTAGCTGACACTATTAAACTTGGCCAGTCACTGTTGGGACACCAGATTTAGTGGATTGGTATTTTGGCAAATGAATTTCACCCCATAAAAAAATCTATACTTTGCCGGACACTATTAAACTTGGCCAGCTACAGCTGAAACCATTGATTTACGGTATTGCTCTTTTTGCAATTGAATTTCACCCCAGAAAATTATCTATCCTTTAGCGGACACTATTAAACTTATACAGCAACTGCTGGGACACCAGATTTAGGGGATTGCTATTTTGGCAATAGAATTTCACCCCAGAACAAAATCTATCCTTTGCTGGACACTATTAAACTTGGCAAGCCACAGCTGAAGCCACTGATTTACGGTATTGCTATTTTGGCAATTGAATTTCACCCCAGAACAAAATATATAATTTGCCGGACACTATTAAACTTGGCCAGGCACAGCTGGGACACCAGATTTAGGGGATTGCTATTTTTGCAATAGAATTTAACGCCAGACAAAAATCTATCCTTTGCCGGACACTATTTATTTTGCCAGCCACAGCTGAGACCACTTATTTATGGTATTGCTATTTTGGCAAATGAATTTCACCCCAGAACAAAATCTATCCTTTGCCGGACACTATTAAACTTGGCCAGCCTTATCTCGAACACTAGATTTAGGGTATTATTCTTTTGGCAATTGAATTTCACCCTAGATAAATATCTATGCTTTGCCGGACAGTATTAAACTTAGCCAGCCACAGCTGGAACACCAGACTTAGGGGATTGCTATTGTGGCAATAGAAGTTCACCCCAGAAAAAAATGTATTCTTTGCCGGACACTATTAAACTTGGCCAGCCACAGCTGAAACAACTGATTTACGGTATTGCCATTTTGGCAATTGAATTTCACCCCAGGACAAAATCTATCCTTTGCAGGACACTATTAAACTTTGTCCGCCTCTGCAGGGACACCAGATTTAGGGGATTGCTATTTTTGCAATATAATTTAACCCCAGACAAACATTTATCCTTTGTCGGACACTATTAACTTTGCTAGCCACAGCTGAAACCACTGATTTATGGTATTGCTATTTTGGCAAATGAATTTCACCCCAGAACAAAATCTATCCTTTGCAGGACACTATTAAACTTGGCCAGCCACTGCTGGGACACCAGATTTAGGGGATTGCTATGTTGACAATAGAATTTCAACCCATAACAATATCAATCCTTTGACGGACACAATTAAACTTGGCCAGCCACTACTGAAACCACTGATTTACGGTATTGCTATATTAGCAATTGAATTTCACCCCAGAAAAAAAATCTATTCTTTGCCTGACACAATTAAAATTGGCCACACACAGCTGATACCACTGATTTACGGTATTGCTCTTTTGGCAATTGAATTTCACCCCAGAAAAATATCTATTCTTTAGCGGACACTATTAAACTTGGCCACCCACTGCTGGGACACCAGATTTAGGGCATTGCTATTTTAAAAATAGAATTTCACCCCAGAACAAAATATATCCTTTGCCGGGCACTATTAAACTTGGCCAACCACAGCTGAAACCACTGATTTACGGTATTTCTATTTTGGCAATTGAATTTCACCCCAGAACAAAATATATCATGTGCCGGACACTATTAAACTTGGCCAGGCATAGCTGGGAGACCAGATTTAGGGGATTGCTATTTTGCCAATTGAATTTCACCCCAGAAAAAAATATATCCTTCGCCGGACACACTATTAAATTTGGCCAGCCAAATATAAATTTGGCCAGCCATATAGGGGATTGCTATTTTGGCAATTGAGTTTATCCCCAGAACAAAATCTATTCTTTGCCGGACACTATTAAACTTGGACAGCCACAGCTGGGACACCATATTTAGGGGATTGCTATTTTGGCAATTGAATTTCACCCCAGGAAATTACCTATCCTGTGCCGGACACTGTTAAACTTGGCCAGCCACTGCTGGGACATAAGATTTAGCAGGTTGCTATTTTGGCAATAGAATTTCACTCCAGAAAAAAATATATCCTTTGCCGGACACTATTAAACTTGGCCAGCCACAGCTAAAACCACTGATTTACGGAATTGTTATTTTGGCAATTGAATTTCACCCCAGAAAATTATCTATCCTTTAGCTGACACTATTAAACTTGGCCAGTCACTGTTGGGACACCAGATTTAGTGGATTGGTACTTTGGCAAATGAATTTCACCCCATAAAAAAATCTATACTTTGCCGGACACTATTAAACTTGGCCAGCTACAGCTGAAACCATTGGTTTACGGAATTGCTCTTTTTGCAATTGAATTTCACCACAGAAAATTATCTATCCTTTAGCGGACACTATTAAACTTATACAGCAACTGCTGGGACACCAGATTTCGGGGATTGCTATGTTGACAATAGAATTTCAACCCATAACAATATCTATCCTTTGACGGACACAATTAAACTTGGCCAGCCACTACTGAAACCACTGATTTACGGCATTGCTATTTTGACAATTGAATTTCACTCCAGAACTAAATTTATCCTTTGCCGGACACTATTAAACTTGGCCAGGCACAGCAGGGACACCAGATTTGGTGGATTGCTATTTTGCCAATTGAATTTCACCCCAGAACAAAATCTATCCTTTGCCGGACACTATTAAACTTGGCGAGCCACTGCTGGGACACCATCTTTAGGGGATTGCTATTTTGGCAATTGAATTTCACCCCAGAACAAAATATATAATTTGCCGGACACTATTAAACTTGGCCAGGCACAGCTGGGACACCAGATTTAGGGGACTGCTATTTTTGCAATAGAATTTAACCCCAGACAAAAATATATCCTTTGCCGGACACTATTTATTTTGCCAGCCACAGCTGAGACCAATGATTTATGGTATTGCTATTTTGGCAAATGAATTTCACCCCAGAATAAAATCTATCCTTTGCGGGACACTATTAAACTTGGCCAGCCACTGCTGGGACACCAGATTTAGGTGATTGCTATTTTTGCAATTTAATTTCACCCCAGAACAAAATATATCCTTTGCCGGACACCATTAAAATTGGCCAGCTTTATCTCGAACACTAGATTTGGTGTATTGCTCTTTTGGCAAATGAATTTCACCACAGAAAATTATCTGTCCTTTGCCGGACACTATTAAACTTGGCCAGCCACTGCTGGGACACCAGATGTAGGGGATTGCTATTTTGGCAATTGAATTTCACCCCAGAACAAAATCTATCCTTTGCCGGACACTATTAAACTTGGCAAGCCACTGCTGGTACACCATATTTAGGGGATTGCTATTTTGGCAATTGAATTTCACCCCAGAACAAAATATATCCTTTGCCGGACACTATTAAACTTGGCCAGCCTTATCTCGAACACTATATTTAGGGTATTGATCTTTTGGCAATTGAATTTCACCATAGATAAATATCTATGCTTTGCCGGACAGTATTAAACTTGGCCAGCCACAGCTGAAACAACTGATTTACGGTATTGCTATTTTGGTAATTGAATTTCACTCCAGAAAATTATCTATCCTTTATTTGACACTATTAAACTTGGCCAGCCACTGCTGGGACACCAGATTTAGGGCATTGCTATTTTGGCAATAGAATTTCACACCAGATAAAAATTTGCCGGACAATATTAAACTTGGCCAGCCACAGCTGAAACCATTGATTTACGGTATCACTATTTTGGCAATTGAATTTTACCCCCAAACAAAATATATCCTTTGCCGGACACTATTAAATTGGCCAGCCACAGCTGAAACCATTGATTTACGGTATTGCTATTTTGGCAATTGAATTTCACCCCAGAAAATTATCTATCCTTTAGCAGACACTATTAAACTTGGCCAGCAACTGCTGGGACACCAGATTTAGGGGATTGCTATGTTGGCAATAGAATTTCAACCCAGAACAAAATCTATCCTTTGACGAACACTATTAAACTTGGCCAGCCACTGCTGAAACCACTGATTTACGGTATTGCTATTTGGGCAATTGAATTTCACCCCAGAACAAAATATATCCTTTGCAGGACACTATTAAACTTGGCCAGCCACAACTGCGACACCAGATTTGGTGGAATGCTATTTTGCCAATTGAATTTCACCCCAGAACAAAATCTATCCTTTGCCGGACACTATTAAACTTGGCGAGCCACTGCTGGGACACCATATTTAGGGGATTGCTATTTTTGCAATTAAATTCCACCCCAGAACAAAATATATCCTTTTTCGGACACTCTTAAACTTGGCCAGCCTTATCCCGAACACTAGATTTAGGGTATTGCTCTTTTGGCAATTGAATTTCACCCTAGATAAATATCTATGCTTTGCCGGACAGTATTAAACTTAGCCAGCCACAGCTGGAACACCAGACTTAGGGGATTGCTATTGTGGCAATAGAATTTCACCCCAGAAAAAAATGTATCCTTTGCCGGACACTATTAAACTTGGCCAGCCAAAGCTGAAACAACTGATTTACGGCATTGCTATTTTGGCAATTGAATTTCACCCCAGAACAAAATATATCCTTTCCTGGACACTATTAAACTTGGCCAGGCACAGCTGGGACACCAGATTTAGGGGATTGCTATTTTGCCAATTGAATTTCACTTCAATGTTCATGTGTTCTGACACACAGTAGTAAACACCAATCACAGAGAAATAATATCTGAATTCATCATAATGTTTATTAGTCCAAATACATAAAAAAAAAATTGACAATAAAAATACGAATCATGTACAACTTTCCACAATCATCATATATCCATATGGGTAAAAGGACACATCAGGTGGTACACAGGAAGAGAGGATCGGGGGGAGGGAGGGGAGGCAAAAAGAGCCCCCTCAATATAATTAATGTGCTACTAGTGCATAATAGATAATATGAATCAAGCCAAAAAGCCCACACCTAAGAACAATATTTTGATATAGCTACAGAGGCAAGTAATATACAATTAGTACACGTCAAATGTAAACAGCATATAAAAAGTCAGTGCATGTTCCTATAGCTAATCAAAGTTTAGAACAACAAGTTGCCCATGCTGCAAATGGTGAATCACTAGGTCATGGCTATAATGTACCTCACCCGTCCCCTCCTGTGTCACTCACCCACCTCGACGCGTTTCGCACACTGCTTCGTCAGGAGGGTCATCCCCTCCCTCCCCCCGATCCTCTCTTCCTGTGTACCACCTGATGTGTCCTTTTACCCATATGGATATATGATGATTGTGGAAAGTTGTACATGATTCGTATTTTTATTGTCAATTTTTTTTAAATGTATTTGGACTAATAAACATTATGATGAATTCAGATATTATTTCTCTGTGATTCGTGTTTACTACTGTGGGTCGGAACACATGAACATTGAATAGGGGTTGTTGGTGGTAAGGTGTGACCCAATTAGGTCTTTTTTCTTTTGGTGTCAATTGAATTTCACCCCAGAAAAAAAATATATCCTTTGCCGGACACTATTTAATTTGGCCAGCCACAGCTGAAACCACGGATTTACGGGATTGCTATTTTGACAATGGAATTTCATCCCATAAAATTATCTATCCTTTGCCGGACTCTATTAAACTTGGCCAGCCACTGCTGGGACACCAGATTTAGGGGATTGCTATTTTGGCAATTGAGTTTCACCACAGAACAAAATCTATCCTTTGCCGGACACTATTAAACTTGGACAGCCACAGCTGGGACACCATATTTACGGTATTGCTATTTTGGCAATTGAATTTCACCCCAGGAAATTACCTATCCTTTGCCGGACACGATTAAACTTGGACAGCCACTGCTGGGACACCAGATTTTGGGTATTGCTATATTAGCAATTGAATTTCACCCCAGAAAAAAAATCTATTTTTTGCCTAACACAATTAAAATTGGCCACACACAGCTGATACCACTGATTTACGGTATTGCTCTTTTGGCAATTGAATTTCACCCCAGAAAAATATCTATTCTTTAGTGGACACTATCAAACTTGGCCAGCGACTGCTGGGACACCAGATTTAGGGCATTGCTATTTTGAAATAGAATTTCACCCCAGAACAAAATATATCCTTTGCCGGGCACTATTAAACTTGGCCAGCCACAGCTGAAACCACTGATTTACGTTATTTCTATTTTGGCAATTGAATTTCACCCTTAGAACAAAATATATCCTGTGCCGGACACTATTAAACTTGGCCAGGCATAGCTGGGAGACCAGATTTAGGGGATTGCTATTTTGCCAATTGAATTTAACCCCAGAAAAAAATATATCCTTTGCCGGACACACTATTAATTTTGGCCAGCCACAGCTGAAACCACTGATTTATGGTATTGCTATTTTGACAATTGAATTTCATCCTAGAAAATTATCTATCCTTTTCTGGACACTATAAAGCTTGGCAGGCCACTGCTGGGACACCAGATATAGGGGATTGCTATTTTGGCAATTGAGTTTATCCCCAGAACAAAATCTATTCTTTGCCGGACACTATTAAACTTGGACAGCCAAAGCTGGGACACCAAATTTAGGGGATTGCTATTTTGGCAATTGAATTTCACCCCAGGAAATTACCTATCCTGTGTCGGACACTATTAAACTTGGCCAGCCACTGCTGGGACATCAGATTTAGCAGGTTGCTATTTTGGCAATAGAATTTCACTCCAGAAAAAATATATCCTTTGCCGGACACTATTAAACTTGGACAGCCACAGCTGAAACCGTTGATTTACGGTATTGCTCTTTTTGCAATTGAATTTCACCCCAGAAAATTATCTATCCTTTAGCGGACACTATTAAACTTATACAGCAACTGCTGGGACACCGGATTTAGTGGATTGCTATTTTGGCAATAGAATTTCACCCCAGAACAAAATCTATCCTTTGCTGGACACTATTAAACTTGGCAAGCCACAGCTGAAGCCACTGATTTACGGTATTGCTATTTTGGCAATTGAATTTCACCCCAGAACAAAATATATAATTTGCCGGACACTATTAAACTTGGCCATGCACGGCTGGGACACCAGATTTAGGGGATTGCTATTTTGGCAATAGAATTTAACCCCAGACAAAAATCTATCCTTTGCCGGACACTATTTATTTTGCCAGCCACAGCTGAGACCACTGATTTATGGTATTGCTATTTTGGCAAATGAATTTCACCCCAGAACAAAATCTATCCTTTGCCGGACACTATTAAACTTGGCCAGCCTTATCTCGAACACTAGATTTAGGGTATTATTCTTTTGGCAATTGAATTTCACCCTAGTTAAATATCTATGCTTTGCCGGACAGTATTAAACTTAGCCAGGCACAGCTGGGACACCAGATTTAAGGGATTGCTATTTTTGCAATATAATTTAACCCCAGACAAACATCTATCCTTTGCCGGACACTATTAATTTTGCTAGCCACAGCTGAAACCACTGATTTATGGTATTGCTATTTTGGCAAATGTATTTCACCCCAAAACAAAATCTATCCTTTGCCGGACACTATTAAACTTGGCGAGCCACTGCTGGGACACCAGATTTAGGGGATTGCTATGTTGACAATAGAATTTCAACCCATAACAATATCTATCCTTTGACGGACACTATTAAACTTGGCCAGCCACTGCTGAAACCACTGATTTACGGCATTGCTATTTTGGCAATTGAATTTCACTCCAGAACTAAATTTATCCTTTGCCGGACACTATTAAACTTGGCGAGCCACTGCTGGGACACCATCTTTAGGGGATTGCTATTTTGGCAATTGAATTTCACCCCAGAACAAAATATATAATTTGCCGGACACTATTAAACTTGGCCAGGAACAGCTGGGACACCAGATTTAGGGGACTGCTATTTTTGCAATAGAATTTAACCCCAGACAAAAATATATCCTTTGCCGGACACTATTTATTTTGCCAGCCACAGCTGAGACCACTGATTTATGGTATTGCTATTTTGGCAAATGAATTTCACCCCAAAACAAAATCTATCCTTTGCGGGACACTATTAAACTTGGCCAGCCACTGCTGGGACACCAGATTTAGGTGATTGCTATTTTGTCAATTTAATTTCACCCTAGAACAAAATATATCCTTTGCCGGACACCATTAAAATTGGCCAGCTTTATCTCGAACACTAGATTTGGTGTATTGCTCTTTTGGCAAATGAATTTCACCACAGAAAATTATCTGTCCTTTGCCGGACAATATTAAACTTGGCCAGCCACTGCTGGGACACCAGATGTAGGGGATTGCTATTTTGGCAATTGAATTTCACCCCAGAACAAAATATATCCTTTGCCGGACACTATTAAACTTGGCCAGCCTTATCTCGAACACTAGATTTAGGGTATTGATCTTTTGGCAATTGAATTTCACCATAGATAAATATCTATGCTTTGCCGGACAGTATTAAACTTTGCCAGCCAAAGATGGAACACCAGACTTAGGGGATTGCTATTGTGGCAATAGAATTTCACCCCACAAAAAAATACATCCTTTGCCGGACACTATTAAACTTGGCCAGCCACAGCTGAAACAACTGATTTACGGTATTGCTATTTTGGTAATTGAATTTCACTCCAGAAAATTATCTATCCTTTATTTGACACTATTAAACTTGGCCAGCCACTGCTGGGACACCAGATTTAGGGCATTGCTATTTTGGCAATAGAATTTCACACCAGATAAAAATCTATCCTTTGCCGGACACTATTAAACTTGGCCAGCCACAGCTGAAACCATTGATTTATGGTATCGCTATTTTGGCAATTGAATTTTACCCCCAAACAAAATATATCCTTTGCCGGACACTATCAAATTGGCCAGCCACAGCTGAAACCATTGATTTACGGTATTGCTATTTTGGCAATTGAATTTCACCCCAGAAAATTATCTATCCTTTAGCAGACACTATTAAACTTGGCCAGCAACTGCTGGGACACCAGATTTAGGGGATTGCTATGTTGGCAATAGAATTTCAACCCAGAACAAAATCTATCCTTTGACGAACACTATCAAACTTGGCCAGCCACTGCTGAAACCACTGATTTACGGTATTGCTATTTTGGCAATTGAATTTCACCCCAGAACAAAACATATCCTTTGCCGGACACTATTAAACTTGGCTAGCCTTATATCGAACACTAGATTTAGTGTATTGCTCTTTTGGCAATTGAATTTCACCCTAGATAAATATCTATGCTTTGCCGGACAGTATTAAACTTAGCCAGCCACAGCTGGAACACCAGACTTAGGGGATTGCAATTGTGGCAATAGAATTTCACCCCAGAAAAAAATGTATCCTTTGCCGGACAGTATTAAACTTGGCCAGCCAAAGCTGAAACAACTGATTTACGGTATTGCTATTTTGGCAATTGAATTTCACTTCAGAAAATTATCTATCCTTTTTTTGACACTATTAAACTTGGCCTGCCACGGCGAGTCGGTGTGATGACGTGAACACGTCACGTTGCGCTCTTCTCCTCCTCTACCCCTCCTCTTCCTCGCTCTCCGGCTCCTTAGTTGATGTTTGGAGTCCTGCGTCCGCCTGAGTCTTCTGCCCTGCTGTGCCGTCTGCCTCTCTGAGGAAAACGCTGGACTCCTGGTGTCTCCAGCTCCCGCTGCTGCTTGTCTCCAGTCTGTAGCCCTGCTGCCGTATATAGTGAGGGTGAGCTCCCAGACCCCCTCCTGCCGCCTCTTGCTGTTCCGCTCCGGTGAGAACTTCTGATCTCTGTCTGCCGTCCGCTGCCAGTCGCCTGTTATTTATAGGGAGTGTGTTTTCACCTCCCCCGTCCATCTCAACTGCTTGCTGACCGGCTTGGCTGGACCTGCTTTGCCTCTTACATCTTCTGTTTTTGTTCCCTCCTGCTCCAGCTTTGCTTGGTTTCCCCTGCTCCCCTGCTCGTCTCTGCTCTCCTGCTTCTGGACGTTGGACGGTGGACACGTGAGGAAGAAGTGTTTTTTTTATGTGTGTCTTTTCTTTGCTTTGCATTTTGCCTACAGTCTTGCCTACAGGTTTGCATTAGCCTGTATTAGCTGTGTGACTCTGGTTAACATCATAAGCTTCTGGTGGTTGACAATCAGGAAGTGAAAATAAAGATGTGATAAAAAAAATAAAGGAGACTAAAGGAGAATAAAGGAAAAGAGTGAAAAAGGAGAGGAAAACAGGGGAAAAAAAAAGTTAAAGTTAAAGTTAAAGCAAAAAAATAAATAAAAAAAACAGTGTTGAAAGCAGAGCAGATGCGGATGTGAAAGGAGGAGAAAGGAAAGAAGAGGAAAAGGGGTCTCAGGGAGTAAAGGGGAAATCGACAATAAAAAAAGAAAAATATATAAAAAATAAAAATAAAAATAAAAAAAAAACTTTAAATATATACATTGAAACGGGTCCTAAACGATCAATGGCTCCAAAGCGGCGGTCGATTGACTCTTCTGGAACAAAACTGGGGACAAAGACACTAGAAGGCAAAATTGATAAGTTTTTGAAATCCCCCTCCCTCAATGAAAAGGGGTCATCTAAAGGGAGAATGATTACCAACTCTAAGAAAACTGTTAAAATTCCCCATGCGGAAGAATCTTCTGAGGATGGGCTATTAGACCAGGAAGGAGGGGAGGAAAGTCTCCCATTGCAAATAGAAACTGAACATGACCCCTTAGCTCTGGAAAAAAAATTGTGCGCTGTGAAAAACAATGGTATGTTAGGTCAATGCAGAGCGACACATCCTTAATTAGAGAAGACCTGTCCAACATCCGAGATCGAGTACTTAATATGGAGAAGACGGTCGACTCTTTGCAATCCGTTGTGGAGATGATAAAATCCAAGACTCTGTTTCTCTCTTCAGAAAACCACCTTTTACAAAATAAACTGGAGGACTTGGAAAATAGATCAAGGCGGCATAATATCCGTATAGTTGGATTTCCAGAAGGAGCTGAAGGCAGGCAGCTAGCCGAACAACTTAAGGATGTAATTTTGGAGAACTTGGGCAGTGATCACTTTTCTTCCATGTTTCAAATAGAAAGAGCCCACCGGGTTCCAGGGGGAAAACCCATTCCAGGGAGGCCGCCGCGAGTAATCTTAATGAAACTATTATTATCTATGGATAGAGATATGATACTGAGAAGGGCAAGAGAATGCTCACCCATTGACTACCAAGGCAATAAGTTGTTATTTTTCCCTGATTTTGCTAGACAGACTCAGGAAAAAAGAAAAAGTTTCACTGAGATAAAGAAACGCTTGGCGTCTAAGGACATTAAATATTCTCTACAGTATCCAGCGAAATTAAGAGTGATTTATAATGGGACTATTCAATTCTTTGAGAAACCGCAATTTGTACTGGATTGGATGGAACAATTGGGCATTTGAAAAATCTTTATGAAGCGATGGAGGGGATGGAGGGGGGAAGGGACTAGCGGGGGGGAGAATGGCCGGAAGGTAGAGGTTTGCTGACTAGATCGGGCAGACCAAAGGGGGGGGGGAGAGGGAAGGGGGAGGGAATTCAACCTGCAGGGAGGGTTGTTTTTTTTTTTTCTTCCTTTGATTGATGTCTGTTAGAATCGTCTCTTGGAATGTTAGAAGTCTTGGGGAAAGGGTTAAGAGGCAAGCTATTATGGATGCAGTAAAAAGACACCTTCCCGCAATTATTTGTATAGGAGAAACCCATCTCACTGAAGGGACCGTGTCCCGCCTGATGACGGGATGGCATTCCCAATCCTACCATTCTACTTTTAGTGGCGCCTCTAGGGGTGTATCGGTTCTGATTCATAACTCTATAGATTTTTTATTGATAGAATCTCATATAGATAACCAGGGCAGATTTATCTTTCTGTATGGGAGGCTCCATGGATATAGTAACATTCTCGCCTTTTTTTATATACCTCCGCCATTCTCCATGTATCCACTCACCCAACTATTGCGTTTTTTGGAAAAGAAACCAGAATGTCGGCTTGTTTTGATGGGAGACTTTAACGCGGTTATGGATCCTAAAAAGGACAGACTGACCTTAGATCCAGATCGGGGAAGAAACATCTGTAATTCTCCACTGCTTCAGTTCTGTACGGAAATTGGATTGGTGGATATATGGGAATCTGTTGGCGGAGGAACAATCAATCTACTGAATACAACAAAGAAGAGATGCAGAAGGCTAGCTGTTCTCTGAAGGAATATGTGATGGAGAAAGCCAATCATAGGTTACTTTTTAAGGGACAAAAGTATTTTTCAGAATCTGGACGTCCTGGTAAGCTTCTAGCTAAAATAATTTCACAACAGGACAAGAAAAAGAAAGCTATCACTTTGGTTCGTAATTTAGATGGGGTAATTATATCAGACCCAGAGGGAATTAGAGATACCTTTCTGCAATATTACGCTCAGATATATAGAGCTTCTCCTGGTTTGCCGTCTGACCTGGCGAGGCAGTTACTGGAGAGAATTTCCCTTCCGATGTTAACAGAAGTCCAAAAAGAATCTTTGGAAGGAGAGTTGTCTCTTGTGGAGATTCAAGAGGCCTTGAGGTCTATTTCTGGGAATTCATCGCCAGGGTCAGACGGTCTTCCATACGAATTCTACCGTAAGTATAGCGATGTTATCCTTCCTCATTTATTGGAAGTGTTCTCTCAAGCATTGCAGGGAGGGACTTTGCCACAGTCCATGACGGAAGCCGTGATAGTTTTAATCCCTAAAAAAGATAAAGACCTGGCAGATTTGGGCTCATATAGACCAATCTCCTTATTAAATACGGACGTTAAGCTGTTATCAAAGGTTCTGGCTAAGAGGCTCTCCCAGGTTATGTCTTTTGTGATTCATCCAGATCAAAATGGCTTTATGCCAAAAAGGGGCACCCATCACAACCTGCACAGGTTCTTTACTAATATTCAGTCTCCTGGTGGCGGCGCCCGCTCGGTCCTGTCATTGGATGCCACTAAGGCGTTCGACAGGGTCGAGTGGACGTTTCTCTGGGAGGTGATGAGAAGAATGGGTTTTGGCCCCAAATTTATGAGGATGGTTCAGCTGTTATATAAATGCCCAGTGGCTAGGATTAGGATTAATGATATGCTGACAGAGAGTTTTGCACTGGGAAGAGGTACACGTCAAGGATGTCCTCTTTCCCCTCTTTTATTTAATATTTATATTGAACCTCTAGCAGCCAGTATAAGGCAGGACTCGAGAGTGGATGGCTTTGGTGTAATGGAGAAGCAGGATCGTATATCTCTCTATGCAGATGATATCTTGTTTTTCATTCCCCAAACAGAAAATACACTTCCTCGAATAATGGAATTAGTCAATCTATTCTCTGATCCCTCTGGCCTGGAGGTTAACTGGGGGAAGACTGCTCTTCTCCCCGTAGACGAACTGCGAGTATCTATGGAAAATCTTGCCAATCGGGTATCGATCTCTAATTCAATAAAATACCTAGGGATAACAGCTTCTGCCAAAGCCCAAGATTATCTTCAACTCAACCTGATTCCTTTATTGTCAAAGGTGAGATCCAAAATTAAGATATGGCAAAAAATTCTGCCTGCAAGTGCAGACAGAATTTCACTAATAAAAATGGTGGTGTTGCCCCAGGTTCTCTATGTCCTTCGCAACTCGCCTGTTTGGATTGAAGATAAGTACTTCAGGTTGATAGAACGGATGATTAATGATTTACTATGGGGAAGGAAGCGGGTGAGACTAAAGGTGCTTTACTTTTCCATGCCCTACAGTAGGGGAGGCCTTAACCTCCCCTAATTTTAGGGGTTATTTTATGGCCTCTCAACTCTGTTTTTTTAATGATTGGGAAAATAGTCAACTCTGTAGAAAATTGGTGAAAGACTCAGGTTTTTCGGATTTATTTACAGTATTAGAGTCTGACTATTTACTCAATACACAGATTGGATATAAACCTTTCTGTAGAATGGCTACAAAGGCTTGGCTGGTTATAAAGAGTTGGTTTAAAATTAAGGCATCACTTATCTGTACCCCACTATGGCATAATTCAAAGCTTTTGAATCTGGATGATCCAAACTGTTGGCAATATTGGAGGAAGAGAAATATCCAATATTTGAATCACGTGGTTAGAGATGGGCAAATCCTTTCTCTTATGGAGCTAAAACAAAATTTAAATGTAGGTGAGGTGGCTTGGTATGCATATTTTCAATTGAGGTTGGCACCTCTTAGTACTGCCGATAGTCATTCACTTGAGGTAGACACTCCTGAATTTTTGCACAATTTGATTTGTAAGAAAGGTGGTATGAAAGTTAAATTATCACATTGTTATAGACACTTGATGAAAAGTTTTTTTTCGGAATGTTTTTCTCAAGGACAGAGATCCTGGTCTGTTTTATTGTCAGAGGTGGGTCCCCTGGATTGGGAGAATATAGGGGAGAATCTAAGTCAGGTTTCGCACAATTTTTATCATACTGTTGTACAGTTTAATATTATACACAAAATATATGTGACACCTCTATGGCTCCATAAGAGGGGATTTAGAGCCTCCACTAATTGTCTCCGCTGTCGGGACCCCAGGGCAGATCATTTACATCTGTTCTGGGATTGCCCTATAATGAGCAAATACTGGAGAACGATTCAAACAATCTTGGCTCAGAGACTTAATATAGATATTCCTCTATCTCCCAAGGTATGGGTGTTGGGGGATTTATCAGAGGTTAATTGCCAGTCCTTGAAGGGCCGACTGTTGACTAAAGTGATGTTTCTGGCCAGGCTTCTTGTAGCCGGAGAATGGTTTTCCCCTTTTGCTGCAGATTGTAATAATTGGTTATGTTTAGTGGATAAGGTGAAAATCTATGAGAGGATCATGTATAGACAAAGAGGGTCCTACGTAAAGTGGGGCAATATTTGGAAGGATTGGGACGATTAAGTAAATATAAGTTTTTTTTTTGTTTGTTTGTTTTTGTTCTCACTGCAGGATTGGGATTGGGGGGGGGTCATGGGGGGTGGGAGGAATGGGGATGCTTTTTCTTCTTGTAATTCTGTTTTATGGATTGTGTTTTTTGAGAAAAATAAAAAATTATTTATAAAAAAAAAAAAAAAAAAGATTTCGGGCATTGCTATTTTGGCAATAGAATTTCACCCCAGAACAAAATCTATCCTTTGCCGGACACTATTAAACTTGGCCAGCCACAGCTGAAACCACTGATTTACGGTATTGCTATTTTGGCAATTGAATTTCAACACAGGACAAAATCTATCCTTTGCAGGACACTATTAAATTGGTAAGCCTCTGCTGGGACACCAGATTTAGGGGATTGCTATTTTTGCAATAGAATATAACCCCAGACAAAAATCTATTCTTTGCCGGACACTATTAAACTTGGCCAGCTTTATCTCGAACACTAGATTTGGTGTATTGCTCTTTTGGCAAATGAATTTCACCACAGAAAATTATCTGTCCTTTGCCGGACACTATTAAACTTGGCCAGCCACTGCTGGGACACCAGATGTAGGGGATTGCTATTTTGGCAACTGAATTTCACCCCAGAACAAAATCTATCCTTTGCCTGCCACTATTAAACTTGGCAAGCCACTGCTGGGACACCATATTTAGGGGATTGCTATTTTGGCAATTGAATTTCACCCTAGAACAAAATATATCCTTTGCCGGACACTATTAAACTTGGCCAGCCTTATCTCGAACACAAGATTTAGGGTATTGCTCTTTTGGCAATTGAATTTCACCCTAGATAAATACCTATGCTTTGCCGGACAGTATTAAACTTAGCCAGCCACAGCTGGAACACCAGACTTAGGGGATTGCTATTGTGGCAATAGAATTTCACCCCAGAAAAAAATCTATCCTTTGCCGGACACTATTAAACTTGGCCAGGCACAGCTGAAACCACTGATTTACGGTATTGCTATTTTTGCAATTGAATTTCACCCCAGAACAAAATATATCCTTTGCCGGACACTATTAAACTTGGTCAGGCACAGCTGGGACACCAGATTTAGGAGATTGCTATTTTGCCAATTGAATTTCACCCCAGAAAAAAATATATCCTTTGCCGGACACTATTTAATTTGGCCAGCCACAGCTGAAACCATGGATTTACGGGATTGCTATTTTGACAATGGAATTTCATCCCATAAAATTATCTATCCTTTGCAGGATACTATGAAACTTGGCCAGCCACTGCTGGGACACCAGATTTAGGGGATTGCTATTTTGGCAATTGAGTTTCACCCCAGAACAAAATCTATCCTTTGCCGGACACTATAAAACTTGGACAGCGACAGCTGGGACACCATATTTACGGCATTGCTATTTTGGCAATTGAATTTCACCCCAGGAAATTACCTATCCTTTGCCGGACACTATTAAACTTGGCCAGCCACTGCTGGGACACCAGATTTAGCAGGTTGCTATTTTTGCAATTGAATTTCACCCAAGAAAAAAATATATCCTTTGCTGGACACTATTAAATTTAGCCAGCCAAAGCTGAAACAACTGATTTACAGTATTGCTATTTTGGCTATTGAATTTCACTTCAGAAAATTATCTATCCTTTATTTGACACTATTAAACTTGGTCAGCCACTGCTGGGACACCAGATTTAGGGCATTGCTATTTTGGCAATAGAATTTCACCCCAGAACAAAATCTATCCTTTGCCGGACACTATTAAACTTGGCCAGCCACAGCAAAAACCACTGATTTACGGTATTGCTATTTTGGCAATTGAATTTCACCACAGGACAAAATCTATCCTTTGCAGGACACTATTAAACTTGGTCAGCCTCTGCTGGGACACCAGATTTAGGGGATTGCTATTTTTGCAATAGAATTTAACCCCAGACAAAAATCTATCCTTTGCCGGACACTATTAACTTGGCCTGCCTTATCTCGAACACTAGATTTAGGTTATTGCTCTTTTGGCAATTGAATTTCACCCCAGAAAATTATCTGTCCTTTGCCGGACACTATGAAACTTGGCCAGCCACTGCTGGGACACCAGATTTAGGGGATTGCTATTTTGGCAATTGAATTTCACCCCAGAACAAAATCTATCCTTTGCCGGACTCTATGAAACTTGGCGAGCCGCTGCTGGGACACCAGATTTAGGAGATTGCTATTTTGGCAATTGAATTTCACCCCAGAACAAAATCTATCCTTTGCCGGACACTATTAAACTTGGCCAGCCACTGCTGGGACACCAGATTTAGGAGATTGCTATTTTGGCAATAGAATTTCACACCAGAACAAAATGTCTCCTTTGCCGGACACTATTAAACTTGGCCAGCCACAGCTGAAACCACTGATTTACGGTATTGCTATTTTGGCAAATGAATTTCACCGCAGAACAAAATATATCCTTTGCCGTACACTATTAAACTTGGCCAGGCACAGCTGGGACACCAGATTTAGGGAATTGCTATTTTGCCAATTGAATTTCACCACAGAAAAAAATATATCCTTTGCCGGATACTATTACATTTGGCCAGCCACAGCTTAAACCACGGATTTACGGTATTTCTATTTTGACAATTGAATTTCATCCCATAAAATTATCTATCCTTTCCCGGACACTATGAAACTTGGCCAGCCACTGCTGGGACACCAGATTTAAGGGACTGCTATTTTGGCAATTGAGTTTCACCCCAGAACAAAATCTATACTCTGCAGAACACAATTAAACTTGGACAGCCACAGCTGGGACACCATATTTAGGGTATTGCTATTTTGGCAATTGAATTTCACCCCAGGAAATTACCGATCCTTTGCCGGACACTATTAAACATGGCCAGCCATTGCTGGGACACCAGATTTAGCAGGTTGCTATTTTGGCAATAGAATTTAACTCCAGAAAACAATATATCCTTTGCCGGACACTATTAAACTTGGCCAGCCACAGCTGAAATCACTGATTTATGGTATTGCTATTTTGGCAAATGAATTTCACCCCAGAACAAAATCTATCCTTTGATGGACACTATTAAACTTGGCCAGCCACTGCTGGGACACCAGACGTATGGGAATGGTATTTTGGCAATTGAATTTCACCCTAGAAAATAATCTATCCTTTGAGATACACTATTAAACTCAGCCAGAGACAGCTGAAACCACTGATTTACGGTATTGCTATTTTGTCAAATAAATTTCACCCCAGAACAAAATCTATCCTTTGATGGACACTATTAAACTTGGCCAGCCACTGCTGGGACACCAGACTTAGGGGATTGCTATTTTGGCAATAGAATTTCACCCCAGAAAAAAATATATCCTTTGCCTGACACTATTAAACTTGGCCAGCCACAGCTGAAACCACTGATTTACGGTATTGCTATTTTGGCAATCGATTTTCACCTCAGAAAATGATCTATCCTTTAGCAGACACTATTAAACTTGACCATTCACTGCTGGCACACCAGATTTAGGGGATTGGTATTTTGGCAATTGAATTTCACACCATAAAAAAATCTATACTTTGCCGGACACTATTAAACTTGGCCAGCCACAGCTGAAAACACAGATTTACGGAATTGCTATTTTGGCAATTGAATTTCACCCCAGAAAATTATCTATCCTTTAGCGGACACTATTAAACTTGACCAGTCACTGCTGGGACGCCAGATTTCGGGGATTGGTATTTTGGCAATTGAATTTAACCCCAGAACAAAATCTATCCTTTGCCGGACACAATTAAACTTGGCCAGCCACTGCTGGACACGAGATTTAGGGGAATGCTATTTTGGCATTCGGATTTCACCCTAGAACAAAATCTATCCTTTGCCGGACACTTTTAAACTTGGCCAGCCTTATCTCGAGCACTAGATTTAGGGTATTGCTCTTTTGGCAATTGAATTTCACCCTAGATAAATCTCCATGCTTTGAAGAACAGTATTAAACTTAGCCAGCCACAGCTGGAACTCCAGACTTAGGGGAATTCTATTGTGGCAATAGAATTTCACCCCAGAAAAATATGTATCCTTTGCCGGACACTATTAAACATGGCCAGCCACTTCTGGGATACCAGATTTAGGGCATTGCTATTTTGGCATTGGAATTTCACCCCAGAACAAAATCTATCCTTTGCCGGACACTATTAAACTTGCCCAGCCACAGCTGAAACCACTGATTTACGATATTGCTTTTTTGGCAATTGAATTTCACCCCAGAACAAAATATATCCTTTGACGGACACAATTAAATTGGCCACCCACAGCTGAAACCATTGATTTACGCTATTGCTATTTTGGCAATTGAATTTCACCCCAGAAAATTATCTATCCTTTAGCGGACACTATTAAACTCGGCCAGCCACAGCTGAAATCATTGATTTACGGTATTGCTATTTTGGCAAATTAATTTAACCCCAGAACAAAATCTATCCTTTGCTTGACACTATTAAACTTGGCCAGCCACTGCTGGGTCACCAGACTTAGGGGATTGCTATTTTGGCAATTAGATTTCACCCCAGAAGAAAATATATCCTTTACCGGACACTATTAATCTTGGCCAGCCACAGCTGGGACACCAGATTTAGGGGATTGCTATTTTGGCAATTTAATTTCACCCCAGACAATTATCTATCCTTTAGCGGACACTATTAAACTTGGCCAGCCGCTGCTGGGACACCAAATTTAGTGGATTGCTATTTTGGCAATTGAATTTCACCCCATAAAAAAATCTATCCTTTTCCGGACACTTTTAAACTTGGCCAGCCACAGCTGAAACAACAGATTTACGGTGTTGTTATTTTGGCATTTGAATTTATCCGCAGAACAAAATCTATCCTTTGCCGGACACTATTAAACTTGGCCAGTTACTGCTGGGACACCAGATTTAGGGGATTGCTATTTTGGCAATTGAATTTCACCCCAGAACACAATCTATCTTTTGCTTGACACTATTAAATTTGGCCACCCACAGCTGAAACTACTGATTTATGGTATTGCTATTTTGGCAATTGAATTTCACCACAGGACAAAATCTATCCTTTGCAGGACTCTATTAAACTTGGCCAGCCTCTGCTGGGACACCAGATTTAGGGGATTCCTTTTTTTGCAATAGAATTTCACCCCAGACAAAAATCTATCCTTTGCCGGACACTATTAAACTTTGCCAGCCTCAGCTGAAACCACTGATTTATGGTTTTGCTATTTTGGCAAATGAATTTCACCCCAGAACAAAATCTATCCTTTGCCGGACACTATTAAACTTGGCCAGCCACTGCAGGGACACCAGATTTAGGGGATTGCTATTTTGGCAATTGAATTTAACCCCAGACAAAAATCTATCCTTCGCCGGACACTATTAAATTTGGCCAGCCACAGCTGAAACCACTGATTTACGGTATTGCTATTTTGGCAATTGAATTTTACCCCAGAACACAATCTATCCTTTGCCGGACACTATTAAACTTGGCCAGCCACTGCTGGACACCAGATTTAGAGGAATGCTATTTTGGCATTCGGATTTCACACCAGAAGAAAATCTATCCGTTGCCATACACTATTAAACTTGGCCAGCCCGGCTGAAACCATACATTTGCTGTATTGCTATTTTGGAAATTGAATTTTACCCCAGAACAAAATCTATCCTTTGCCGGACACTATTAATCTTGGCCAGCCACTGCTGGGACACCAGATTTTGGGGATTGCTATTTTGGCAATAGAATTTCACCCCAGACGAAAATCTATCCTTTGCCGGACACTATTAAACTTGGCCAGCCAAAGCTGAAACCATTGATTTACGGTATTGCTATTTTGGCAATTGAATTTTACCCCAGAACAAAATCTATCCTTTGCCGGACACTATTAATCTTGGCCAGCCACTGCAGGGACACCAGATTTAGGGGATTGCTATTTTGGCAATTGAATTTAACCGCAGAAAATTATCTATCCTTTGCCGGACACTATTAAACTTGGCGAGCCACTGCTGGGACACTAGACTTTGGGGATTGCTATTTTGGCAATTGAATTTTACCCCAGAACAAAATCTATCCGTTGCCGGACACTATTAAACTTGACTAGCTCTGCTGAAACCATTCATTTGCTGTATTGCTATTTTGGCAATTGAATTTCACCCCAGAACAAAATCTATCCTTTGCCGGACACTTTTAATCTTGGACAGCCACTGCTGGGACACCAGATTTAGGGGATTGCTATTTTGGCAATTGAATTTCACCCCAGAAAATTATCTATCCTTTGCCGACACTATTAAACTTGGCCAGCCACTGATGGGACACCAGATTTTGGGGATTGCTATTTTGGCAATAGAATTTCACCCCAGAACAAAATCTATCCTTTGCCGGACACTATTGAACTTGGCCAGCCATAGCTGAAACCACTGATTTACGGTATTGCTATTTTGGCAAATTAATTTCACACCAGAAAAAAAATATATCCTCTGCCAGATACTATTAAACTTGACTAGCTCTGCTGAAACCATTCATTTGCTGTATTGCTATTTTGGCAATTGAATTTCACCCCAGAACAAAATCTATCCTTTGTCGGACACTTTTAATCTTGGACAGCCACTGCTGGGACACCAGATTTAGGGGATTGCTATTTTGGCAATTGAATTTCACCCCATAAAATTATCTATCCTTTGCCCGACACTATTAAACTTGGCCAGCCACTGCTGGGACACCATATTTAGGGTATTGCTATTTTGGCAATTGAATTTCACCCAAGAACAAAATCTATCCTTTGCCGAACACTATTAAACTTGGTCAGGCACTGCTGGGACACCAGATTTAGGGGATTGCTATTTTGGCAATTGAATTTCACCCCAGAACAAAATCTATCCTTTGCCGGACACTATTAAACATGACCAGCCACTGCTTGACACTAGATTTAGGGGAATGCTATTTTGGAATTCGGATTTCACCCCAGAACAAAATCTATCCTTTGCCGGACTCTATTTAACTTGTCCAGCCATAGCTGAAACCACTGATTTACGGTATTGCTATTTTGGCAATTGAATTTCACCACAGAACAAAATCTATCCATTGCCGGACACTATTAAACTTGGCCAGCCACTGCTGGACACCAGATTTAGGGGAATGCTATTTTGGCATTCGGATTTCACCCCAGAACAAAATCTATCCTTTGACGGACACTATTAAACTTGTCCAGCTATAGCTGAAACCACTGATTTACGGCATTGCTATTTTGGCAATTGAATTTCCCCACAGAACAAAATCTATCCTGTGCCGGACACTATTAAACTTGGCCAGCCACTGCTGGGACACCAGATTTACGGTATTGCTATTTTGGCAATTGAATTTCACCCCAGAACAAAATCTATCCTTTGCCGGACACTATTAAACTTGGTCAGCCACTGCTGGGACACCAGATTTAGGGGATTGCTATTTTGGCAATAGAATTTCACCCCAGACAAAAATGTATCCTTTGCCGGACACTATTAAACTTGGCCAGCCATAGCTGAAACCACTGATTTACGGTATTGCTATTTTGGCAAATGAATTTCACCCCAGAAAAAAAATCTATCCTTTGCCGGATACTATTAAACTTGGTCAGCCACTGCTGGGACACCATATTTAGGGTATTGCTATTTTGGCAATTGAAATTAACCCCAGAACAAAATCTATCCTTTGCCGGACTCTATTAAACTTGGCCAGCCACTGCTGGGACACCAGATTTAGGGGATTGCTATTTTGGCAATTGAATTTCACCCCAGAACAAAATCTATCCTTTGCCGGACACTATTAAACTTGGCCAGCCACAGCTGAAACCACTGATTTACGGTATTGCTATTTTGGCAATTGAATTTCACACAAAAACAAAATCTATCTTTTGCCGGACACTATTAAACTTGGCTAGCCAAAGCTGAAACCACTGATTTACGGTACTACTATTTTGGCAATTGAATTTCACCCCATAAAGTTATTTATCCTTTGCCGGACACTATAAAACTTGGCCAGCCAATGCTGGGACACCATATTTAGGGGATTGCTATTTTTTCAATTGAATTTCACCCCAGAAAAAAATCTATCCTTTGCCATACACTATCAAACTTGGCCAGCCACAGCTGAAACCACAGATTTAGGGTATTGCTATTTAGGCAATTGAATTTCACCCCAGAAAAAAAATCTATCCTTTGCCGAATACTATTAAACTTGGTCAGCCATTCCTATGGACAACAGATTTAGGTTATTGCTATTTTAGCAATTGAATTTCACCCCAGAAAATTATCTATCCTTTGCAGGACACTATTAAACTTGGCCTGCCAAAGCTTAAACCACTGATTTACGGTACTACTATTTTGGCAATTGAATTTCACCCCATAAAGTTATCTATCCTTTGCCTGACACTATTAAACTTGCCCAGCCACAGCTGAAACCACTGATTTAGGGTATTGCTATTTAGGTAATTGAATTTCACCCTAGAACAAAATCTATCCTTTGCCGAACACTATTAAACTTGGCCAGCCACTGCTGGACACCAGATTTAGGGGATTGCTATTTTGGCATTCGGATTTTACCCCAGAACAAAATCTATCCTTTGCCGGACACTATTAAACTTGGCCAGCCACTGCTGGGACACCGGATTTAGGGAATTGCTATTTTGGCAATAGAATTTCACCCAAGACAAAAAACTATCCTTTGCCGGACACGATTAAACTTGGCCAGCCACTACTGAAACCACTGATTGACGGTATTGCTATTTTGGCATTTGAATTTCACCCCAGAACAAAATCTATCCTTTGCCGGACACAATTAAACAATGAAACCACTGATTTACGGTACTACTATTTTGGCAAATTGAATTTCACCCCATAAAGTTATCTATCCTTTGCCGGACACTATTAAACTTGGCCAGCCACTGCTGGGACACCAGATTTAGGGGATTGCTATTTTGGCATTGAATTTCACCCCAGAAAAATGCCTATCCTTTGCTGGCATCTATTAAACTTGGCCAGCCACTGCTGGGATACCAGATTTATGGTATTGCTATTTTGGCAATTGAATTTCACCCCAGAACAAAATCTATCCTTTGCCGGACACTATTAAACTTGGCCAGCCACAGCTGAAACCACTGATTTACGGTATTGCTATTTTGGCAATTGAATTTCACCCCAGAAAATTATCTATCCTTTGCCGGACACTATTAAACTTGGCCAGCCACTGCTGGGACACCACATTTAGGGGATTGCTATTTTGGCAATAGAATTTCACCCCAGACAAAAATCTATCCTTCGCCGGACACTATTAAACTTGGCCAGCCACAGCTGAAACCACTGATTTACGGTATTGCTATTTTGGCAATTGAATTTTACCCCAGAACAAAATCTATCCTTTGCCGGACACTATTAAACTTGGCCAGCCACTGCTGGACACCAGATTTAGGGGAATGCTATTTTGGCATTCGGATTTCACCCCAGAAGAAAATCTATCCGTTGTCGGACACTATTAAACTTGGCCAGCCCGGCTGAAACCATTCATTTGCTATATTGCTATTTTGGAAATTGAATTTCACCCCAGAACAAAATCTATCCTTTGCCGGACACTATTAATCTTGGCCAGCCACTGCTGGGACACCAGATTTAGGGGATTGCTATTTTGGCAATTGAATTTCACCCCAGAAAATTATCTATCCTTTGCCGGACACTATTAAACTTGGCCAGCCACTGCTGGGACACCAGATTTAGGGGATTGCTATTTTGGCAATAGAATTTCACCCCAGACAAAAATCTATCCTTCGCCGGACACTATTAAACTTGGCCAGCCACAGCTGAAACCACTGATTTACGGTATTGCTATTTTGGCAATTGAATTTTACCCCAGAACAAAATCTATCCTTTGCCGGACACTATTAAACTTGGCCAGCCACTGCTGGACACCAGATTTAGGGGATTGCTATTTTGACAATTGAATTACACCCTAGAAAAAAAAGATATATCCTTTGCAGGACACTATTAAACTTAGCCAGCCACAGCTCAAACCACAGATTTACGGTATTGCTCTTTTGGCAATTGAATTTCACCCCAGGAAAAAAAACTATCCTTTGCTGGACACTATTAAACTTGGACAGCCACTGCTGGGACACCAGATTTTGGGGATTGCTATTTTGGCAATAGAATTTCACCCCAGACGAAAATCTATCCTTTGCCGGACACTATTAAACTTGGCTCTGCCCCGCCCACAAACCAAGAAAGACATGATTGGTTACTGCCGCCAATGGATTGCTGATTGTTCCTACTATGATAATATTCTGAGACAAGCCACTCATACTGATATGCCTGACTTCATTACATGGTCTGATGAAATGGTACAAGCTTTTAGTCATTTGAAATGTGCAATGGTTTCAAGTCCTGGTTTGGGCCTACCCGACTATGCGGTGATGTTTCACTTATTTTCCATGGACAATTGTAAAACCATAGCGGGAGTCCTGGCGCAAGACCATGGAGGAAAATACCGCCCTGTTTCTTTTTTCTCAAAGGTGGTTCCCGTACAGGTTCAGGGCATGTTTGCGTGTCTCAGGAGTTTAGCAGCCTGTGCTATGGTCACTTATATGGCCACGTCTATCACCCTAGGTCATCCCACCACTCTGCATACCTCAAATTTGCCCTAAAAAAGTACTTTATAAGAAAAATTAGGAACCAAAATAAAAAATCTGGAAGAAAAAACGATATAAAAAAACAGACAGAAAAACCCATACAAGAAGGGATTTCAAAATTTTCCCATACTACTCTGAGACCGAAGTCACACTTTGACCCCCTTGGTGAATATTCAAATGCCCTAATCACCTTCCAAACACTAGTTTTGAGAGATCTAAGAAAAATCAAATCTAAGAATAGAAAAGGATCTCAAAATTTAACAAAAAAAGAAAGGATGGCTATTATGACACTACAGAAAAATAATGAAATTGTGATTAGACCTGCGGATAAGGGGGGGGGGGATAGTCATTTTAGACCTAGAAGTATACCATATAGAAGCTATGAGGCTATTGAAGGATGAAAAAACTTATAAAAAACTAAAATCTAATCCTACAGAGAGCTATAAGAAAAAATTAGACCTATTAGTAAAAAAAAGGGAAATCCACAGGTATTCTTACCCTTGAGGAATCAAAGTACATAAAAAATCAGAACCCAAGGATACCAATTTTTTATTACTTACCGAAGATCCATAAGTGTCAAAAAAATCCCCCAGGGAGACCGATTGTCTCCGGGATTGAGGGACTAACTGCTAATCTCTCAAAATATGTAGACATACAATTACAGAAATGTGTGGTAAAACTCCCAGCCTATATTAAAAATACAAAACATATTCTCCAGCTATTGGAGGAGGTACAGTGGGAGGAAAATTATATAATGGGTACTATGGACGTGACATCACTATATACTATCATTGAGAACAATAAAGGAAGGGAAGCAGCTGAACACTTCCTAAAAAAGGAAGGAAACCTATTGGAAGCACAAATTGAGTACATAGGACAATGTATCTCATTCATTTTAACGCATAATTATTTTAATTATGATGGGGACTTTTACCTCCAGACGTGGGGGACTGCTATGGGGACCCGGTTCGCACTGAGTTTCGCCAATCTATATGTTGGGAGATGGGAGGAATATACCATATTCCCGACTGGCGAGCTTGGTGCGGACCTGGTCCTCTGGTGGAGATTTATAGATGATATTGTTTTTATTTGGAAGGGTGGAGAATCGAAAATAATACAGTTTTTAGATAATTTAAATAAAAAAGAATTTTATCTGAATTTTACATATAATTGGAGCCAACAAGAGATCAATTTTTTGGACCTAACGATATTCATAGAAAATGGAAAAATTCATACTAAAACCTTTCATAAACCCACTGACAGTAATAGTTATATATCATTGGATAGTTGTCATCTATCTACTTGGCTGACAAATATACCTCGCAGCCAGTATATAAGGGTGAGAAGGAATTGCAGTAAAATAACACAGTTTGAAGAGGAAACTATAACATTAAATAAAGAATTTCTAGAAAAAGGCTATAAACTTGAAAATCTAATACCCATAGTAGGAGAGATAAAAAATATGGATCGTAAAGAGCTGTTAAAAAACAAACAAAAACCCATTGGGAGGAACCCACAGGAAGATGATGATGAGACGGGTGTACTAAAAATCCCCATTATTACACGTTATAGTGAAGGTATGAGTAAATTCAAGAGGATAGTAAAAAATTACTGGGATATTCTAAAACAGGATAAAATTATCGGAGAAAGAATCCCCTTGAACCCCACCTTTACTTTCAAAAAAGCGCAGAATCTGGGGAACCTAATAGCACCGTCAGTGAAGATACAGAAAAGTATTAATAACAGGGGATTAAAATCACAATCCGGTTTTTACCCATGTAAAATATGTAAAAATTGTAAAAAAATGCACATGGGAAACCCAGTCTTTGAAATAGAGGGGGGATTAGAAAAATACCAGATTGAAGACATTATCACCTGCAATACAAAAGGGGTGATTTATTACATTATCTGCCCCTGCAATAAAATATATGTAGGGAGGACTAAGCGCCTATTAAAAGTTCGGATTAGCGAACATGTTAACAACATAGGCAAAAAACATGACGGCCACCCCCTATCTAGACACTTTGCCGAACATCATGGAGGCAAATTATTGAACTCCCACTTTGGTGGTATAGAAATAGTTAAAAAAAAACATGCGAGGTGGAGATTATATCAAATCCATGTCACGTAGTGAAAGTAAATGGATTTTCAAGTTGGACAGCCTAGCACCTAAGGGGTTAAACCAAGAAATGGAACTATTTGCATTTTAAATGAAAAAAGCAATAAAGCAATAAAGAAGGAGAGTTAAAGTAGAATCAATTGTAGCTCCATCACAAGGAAATGCTGGTAAAGACTCTAGTTGCTATGGGAACGGAATGCCTATAAACTCCCATAGGACATCTACGCCTAGACATCCCTGACGAAGGAGCCCGACGGCCCCGAAACGCGTTGGTTGGTTTTTGTCCCACGGAGGCATCTGTAGGAACATAGTGACGTCACAAGTTCCCCGCTCCCTCAGCGGCTCCCGCGTACACACGTCTGCCACCGGCCGAGGCGGCGTGTGCAGCGCTGTGGAAAGAGGATTACCAGCCCAGCAAAGAAGAAGAAAAGAAATAACAAAAGAAGAAGTTTCCCGGACGTACCGACTCTACAAAACAACGAGAAGACTGTATCGAGCTGATCACCCAGAATAAGGTAGGGAAACTCTGCACCTCAAAAAGAGGGGAAAGAGTGTGGTTTACCGCAGCCAGCGCAGGGGTATCATTAAAAGTTAACATACCTTGTTTTACAAATACGGGTTATTTTCAGGGAACCCGATATACACCCTAGCAGCGGCACCCTGTGAAGAGCAGGGGATAGGAATCACACATATAAAAGTGGCAGCGCAAGTGTATCCATTATAACTGAGATGTAAATATGTTCACCGATTCTAAATATGCCTTGGGATTGTACATGATCATGGGGTAATCTGGCAGAGAAGAGGCTTCATAGCTGCAGATGGGAAGCAAATCTCACATTCCACCCTAGAGTATCATCTTCTGGTTGCTATCCTGTTACCAAGCAAAGTTACTATTATCCATTGTAAGGCACATACTGGTCTCCAAACGCACATAGCTAAAGGGAATGCCCTAGCTGATCAGGCAGCGAAAGAGGCTGCTATTAGGGAGGTAGCAATAGTTCAGATGCTCTCCCTAGTTCCAGAAATTACCCTTACTGACAATTTATTGTTAAGCCTCCAGGATTTGGCTACCAGTAGTAACAGTAGGTGCAGCACAAGACCCTGATACGGGTCTTATCTGCAAAGAGGGGAAACCATGTATCCCAGTTGCAAGCGCCCCGGCACGTTCACAAACCTGTTCCTGTATGTCAGTGTGTATGTATAAAAGCTGCAAGAACAAAGATAAAGATAGAGCTGCTTTCTAAGACCACCTGTGTGCACGTGTGTCATTGAAGGGAGCTCTCCAAGCGCCCGTCATAAGAAAAACCAGGGTGTACGCTAAAACAAGATCTTTTCAGGTCCCCTAGATGTGCTTATACCTCAGTTCACAAGAACACAACTCTTTCCTCCACGGAGAAAAATGCAAAAATACAAGACCGAAGTCCTCCATTGGAATGAATGGGAGAAATGTCTTGAAGTTAATTTCAGCTTACTTTTTAATTAGAAGCTTTCAAAATTTGTGGTGTATGTAGGTCCACTAGATAAGCTTACAGCTCGGTTTGGAAGAACACAACTTTCCTGCACAAAGAAAAATGCAAAAGTAGAAGACTGGAATCCCTCATAAGGAATGAATGGGAAAAAAGTCTTGCAGTTAATTTCTGGCTTACCCTTGACTTAGAAGCTTCCAAAGTATATTGGTTAATTAGGTCAAGTAGATGTGCTTGACCTAGAAGCTTCCATAGTTTATTGGGTATTTAGGTCCACTAGATTTGGTCCACTAGGTTTGGAAGAACATAACTCAAGTACAAAACTCGAGTCTCCATAGGAATGAATGGGAGAAATCTCTTGCAGTTAATTTCCAGGTTACTTCTGACTTAGAAGCTTCCATGTTTTTGGTGTATCTATAATTGCTTACTTTACTGCACTGAGGATAATGCAAAAGTACAAGACTTGAATCACCCATAGGAATGAATGAGTGAAATGTGTTGCGGTTAATGTCTTTGTTACTTTTGACTTAGATGCTTCCAAAGTTTATGGTTTATTTAAGTCCACTAGATGTGCTTACACCTCGGTTTGGAAGAAGACAACTCTTTCCTGCATGAGTAAAAATACAAAAGTACAAAATGTAAGTGTGCCATAGGAATGAGTGGTAGAAGTGTCTTGCATTAATTTCTGGGTTACTCTTGACTAGGGATGAGCGAACCCATGGATGTTTGTGTTCGATTGTTTCGGCTGAACTTTGTTTAAAGGTTCGGTTCGGATACCTGAACTTGACCCCGAACACTGGGGCTGAAAAATGGCTGTAAAAAAGTCATAGAAAGAGCTAGAGGGCTGAAATAAGGAACCGAAATGGGGGTAAGAGCAGGACAATTGCCCTGTAAACAAATGTAGATAGGGAAATGACTTGAATAACACAGAATATAAAAAAAAAAGTATTACCTTGAACCAGGAGGTTGAGGTCCAAGAGGAGTAGAAAGTTGAGGTGGCTGTATACATGGCGGTGTAGGAGGAAGAGGCGGAGGAGGAAGCCAACACTGTTTTTGTGTATTTTTTTTCTAAAAAAAATTTTGTCTGTTAATTCTGTATGTCACCTTTAGCCCTTTTTTGGGGTGTGGTCAATATACTTCAATACTCTGCCAGTATAAGTAATAATAATCTTAAACCAAGAGGTGGGGGTCCAAGTGAAAGAAAAGGTGGATGTGGCAGTGTAGGTAGAAGAGGTAAAGGAAGAAGCCAACACTGTTGTAGTGTTTTTTTTTTTATGTGTCTGTTAATTCTGCTTGTGACCATTAGACACTTTTTTGGGTGCGGCCATTATACTTTTCTTCTCTGCCAATATAACAAATAATCATCTTAAGCCAGGAGGTGGAGGTATGAGTGGAGGAGGATTTTTTTTGCCACTTGGTCGTGCAGGGCAGGGATGGCCTGTCTGCAAATGTAGTCCATCTCCACCAGACAGAATAGCAGCATTTCAAAGGCCAGCAATTTTGAAATACTGGAATTTAGGGCCATGGCATTTTCTATTGGGTTGGAAAGTTTGGGAAGAAGACAATTCGTTTCTGGACAGAGAAAAATACAAAAGTCTTGCGTCCTCAATAGGAATGAATAGGAGAAATGCCATGTGGTTAGAAACATAGATTGAGAGCAGAAAAAGACCACCTGGTTCATTTAGTGTGCCCTTATATTCTTTATGTTTGTATTTTAGGATAAACATTTGTTTATCCCAGGCATGTTTAACCCCTTACCGACCAGCACCATAGCCGTGGGGTGCCTTTAACACTTCAGATACCATGATCAAACCTGACCATGGCATTTGAGCACATGCAAACCCAGAAGCACGCACTTCTGGGTGTGCTCTGGCTCCCCCCTGCAGCGATCAGAGGAGCTGGAGCTTATATGCAGCAGCCCCGGTCAAAGAGAATGGCAGAAGGCTGCTGTATAGTGTTTCCTATGAAGCCCCTTTCGGTAGGCTCCAAAGGAGCAATCTAATGACTGCTTGTTATAATTCCCTATGGGAACTATAATATAGTGTAAAATATAGTGTAAAAAATAAAGTAAAAAAAAATAAAATAATCATGAGTATCACCATGTGTGAAAACGCCGATACTATAATAATATAATAATATTTTCCACATACAGCAAACGGTAAAACAAACGTAAAGATGGACGATTTGCCTTTTTTAACTTTCAGATTTTTATTCGGTTTTTCAGTACAAATCAGTACAACAATGAGACGCTGTTAAAACATTACATTGAATACAAAAGGAAGCATTCAGCGTTTGTAGTTTGTACAATCTATAATAAAGCGACAATAAACAATCAATATTGTTACTAGTTAATAGGATAATGTGATCCATAAGAAAATAGTAAAGGGCTTTGTAGCACAACAACTATAGAACAGCATCAGTAATCTTGATATGCCAGAACCGCCCATCTAACTCTCCTCCAAACATTCTTAATTAGTTTTTTCTGATATAAGTAGATGTGTGATGTATGTTTCACAAGACTATCTGTGGAATATGGAAAGCATAGGAGGATGTGCACCATAAATCCCATCTGAATTCTATGTTGCATGTGTTAAGCAAATACCTTTGCTGTATTTGTGGGAGGGGAGGCTGATTACAAGGCTAGTTATATGCACCTGTGGGCCCAGGCTGACGCCGATTCAGCTGATTTCACTACCTCTGGGTAGAGATGTCGCGAACATAAAATTTTCTGTTCGCGAACAGCGAACCCGAACTTACTCAAATGTTCGTGAAGAGGCGAACAGGGCAAACCGCAATAGACTTCTATTGGCAAGCGAATATTAAAACCCACAGTGACTCTTTCTAGCTACAATAGTGATAGAAAAGTTGACTAACATCTGGACTGTGGTATGCCAGAATGGGATCTATGGCAAAAGTCCCATGAAAAAATATGTAAAAGATGCAAAGGCAAATTTTAATCCTTAAAGGGCATACATCACCTAACATTTTTAAATGGTTTAAAATAACCTATTTTATGACATCTAAATCTACTCTAACATTTTATTTTATAATTATTTAACATTCATTTATTATTTGTAAAACAAAAAAAAAATCCCACTACACCATGTCAAAAGCCAGGTATGTGCAGGCTGACTATCTATCCATAAGACAGGGTGTCAGCATACCTTACAATGACAGGTTTGCACAATTTAGACAAACAAACATAAGTTCTCAATCCAAAAGGAGAGAAATTGGTTAGCATTGGTTGGCTATCTAGAGGGACCTGGTCCCTAGACCATTATCATTAGGGAGACAAAAATTTTAATTTTTTTTTTATATGCCAGCCTAACTCCTCTCTCACTGCCTAAGAGAGCTGCATAAAAACTTTCCAACATTTAACTGTCCTAAGGTTAACTTAATAAGTTTAATAAGTCTTGGATTGTCATATAAACTCATTTGCATACACATGCCCAAGAAATGCTAATGAGCAATATAGAAGTATCTGCCTTGTTTGTAAACTGAAACACGATTTGCATGGCTTTCCCATAGTCCCATGTTATGCAAATGAGTTTATATGACAAAACAGAATAGAAAGATTATAAAATTAGTCTTTGGACAATTGCAAAACAAAAAAAAAAACTATGCAGCCTTCCTAATCATTGAGATGAGAGCTAGGTGGCATATAAAAAAAAAAAAAATTTTTTTGTCACCCTAATGATAATCATCTATGTGCACAGGTCCCCCTAGATACCTAACACTAAACAAACAATTTTCCTTTTGGAAAAACTGGTTAAAACCCAGGCTGCCTTGCCTAGGTATGCTGATGATCTGTTGGATGAATGGATTGTTGGCCCTGCATATACCTGGTGCTCTGTGGCCATAAGGGAGAGCTGTTCTGTGTTGTTAATTTGATGTTTTATGTAATAATACAAACAACAATAATAATTTTGTCTGTTTTATAAAGGACAAAAATTAGGGCTTCATTAACTATTGTACCATATGTTTGATTATTACATCTTAAAGGGATACTGACTACCTGTTCCTGCTGTGCCATCCACTTCCTGGTGGTGGGCTTAGTTTTGTTTGATTGAAGTGTATAATTCTGCCGTACTGCGCATGCGCCTAGGAAGTTTATTCTTCACTAGGAATAAGTCCCCATAGTGCATGTACATTCAGGACAGCACATGGTACAGACAGGAGAAAATGAGTCAAGCACAGCCAGCGGAATCCCTGACAGGAAAATTATGAATAAAAACGTTTTATAGACATTATGCAAAGACAGTGTTTGATGATAATAGCATAGTTTTTCTGAGATCAAGGAGCCTAATACAGGAAAATATATATATATTTCTATAGGGTAAAACAGCCTGTCCATATATTTCTATAGGGTAAAACAGCCTGTCCATGTCCCTTTAAGGTGTAATACTCAATCAAACATGGTACAATAGTCGATTAAAAAAAGTAATCTTTGTATTTTATGAAACAGACAAACACAAAGACAGACTTACAGATATTTACCCTAACCTACCTATCATAAAATCTTATTATTATTGTTTGTATTATTACATAAAACATTCAATCGACAACACAGAACAGTTCTCCCCTATGGCCGCCAAGCACCAGGTACATGCAGGGCTAACAATCCATCTGACAGACAGATCATCAGCATACCTTAACAAGGCAGCCTGGGTTTTAACCAGTTTTTCCAAAAGGAAAATTGTCTGTTTAGTGTTAGGTATCTAGGGGGACCTGTGCACATAGATGATTATCATTAGGGTGACAAAAAATTATTTTTTTTTAAAATGCCACCTAGCTCTCATCTCAATGATTAGGGAGGCTGCATAGTTTTTTTTTTTTTTTTTGTTTTGCAATTGTTCAAAGGCTAATTTTATAATCTTTCTATTCTGTTTTGTCATATAAACTCATTTGCATAACATGGGACTATGGAAAAGCCATGCAAATCGTGTTTCAGTTTACAAACAAGGCAGATACTAGAGACCGAGAGATTAATTGCCAAAGAGAGCAAAACTAACCCTAAAATGTTTTTCAATTATATAAATGGTAAAAAATATAAACCTGAAGGAGTCGGCCCTCTACATAGCAATGAGGGGGGAGTTGCAGAAAGCGACGAGGATAAAGCCAAGCTATTAAATATTTTCTTCACCACTGTTTTCACTGAGGAAAATAAACTGTCAGATGAAATGCAAAATGTAAAAGTAAATTCCCCTTTAAAAGTGCACTGTCTGACCCAGGAAGAAGTACAGCAGCGACTTAAAAAGATTAAAATAGACAAATCGCCAGGACCGGATGGCATACACCCCCGTATCCTAAGGGAATTAAGTGATGTCCTAGCCAGACCCTTATTTTTGATATTAACGGACTCCATACTGACAGGGAATGTTCCACCAGACTGGCGTATAGCAAATGTGGTGCCAATATTCAAAAAGGGTCCAAAAACAGAGCCTGGAAATTATAGGCCGGTAAGTTTAACATCTGTTGTGGATAAACTGTTTGAAGGTTTTGTAAGAGATGCTATCTTGGAGTATCTCAATGAAAATAAGCAAATTACACCATATCAGCATGGCTTCATGAGGGATCGGTCATGTCAAACTAATTTAATCAGTTTCTATGAGGAGGTAAGTTCTAGACTTGACAGCGGCGAATCAATGGATGTCGTATATCTGGACTTCTCCAAAGCATTTGACACTGTACCACATAAAAGGTTAGTATATAAAATGAGAACACTTGGACTAGGAGAAAATATCTGTATGTGGTGTAAGCATCTAAGGGGTGAGGTGGTTGATGGTAAGTACGTGTCACTGAGGCTGCAGCTCTCAGTGATGTAAATCCCGGAGGTAATTGGCAACCAGTGGTGTTAGATCGCTGAGTTTCTGGTAGCTGGAATTTGGGTCCGGGATTTAGGAGTGACTCAAGAGTTTGGGTGGGAAGGTCACTCCCGTACTCCATCTCGGGTGTTACCACCTCACCCAGCTGGAGGCTAATTTAAAAGACACACTGCAGTGTGTGTGTGTGCATGTGTTGGTCTGCAGAGGACTTGGGAGCATTCCTCTCCACAGTGTTCCAGAGAAGGGAAAAGACAAGATTCTGCCTAAAGGTGACTCCTGTATTTCTGCCTGTTAAAAATGAACTGTTCTATGACACATGAGGACTGAAGACAAGTGCTTTATGTGACGGAACTTTGATGGGCTGAAGCTAAGCCATCCTGTTGGAACATTTTTTGTTGTTGTTTTTTCCAATAAAACCCTTATGTTGCATCCAATCCTGCCGACTGCCTACCATTTGTAAAGCTAACTCCCACATATGGTGGAGGATGCGGGCATATGGTTGCTAAGGGCAACAGCTGCATACCTGTTTAACTCTGTATCCTGCGTATGTCTTGGATAAAGGCTGCTACGTTGTTGCCCAGCGAGACTCCTGCTATGGAGGAGCTGATTAAGCAGTTGGTGCAGGCTAGTGCTGCCCAGCAGGAAACCAACCGTCTGTTGCTGGAACAGGTCACAGTCCTGAGAGAGAGTGTGTCAGCTCAGCCCAGGAATATAGAGGAGTTATCTTGGACTACGAATATAAAAAAGCAGTGCACCGTGCCTTGCAAAAATGACCCCAGATGATGACCTAGAGGCTTATCTGGCGGTGTTTGAAAGGATTGTGGAAAGGGAGAAACTCCCTGCGGCTGAATGGACTGAGGTCCTGGCGCCTTATTTGACTGGGGAGCCGCAAAAGCCTATTTTGATTTAACAGCAGAGCAGGCCAAAGACTATGGTATCCTTAAGGCAGAAATCATGGCCCGGCTGGGAGTCACCTTATCTGTGCGTGCTCGCAGAGTCCATGACTGGCGGTTTGAGAAAATAAGCCGCCCGCTCGCAAATGTTTGATTTGCTACACCTTGTGCGCAAGTGGCTGCAACCTGAGACACTGAGTCCGGCAGATATTGTCGACCGAATCGTTCTTGACCGCTATGTGAATGGACTTCCTTCAGACATCCACCGGTGGGTTGCTCAAGGAGACCCCAAAACATTGGATCAGTTGGTTTCACTGGTTGAGCGGTTTACGACTACCGAGACCTGTCTGAGGCCTGAAGGTAAACCACCGCAGTTCGTGGGATCCTCTGGGGGTCATCGACAGAGAGCAACCTCAGCCATTTCTGCGTCTGATCAGGGGACCGAGCCAACAGACAAAGCCTCGGTGGCTCACCCAGGGGAAAGAGGCTCTTCGTTCCAAGAAAGGTACCCTCCCGTTCTGAAGTCCCACTCGAAGGTCGACCTGAGGTCCGTTGTTGGAAGTGTCAGCAACCGGGCATATTGCAGCCCACTGTCCCCAGGGGAGGAGCCAATGGAGTGTGGTGCCACCCGCCGCCTCTCCATGTTTGCTCATCCTGTTTGCAGCGCTACACCCCTGCAGGAACCAGGTCCCCAGGAGCATCAACTCCAGGTAAACGGGGTTAGTGTTGTGGCCCTGTTGGACTCAGGTAGCCTGGTCACCCTCTTGTGTGCTGCCGTGCCCCATAACCTGGTTATCCCTGAAAGGCGGGTGGGGGTGGTTTGTATCCATGGGGACACTAAGCATTATCCGCTGGCCAAAGTGACAGTAGGGACTGGCTGCGGGACAGTGACCCATGAAGTGGGCGTGGTACCAGACTTGCTATATCCGTTGATTGTGGGACGTGAATTTCCGTTGTTCTGGGAACTCTGGTCTCATTCCCACCGTAATGATACGCCTGCTACATGTACACCTGCTTTCAGCCCCATTCCCTTAGGTGAAGAAGCCCAAACAGATGCTGTAGGGGTGACCACTGAGGTATCGGACAGTTTTCCCCTTTCAGTATTGGCTGGGGATGTGGGTGAGGAGTCTAACCCTGAGCAGAATGTCCCGGACTTGGAAGTGTCACGGGAGAACTTCGGGACTGCTCAATTACAGGACTCCACCCTGAAACATGCATGGGAAAACGTAACTGTACTGAATGAGGTGCCTCAGGAGTCTAATGCCGATCAAAGGTTTCCTCATTTTGCTGTCAGCAATAATTTACTGTATCGTGTTACTAAAATGCGTGATGAAGTTGTGGAGCAACTGGTGGTACCAGTACCTTATAGAAGGAGGGTCCTTGATATGGCTCATGCCCATTTACTTGGGGGTCATTTGGGGACTGACAAAACAAAGGAAAGAATCCTGCAAAGGTTCTATTGGCCAGGTTGTTATCAAGAGATTGAAAGGTTTTGTCGGTCCTGCCCAACCTGCCAAGTAACGGCTCCTGTGAGTCACTTTCGGAGTCCCTTGGTTCCCCTGCCAATAATTGAGATTCCCTTTGACCGAATAGCTATGGATTTGGTGGGGCCGTTAGTCAGGTCTGCCCGAGGCCACCAGTATATTTTGGTAGTGCTGGACTATGCCACTAGGTATCCTGAAGCCATTCCGCTGCGGAATACCTCCTCCAAGTGCATTGCTCGGGAGTTGGTTCATATATTTTCCAGAACTGGCCTACCAAAAGAAATACTGACTGACCAGGGTACACCTTTCATGTCCAAAGTTATGAAAGAGCTCTGCAACCTGTTGAAAATGAAGCAGCTAAGAACCTCTGTATATCATCCACAAACAGATGGCCTCGTGGAGAGGTTCAATAAAACCTTAAAGGGGATGTTAAGAAGGGTTGTAGAAAAGGATGGGAGGGACTGGGATTGTCTGTTGCCCTATCTCATGTTCTCCATCCGAGAGGTCCCCCAGTCCTCCACTGGCTTCTCCCCATTTGAGTTATTATATGGGAGACATCCCAGGGGATTGCTGGATATTGCAAAAGAGACTTGGGAGAGTGAGGCTACCCCTTACAGAAGTGTGATAGAACACGTGGCCCAAATGCAAGATCGCATCAGCAGTATTATGCCCATCGTAAGGGAGCACATGCAGAAGGCCCAAGAGTCCCAGAGCAGGGTGTACAATAGAGCGGCCCAGGTGAGGCAGTTCAAACCTGGGGACCGGGTGCTAGTGCTGGTTCCCACGATAGAAAGCAAATTTCTGGCCAAGTGGCAGGGTCCTTTTGAAGTGGTAGAAAGGGTTGGAGAAGTCAATTATAAAATACATCAGCCTGGGAAAAGAAAGCCCATCCAACTCTATCACATCAATTTAATCAAACCTTGGAAGGATAGGGAGTCCCTGGTAGCGGCCACAAAACCCCAAATGGACTGTCACACAGATATTGAAAAGGTTGCAATAGGTGACACCCTGTCCAAACCCCAAAAACAAGAAACCAAGGAGTTTTTGCAGCGGAACAGGGATATTTTTACCGACCTGCCAGGCACTACCGATGTCATTCAGCATGACATAGTCACTGACCCCAAGGTAACGATAAACGTTAAACCGTACAGAATCCCAGAGGCTCGGAGACAAGCGGTCTCTGAGGAGATAAAGCGTATGTTAGCTCTGCAGGTTATAGAGGAATCCAAGAGCGGGTGGTCCAGCCCCATTGTATTGGTACCTAAGCCAAACGGGACCTGGCGGTTCTGCAATGACTTCCGCCGTCTAAATGAAGTCTCTAAATGCGATTCCTATCCTATGCCCCGTGTAGATGAATTAATTGAAAGGTTAGGGCCAGCTAGGTATATTACCACACTGGACCTCACCAAGGGGTACTGGCAGATTCCCCTATCAGAGGGGGCAAAGGAAAAGACAGCCTTCTCCACTCCAGATGGGCTCTTTCAATATACCAAGATGCCCTTTGGGTTACAAGGAGCACCCGCCACTTTCCAGAGGGCGATGGACAGGGTCTTGGGGCCCCATAAAGGTACGCAGCAGCATACCTAGACGATATTGTGGTCTTTAGCACCGACTGGGAGTCCCATCTAGGTAAGGTACAGGCCGTACTGGTGTCCCTCAGGAAAGCTGGCTTTACGGCTAACCCGGAGAAGTGCGCTATTGGGTTAGGAGGAGGCTCGCTACCTGGGATATATTGTAGGGAAGGGCACAATAAGACCACAGGTAAACAAAGTGGAGGCAATTCAGAAGTGGCCACAGCCTCGGACAAAAAACAAGTGAAGGCGTTCCTGGGGATTGTTGGCTATTACCGCAGATTTGTCCAGAACTTTGCCTCCGTTGCAGCACCATTAACAGATCTTACAAAAGGGAGGAAGTCAGTTATGGTCCAGTGGTCTCAAGAGGCGGAAAAGGCGTTCCAGGATCTTAAAAAAGCCCTCTGCAGTCAGCCTGTGCTGATTGCACCGGACTTCTCAAAAGAGTTTATTGTCCAGACCGATGCCTCAGAGGTTGGTTTAGGGGCAGTAATGTCACAAGAGGTAAATGGGGAAGAACACCCCATCATATATTTGAGTAGAAAACTCACATCCTGTGAGAGAAACTACTCAATAGTGGAGAGGGAGTGTTTGGCAATAAAGTGGGCCCTCGTGGCTCTACGGTACTATTTGGCAGGTAGGAAGTTCCGCTTGGTATCGGACCATGCCCCTTTGAAATGGATGTGCCGAAATAAAGGGAACAATGCAAGGGTGACACGGTGGTTCCTGGAGTTACAGGATTTTAATTTTGTGGTAGAACACAGGGCAGGGAAGCTTCATGTTAATGCGGATGCCTTGTCAAGGATTTACTGTCTGTCGGGGTCAAGTGCCCAGTCCCCTGGCCTTGGGCAGAGGGGGGATATGTAAGCATCTAAGGGGTGAGGTGGTTGATGGTAAGTACGTGTCACTGAGGCTGCAGCTCTCAGTGATGTAAATCCCGGAGGTAATTGGCAACCAGTGGTGTTAGATCGCTGAGTTTCTGGTAGCTGGAATTTGGGTCCGGGATTTAGGAGTGACTCAAGAGTTTGGGTGGGAAGGTCACCCGTACTCCATCTCGGGTGTTACCACCTCACCCAGCTGGAGGCTAATTTAAAAGACACACTGCAGTGTGTGTGTGTGCATGTGTTGGTCTGCAGAGGACTTGGGAGCATTCCTCTCCACAGTGTTCCAGAGAAGGGAAAAGACAAGATTCTGCCTAAAGGTGACTCCTGTATTTCTGCCTGTTAAAAATGAACTGTTCTATGACACATGAGGACTGAAGACAAGTGCTTTATGTGACGGAACTTTGATGGGCTGAAGCTAAGCCATCCTGTTGGAACATTTTTTTGTTGTTGTTTTTTCCAATAAAACCCTTATGTTGCATCCAATCCTGCCGACTGCCTACCATTTGTAAAGCTAACTCCCACAGTGGGTAAGTAACTGGCTCAGTAATAGAAAACAGAGGGTGGTTATTAACGGTATACACTCAGATTGGGTCACGGTCACTAGTGGGGTACCTCAGGGTTCAGTATTGGGCCCTATTCTCTTCAATATATTTATTAATGATCTTGTAGAAGGCTTGCACAGTAATATATCAATTTTTGCAGATGACACTAAACTGTGTAAAGTAATTAACACGAAAGAGGACAGTTTTCTGCTACAGAGGGATCTGGATAGATTGGGGGCTTGGGCAGAGAAATGACAGATGAGGTTTAACACTGACAAATGTAAAGTTATGCACATGGGAAGGAATAATGCAAGTCACCCGTACATACTAAATGGTAAAACACTCAGTAACACTGACATGGAAAAGGATCTAGGAATTTTAATAAATAACAAACTAAGCTGTAATAACCAGTGTCAGGCAGCTGCTGCTAAGGCCAATAAGATAATGGGTTGCATCAAAAGGGGCATAGATGCCCGTGATGAAAATATAGTCTTACCACTTTATAAATCACTAGTCAGACCACACATGGAGTACTGTGTACAGTTCTGGGCTCCCGTGAACAAGGCAGACATAGCAGAGCTAGAGAGGGTTCAGAGGAGGGCAACTAAAGTAATAACTGGAATGGGGCAACTACAGTACCCTGAAAGGGTATCAAAATTAGGGTTATTCACTCTAGAAAAAAGACGACTGAGGGGAGATCTAATAACTATGTATAAATATATCAGGGGTCAGTACAAAGATCTCTCCCATCATCTATTTATCCCCAGGACTGTGACTGTGACGAGGGGACATCCTCTGCGTCTGGAGGAAAGAAGGTTTGTACACAAACATAGAAAAGGGTTCTTCACGGTAAGAGCAGTGAGACTATGGAACTCTCTGCCTGAGGAGGTGGTGATGGTGAGTACAACAAAGGAATTCAAGAGGGGCCTGGATGTATTTCTGGAGCGTAATAATATTTCAGGCTATAGCTACTAAAGATGGGTTGTTGATCCAGGGAGTTATTCTAACTGCCTGATTGGAGTCGGGAAGGAATTTTTTCCCCTTAAGTGGGGAAAATTGGCTCTACCTCACAGGGGTTTTTTGCCTTCCTCTGGATCAACTTGCAGGAAACAGGTCGAACTGGATGGACAAAAGTCTTTTTTCGGCCTTATATACTATGTTACTATGTTACTAGATACTGCTATATTGCTCATTAGCATTTCTTGGCCATGTGTATGCAAATGAGTTTTAAATGTTGGAAAATGTTTATGCAGCTCTCTTAGGCAGTGAGAGAGGAGTTAGGCTGGCATATAAAAAAAAACAATTACAATTTTTGTCGCCCTAATGATAATGGTCTAGGGTCCAGGCCCCTCTAGATAGCCAACCAATGCTAAGCAATTTCTCTCCTTTTGGATTGAGAACTTATGTTTGTATGTTTTAAAACTCATGATTGTCATTGTAAGGTATGCTGATGCCCTGTCTTATGGATAGATAGTCAGCCTGCACATACCTGGCTTTCGGCATGATCTGAGTGGTTTATGTTAAATGTGGTAGAAAATGATCATTAATGATATATCATTTTTAAAAAGGGATTTTCTTGGTTTGAGAGTTGGGGTGGATAGAGGACACTAGTTAATACTCTTCCTGCTCTAACACTACAGCTTTAAATTGAATTCACTATGCCTGGCTTTGGTAGGAAGGTAAGCTGAATGTAAGAATGCAGGGCGAATCGAACATAGCATAATGTTCGCTGGCAGAAGCGAAGGCGAACAAGCAATGTTCGCAGGGAACTGTTTGCTGTGGAACAGTTCGGGACATCTCTACCTCTGGGTCAGCTCTAGGATACAGCAGCATGGTGTGGAGGCTCCATACGGCTGGGCGACGGCAGAATGTCTCAGGAGGGCGCTGGTATTCATGGTAGGATAGGAGTGGTTTGCACGGGACCCACACTGCGGTCCGCGACATGTAGCGCTCTGGGATGAAGCAGAGTTTGGGCGCTAAAGGGCTGAGCGTTGGTTGTTAGTTGGCTCAAGCTATGCACGCTGTGTTTTGTGTATCAATGGTCGATTTAAAAAAAAAAAAACGCAGCAGCATCATGTGAAGGCTCATTCACACCTGGACATCTGCAAAAAGGGCCAGGCGAATGCTGGCACTCACTGTAGACTTGCACTTATTGGCACAGGACCCACAGTGCGGTATGTGATTTGCAGTTCTCTGGGTCAAAGCAGAGTTGGGTGCTAACGGTCAAGTGACTGTTGTTAGTATTTTGTCTAGCTGTTTAGGGGCTTGTTAGGGGCTATTGCATATAGTTATTGGTGTAGCATGCGCCTAGAGTAGGTATGGTCGCATGTTTTCTGATATCTATTTCATACGGGGAAAAAAAAAAGTGCATGGTTTTCTGTTACCTGTTTTACATGTGGGGCGCACGTCCGCAGTTAAAGCCAGACATGCAAGGTGTTGGTAAATGTATATCAGTGGTCTGTATATGGGGACACAAGCAGATCGGTCAAGGCGCCGGTATTTGAGTTCTGATGCTCTTGTATGTAAGTGTGTTTAATCTATAAACTGTATGTTATGGGCACGCATGTGTCAGCGGTTCTGTGCTAGGTTTATAAGTGCACTATATGTCGATTAATTGGCGTTGCATCACTGTTATGTTCAAACACGTTTATATTTTCTTAGGTGGTGTTGTGGTGACCCAATAAAAAAAAAAAAAAACCTGCAGCATTATGTGGAGGTTCGTTCGCGCCTGGGTAATGGCAGAAGGGGCCAGGCGAGTGCTGGCATTCACGGTAGGATCGGACTTGGTTACACGGTTAGTGACTCTGGGGGCGAAGGAGGTTGGGCGCTTGTGGTCGAATGATCATGGTTAGGTTCGTTACCTTCAAAAGCTACGTCCATGTGTCTGCATTTACATTTTGTCCTATACTCCATTCACTACTAGAGCTGCGTTCATGCGTTTGCTGTTGCATCACATTAATACTCTGCTCGCTTCAGATTGCATTCATACAGCTGCCTTATACCTTGCTCTTCATGCTCAGAGCTGGGCCCATACCATGTTTTTAGGCACCACTCACATCCAGAGCTGCATTCATCCACCTGTTCTTACATCAGATGTTATATTCTGCTTCCACGTAAAGCTGCATTTTCCCTTTCATTGCTACATCATAGTTACTCAGTATTTTCACTAGGGCAGTCAGCACACCGCTCTGATACCGCTTTCTTTCAGGTTTACGTTTCTTTCCTCGCTGGTGGTTACATTCCATAGGCCTACATTTCTGTTTCACTTCGGTGGAAGGAAAATAAAAAATAAAAAATTGGGTGCTGTTCTTTAGTTCTTGTTTCGCACTCACTCAGACTGGTCTCCTGCCCCAGCTCACCATACAGTCCCTCAGCGGTCAGTGGGCTAATAGGAGTAAGTTTCCTACTATGTTTCACAAGCTGTTTCACAAAATGTAATGCCTCTGGCTCTTTTTCTCCCATCTGTTCAATTTCACGGTTGGTTTAATGTTTTACTTAGGCACGTGGTTCGGTTCACTAATGTCTATGCATATCCCATCAGGTCTGGCTCACATTTTAATTACTTATCGTCACTGTAATGTCATCTAGTTCAGTCTTGGCTTCGGGGGCCCGATGACCGCTTCAGCCTCATGTCTCCGAGGGGCCTATGACCGTTCTTCGTTAGGGGTACAATATGGTTGTAAGCTGGTTAGTGTCCTAGGTTACTGTCGAAGGGGGTCATGGTTATGCGAGCCCCCAAGTCATACTGGTGCTGCTTAAGTGGTTTAAAAAAAAAATAATAATAATTAAAAATTAAATTCCATTAGTCTCTCACGCATGGCTCCACCATTAGTGTCTCTCATGCAGGGCTTCTCCGTTTATGTTTACACACATGGCTCTGCCGTTAGAGTCCCTCGCGCATGGCTCCGCCATTAGTGTCTCTCACGCATGGCACCGCCATTAGTGTTTCCCACGCATTGCCCCGTCATTAGTGTCTCTCATGCATGGCCCCATCATTAGTGTCTCTAACGCATGGCCCCACCATTAGTGTCTCTCACGCATGGCCCCACCCTTAGTGTCTCTCACGCATGGCCCCGCCATTAGTGTCTCTCACGCATGGCCCCATCATTAGTGTCTCTCACGCATATCACCGCCATCAGTGTCTCTCACGCATGGCTCCGCCATTAGTCTCTCTCACGCATGGCTCCGCCATTAGTCTCTCTCACGCATGGCTCCGCCATTATTCTCTCTCACGCTTGGCTCCGCCATTAGTCTCTCTCACGCTTGGCTCCGCCATTAGTCTCTCACACGACTCCGCCATTAGTCTCTCTCGCGCTTGGCTCCGTCATTAGTCTCTCACGCATGGCTTCTCAGTTTACATTTTACACACACAACTCCGCCATTCGAGGTCAGCTGCGTGGTCCCGCCACAGTAGGTTCCATGTCTATTTCTGCCTTCAGGCCCACTCGCATGGCTCGGTCAGCTGTGGCTCGCAATACAATTCTTCTTGTGGAGGCTCGCATGCGTGGCTTTTGCCATTAGAATCTAACTCACATTATTGTTGTAGGTTGTTGGGTCTTCATTGTTTTCTTTTCAAGCAGTCATCTCAAGCCTTCCTTTTCGGACATCACCTTCTCCTGGGTTCGCATTTTTCTCCCATTTACCCTCTCTAGATTCTTGCTTCCCTCGCTCCCCGCTGTTACTTTTCTCTTGCCCGTCCTTGCATTATAGACCCATTCTCCCAGGAAGCTGACCCTGTGGTCTCATTTTTTCACGTTTCTCAAATTTCCGCTCTCAAAGGGTTGTTCAGGGAAAATAAAGAAAAAAACTATATATACTATGGCATCAGTTTCGTCCACAGGGAGTCCTCTCACCACTACAGGTGATTTACGAAGTCTGTCACGTCTACAGACTAATAAGTCCTGTCTCACCACTACAGGCGATTTACGAAGTCTGTCACGACTACAGGCGATTTACGAAGTCTGTCATGTCTATAGACTAATAAGTCCTGTCACGACTACAGGCGATTTACGAAGTCTGTCACGACTACAGACTAATAAGTCCTGTCACGACTACAGGCGATTTACGAAGTCTGTCACGTTTACTGACACGATAAGTCCTAGCGCGACTACAGGCGCAGCATACGTAGTCTATCATGACCTTAAGCTTGTCCTGTCATAGCGGCAGGCATTGGGTGCACATTATGTCTTCATTACAGACATGCTTACTTCATCTTCAAACTCGGGCTGAGGGTGTTGATCTCGCACCTTGTTCCTGGGCGCCGGTCCATCTTCCAGTAGGAGGTACAGATAAGGCACAGTATACATAGTCTGTCACGTCTACGGACACGACAAGTCCTATCACTACTACAGGCACAGCATACATAGTTTATCCAGACCTTAAGCTTATTTCCTGTCACAACTGCTAGTATGGTGGGTACGTTTTCTGTCCTCATTACAGGCAACATTAGCTCGCTAATTGAACCAGCCATGTATTCGTGCTTATGGTTCCCCAGGCCTGGTGAGTCTACACATTTCACTTAATCCATTACTAGAGTCAGACGGCATACGCCATCTTCTAACTTTTGGGTCCTTTAAAAAAAAAAATAATAATAATAATTAAAGCGGTGGCCTGGGGAATAAGTATAGGTGAAGTATTTTGCAACCAGTAACAGTTGGTGTCCGAGCAGGGCCCTTGGCGAATGGTTGGACTTCATTTAGGCCCTTCCATCAGATTCACCATTGTTGTTTCAGTCTGCAGCTCTTAGGATTCAGACCTTCTCGTGATATGTTCATATGTTGGTCAACATAGAAGTAAATCGTTTGATTACCGACCACTCTTTCAAAAGCATCAACTTTAGCTACCTCCAAGAACGACGTGCCGGCGCACGTGACAAAGAGGTAAGGTACATAGAAGTCTCTGTGATATGTACGGTATATTCCGCAACTTCATCGTGTAGTGTCTTTTGCACTCAAAGCGGGTGTCGTAATGGTATGTATATGTTTTGCTCTAAACTAAGGTCTGCTCTTTTTGGCCCCTTTAGGCTGCCCTACCGCAGCAGTTATGGCACAATTCTACTGCTTGTTGTAGATAGGGTTAAATAGGTTAGGTACACCTTTCTGATAGCCGATCCAACCACAAGTGTTAAGCAAATACCTTTGCTGTATTTGTGGAAGGGGAGGCTGATTACAAGGCTAGTTATATGCACCTGTGGGCCCAGGCGGGCTGGTTACTAGGCTATTTATAGGCACCTATGGGCCCAGGCTGACGCCGATTCAGCTGATTTCACCCACCCACCCACACCATCTTACAGTCACTTCATATTAGGGTGGCCCCCTTTAGGCTGCCCTACCGCAGCAGTTATGGCACAATTCTACTGCTTGTTGTAGATAGGGTTAGATAGGTTAGGTACACCTTTCTGATAGCCGATCCGACCACAAATATTTATTAATTAGGGCTACCAACTCTGAGAATCTCGGAGTGACAGGTAAATTCCAGTAGGTAGCAATTAGCTTTCATGTCGCAGTTAATATCCCTGCCACTACCCAACAGAAAGTACAGTAGTGCCGGTGACAGGGGAAGGGGAAGGGGAAAGCCAGCAACTTTAGACAAAAGGTCAAAGACTTCCTTCCAGAAGGGAAATATGGAAGGACAATTCTTCCACATATGTGATGATGATCCCCTCTCTCCACATCCACACCAGCAATATGGGCTGTATGTAAGTTTAATGTGTGCTATACGGGCCGGGGTTAGATACCAACGAAGCTGGATTTTACAATTTTGCTCTGAATGGTTAATGCAATTGGATCCAGCCACCGCCCATTAGAAAGCATCTCACATTCATCCACATCTAGGTGTGGACCTAGGGCTTGGTACTCATTAGATAGGCGTTTTCCTGCAGGTCTTGGAATGTTAAAAAGCCTGCTAAATAGGGAGGCCTCAGGTGATTGGACAGGAGGGAGCCTGATGCTATGTAACAGGTGCCTGATCTACAAGTATTGGTAGAAAGACTAATTAGGTAGCTCTTGAGAATGGTGTAAGGCCTCAAGTGTTTTAATGTTGGAGTTCTCCAGTATCTGGTCTAGATATAATAAACCCCCCTCTTCCCTAACATTGACATCAAGATCCAGAATGAGATAAGTAAGGGCCGTTATAGGGATTCCTGAGTTGGTAGGAGAGAATAGATCTATACTCCTAATATGATGGTGGCAGGTCCACATTGCCACCCGCATGGTCAAGAGAGGGGGGCCCCCAGGAACCGTAGCTAGGGAGTGAGCAGCTAGTAATCCTTTAAAGGGAACCTGTCATCAACTTTATGCTGACCTCACTGGGGGCAGCATACATTAGTGACAGAAATGCTGATTTCAGATTTATAATCTCCTGCTCTCCAGCCCACCTGCTGATGATTGGCAGCTCTCTGCTAGACAGAAAGGGAGAAAACGAGGTACTGTAGAAGACTGTCAATTATCAGCAGGTGGGCAGGAGAGAAGGAATTCATGAATAACTATTTAGAAGGAAATACGGTGGCTATCCTGTATGGACAATATGCAAGGTGCACGTGTCTGAACTGACTCACCCTAGTAGGAAGAGGCAGGAGTATAGGAAACTAGGAAGACAGGCACTCTATATCAGGTCACCAGCAGATATTAACAAAGCTTGGTGGGGCGTGCACTCAACACCTGGACAGCATAATACCGTTCGCCAATATTAAAAGCATTTAAATTTATTCAGCCGCAGTCTATAAAAACATATAACCAATAAGTAAAAAACAAATAACAATTAACAATAAGAGAGCAATAGCTATTGCAAATCACCACTATTTAAAGGATAACTGTCAAATTTTTTTTTTCAATATCTTAATAGAGACCATCTTCATGACATTAGTGGCCATCTTCATTTTTTTTTTATTATCCCTGAACCCCTATAAAACTCTCATTTTGCCCCCCTCAGCGCCTATTTTCACCCTAGCCTAAAAACAGGTTGCTATGTGAGGTCCGTCTATCTCCTGGAGGACGGGAGACGCACAGTAACTTGTACGTGCGCGCTCCCGGAAGTGAGAGCTCTCTATTATGCTGGTTTCAGGCTGCGATCTCCACTCTGGAGACTGCAGTCTGAAATCGCGTTAGTGCCCCAGTCTGCTGCCGTGCCCCCAGTGCCTTTTTATAAATAAATGCCCCCACTGCCCCCCACATGCGGCCATCATTGCCCCCATATGCCTCCATATGTCACCCGCTGCCCCTCCGTTCCTCCTCCTGGTTGTTCCCCCCTCTGCTCCGCTCCTCCTGCTGCCGGCTGTATTCATCAGCGAGTGTTAGCTGTGACTTACAGCTAACACTCTGCTGCTACACCCCAGATGGGTGCTGACACCGATCTGGGGCGTTTAACCCCATAGATGCCGCGGTCAGCAGCCGCCCGCGGCATCCATGGGGTTAAGAGGGATGGAGCTCCCTCTCTCTTCTATCGCGCTGCTGCTGCGATCGCTCCACTCTATGTCCTGCTGCCCCTGTTCCTCCCTCCTTCTCCTCCACCACGTGGCTCCCCTCCCTCCCCCTTCTGCTCCAATCCTCCTCTGCTGCCGTGTGTAATCTGCAGCGAGTGTTAGCTGTAACACACAGCTAACACTCTGCTGCTATGCCCCAGATCAGTGCTGGCACCGATCTGGGGCATTTAACCCCATAGATGCCGCGGTCAGCAGCCGCGGTCAGCAGCCTTAGTGTAAATGTAGCACTGACTATACAGTGCATTGCAATAGATGACTATTGCAATGCACTGTACAGTGATCAGGCCCACTGGATCTTCAGGATCCAGATGGGTCTTGATAAGTTAAAAAAAAAAAAGTTAAAAAATAAATAAATAAAAATTTAAATGAGAATAAAATAAAAATGGTCTTTTTTCAAATCTGTTTGTCATAAAAAATAAAAAAAATATACATAATTGGTATCGCCACGTCCGTAAAAAACAGCTCTATAAAAATATCACATGACCTAACCCCTTAGGTGAACACCGTAAAAAATAAAAAATAAAAACCATGTAAAAAGCCATTTTTTGTCACCTTATGACAAAAATTCGAACACAAAGCGATCAAAAGGCGTACGCCGCCAAAATAGTACCAATAAAACGTCACCTCATCCTGCAAAAATGAGCCCCTACCAAAAACAATCGCCCTAAAAATTAAAAAACTATGGCTCTGAGACTAAAACATGATTTCTTTTGTTTTAGAAAATGCTTTTCGTGTTAAATGTAATTTTTTTTAAAAAGTAGACATATTATGTATCGCCACGTCCGTAAGGACCTGCTCTATAAAAATACCACATAACCTAACCCCTCAAGTGAACACTGTAAAAATAATAATAAAAACTTTGTCAAAAAGCCATTTTTTTGTCACCTTACATCACAAAAAGTGTCATAGCAAGCGATCAAAAAGTCATATGACCCCAAAAATAGTACCAATCTAACCGTCACCTCATCCCGCAAAAATGATACCCAACCTAAGACAATCGCTTAAAAACTGAAAAACGATGGCTCTCAGACTATGGAGACACTAAAACATGATTTTTTTGTTTAAAAATGATTGTGTAAAACCTAAATAAATAAAAAAGGATACATATTGGGTATCCCCGCGTCCGTGAGGGCCTGCTCTATAAAAATATTACATCATCTAACCCCTCAGCTGAACACCGTGAAAAATAAAAATAAAAACAGTGCCAAAAAGCCATTTTTGTGAACTTACATCACAAAAATTGTAACACCAAGCGATCAAAAGGCGTATGCCCCCAATATAGTACCAATCAAACCGACACCTCATCCTGCAAAATTGAAGACCATATCTAAAACAATCAGTCAAAAATAAAAAGCTATAGCTCTCAGAATATGGAGACACTAAAACATCATTTTTTGTTTAAAAATGCTATTATTGTGTAAAACTTAAATAAATAAGAAAAAGTATACATATTGGGTATTGCCACATCCGTAACGATCTGTTCTATAAAAATAACACATGATCTACCCTGTCAGATGAATCTTGTAAAAATAAAAATAAAAACAGTGCCAAAACAGCCCTTTTTTGGTTACCTTGCCTCACAAAAATGTAATATAGAGCAATTAAAAATCATATTTACCCCAAAATAGTACCAATAAAACTGGCACCTTATCCCCTAGTTTCCAAAATGGGGTAAATTTTTGTGAGTTTCTACTGTAAAGGTGCATCAGGGGGGCTTCAAATGGGACACGGCATCTAAAAACCAGTCCAGCAAAATCTGCCTTCCAAAAACCATATGGCGCTCCTTTCCTTCTGTGCCTTGCCGCCTGTCCTTACATCAGTTTACAACCACATGTGGGGTGTTCCTGTAAACCGTAGAATCAGGGCAATAAATATAGAGTTTTGTTTGGCTGTTAACCCTCGATGTGTCCCCATGACAGTAATTCTGCCGCCCATGTATGTCCCCCTATCACAGCAGTGATACAGCACAGATGTGGCCCCATGACAGTAATTCTGCAGCCCGTGTATGTCCCCTTATCACAGCAGTGATACAGCACATATGTGTCCCCATGACAGAATATATATAGTGTAAGGCAGTGCTATTATATTATAAAGACTAGTTTACCATTAGTTTTCTTTGTCCACGCAACAGAGAATGTTCACACAGGTCTACCACTTGTGTATGTGATAGCAGGAGGGGGGCGTGTTTCAGTGTGGAGAGCACCTATTGGTTGAGGTGCAGAAACTAGTGCATGAGGAGCTCAATGCATTGTGGGTAGTGAGGGCAGGCGGGATTAGCCTCAGGGTGAGGGCAGCAGCAGCCATCTTAACTGAATAAGGAAATTGCAGTTTTGTGCAGACTGGTTGCTAAGGGCTGGATCTTATGAAATATGGGGCGAGTAAGTCTAATAGTTATTGATTCTGGAATATCATGTTATTGGTAACTACATATATGAACATTGAAATTTGGGTCTAAATGTGACAGTTATCCTTTAAAAATGCATAATAGAAGCAGTAATGAAAAGCCAAAGAGACCGGAGTCCAAAAATGTGTATTGTTACAATGTTCTTGATGTATCAAATAAATGTTGTCTGATTCAGATGGAAGTTATGGTTTTGGGCTTTAATCCCTCCGACTTTAGTCCAATCCTCAGGGTAAGTATATAACACTCCTTTATCATAGATGGAATTTGGAATGTAAATCCATAAGTCTTCGGGTTTCAAAGGTGCTGGCTTACCTCTCCACGGAGATACCAGCACAAGATCTGATAGGAGAGACATTTGAAGAGGAGTGGGATGCTCTCCTTTTCTCCCACTCACTCTCGTTGATTAAATTAATCATCAAGAGGAGAACAGAACTATTGGGTGAGTTGAATGAAAAAATTGGAAAACTTAAGGAACAGATAGAAAGGCTCCCTAGAAATGAGGATTTTGATGACTGGCAGACCAGAATCTGTAGTGGACTAGACAGGTTTCTAGGCAGATTTCTGGAGAAAAAATATCCAGAGGATCTGATAGAAGGAGCCCTTCAAAAAAAAAGGATGCTAGAAAGGAAGTTGTTTTTCATGGATAAAAGTGTAGAGGAAAGGAAACCACAAAATGATATAAATGGTAGAATAACTCTCCCATTTAGTGATAATTACCGAGAAATTAAGAACATTATAAACAAATATTGGCACTGTATGCTTAATGATAGAATGATAGGACATCTTCTAACCACTAGACCAACAATGGTCTTCACCAAAGCACCAAATTTAGGCATAAGGATAGCACCCTCAGTAAAAGCACAAAAGAACAAGAAGATCTCTTTGAGCGCGTCTTTGAACCTAAAGGGCTTCTATAAGTGTGGAAGATGTATGGCCTGTAAGATCAACAAAACACCCCGTAAAACGACACAAGTAATTTCTACACAGAAAAAACTTAATTGGGAAATTAAGGACTGCCTAACATGTAACTCTACTGGAGTCATCTACCTCGTCCAATGCCCTTGTAATAAACAGTACATCCGTAGGACGAAACGTCCCTTGAAAATCAGACTTGCTGAGCACATAAACAATATTAACCCCTTAAGGACCGGGGGTTTTGGGATTTTTGCGTTTTTGTTTTGCGCTCCCTGCCTTCCAAAAGCCATAACATTTTTATATTTCCGCTCACATAGCCATATGACAGCTTATTTTTTGCGGGACAAGTTGTACTTTTTAACGCTACCATTTATTTTTGCATGTGATGTAGTGGGAAACGGGAAAAAAATTCCAAATGGGGTGAAATTGCAAAAAAAAAGCAATTTCACCACAGTTTTACGGGTTTTTAAATTACAACGTTCGATTTGCGATAAAACTGACTGGTTTATTTTATTCTTCAGGTCAGTACGAATCCGGCAATACCTAATATGTATAGTTTTTCTTGCGTGTTGATAGTGAAAAAAAAATTAAAAGTGGGAATTTTTTTATTGCCATGTTTTGACCCCTATAACTTTTTTGTAATTATGCGTACGGAGCAGTGTAGGGGCTCATTTTTTGTGGGGCAATCTGAACTTTTAATTGATACCATTATGGGGTGCGTATGATGTTTTGATCACTTTTTATTCATTTTTTTAGGAAATGAAGCGTCCAAAATGGCGAATTAGCCATTTGGACGCTTTCTTTCCGTTTTATGTTTACCGTATGGTGAATATTTTTAATATTATTATAGTATGGGCGTTTCGCACATTGCGACACCCATTATGTGTAATTTTTTTATTTTTTATTTATTTTATTTTCATTTTGGGGAAAGGGGGTGATTTGAATTTTTATATTTTTTTTTTTAATTTTTATTTTTTAAACTTTTTTTTTTTTTTTACCACTTTCTTATAGTTCCCATAGGGAACTATAAGATGCAATCATCAGATTGTTATTTCATATATTCCAATGCAATAGCATTGGAATATATGAGAAAATCGCATATTTCCTATGGAGCCTATTACAGTCATAGGCTCCATAGGAATATTGTAGTACCCTAGGTTTCATTCACAGAAACCTAGGGTACTACATGTATGCTCCGGCCCCCTTGTGGCCATCAGGGAGCCGAGCAAAACCGAAAGTGAAACTTTCGGTTTTGTGCTGATCAGATGCCGTGGTCAGGATTGACCACGGCATCTGAGGGTTAAATGTCCGCGATCGGCATCGCTGCCGGTCGCGGACATGAGCTGCGGGTGTCAGCTTGATGAATCAAGCGTTTACCCGCAGCTCGGGCGCCCGCTCCGTGCGAAAGCGGGCGCCATCTTTAAAGTGCGGACGAAGGGCGTACATGTACGCCCTTCGTCCTTAAGAGGTTAACAAGGGTTATGATAAGCACTGTCTGTCCAAACACTATAGAGATGCTCACAACAAAGACCCATCTAAATTGATATTTATGGCATTGGAAAAGGTAGAGCGACATTGGAGAGGGGGCGACTACATTAAGCAAATGTCAAGGGCAGAATCTAGAAAGATCTATGAGTTCGGTACACTTCTGCCTAATGGTTTGAATTCAGAATTGGAACTGTTTGGCTTCTTCTAAGGGGATGGTTGTCCTGTGTCCGACTCAAGTGTCGTAGTCTGGCCGTTTTCCGACACTGACTCGGACCAAGACTCCCACCCCATTACACCTTTTGGGGTTGCCAGACAAGATATTTAGGACTGTATAAACCAATAGATAAATATTGATAAGTATAAAGATCCTTAAAGTGAGAATGAAAGTTCTGTTACACAAAATATGTTCTCCTGCACATATGCAATGGCAAAGAAATAAAGGGTCCAGAGAGACCTTTGTGATACTGTTCTGCATAAAACGCATTAATAAAGAAAAAAACCGCATCAAAACCGCATGTGAACAGGGATGCGTTTTTTCATTATAATGATGTTTATTTGCGTTTAATGCAGTATACTAGATTATATCACCAATATTATATATTTTTTACATGTGTTTTTTATTGAGAAATTTCTATATTGAACTTCACCTGCATTTAAATAGAAAGTGATGAGACTATCAGCAGTATATTGAATGCTCAAAAGACGGAAAACTGAGAGCCATTAAGTATAACTCAATGATATAAATAAAGGATCCAAAGAAGTGGACCTACAATTCCATCCTTTATGTTTAACCCAAGTGGGGTATAAAAATGGGGGAACACAAGCATAGCGATACCACTGAGGAAGGGACCAGGAGGGTCCCGAAAAATCGTATGGTCTGTTTCCTATTCTTGTGACAAGACCCCCAATCCGTTGAGCATGGCCATGCGAAAAATTAAGTAAAGGAAAGACATATATTGGAATATCGAACTGGCCCTCTCCCCCTTCTTCCCAGGCAAAGAGGTAAAATACGATCCTCTACTCTCGCGAGATCGCGGTACCTGGAATGCACGCTGTACGACGGGAGACGCCGATCCTGGAACACTGAGTTCAGAGTGTCGATCTGCAACGTGCGAACTCCGTGGAGAGGTAAGCCAGCACCTTTGATACCCTAAGACTTATGGATTTACATTCCAAATTCCATCTATGATTGTGTTATATACTTACCCTGAGGATTGGACTAAAGTCGGAGGGATTAAAGCCCAAAACCATAACTTCCATCTGAATCAGACAACATTTATTTGATACATCAAGAACATTGTAACAATACACATTTTTGGACTCCAGTCTCTTTGGCTTTTCATTACTGCTTCTATGATGCATTTTTAAATAGTGGTGATTTGCAATAGCTATTGCTCTCTTATTGTTAATTGTTATTTGTTTTTTACTTATTGGTTATATGTTTTTATAGACTGCGGCTGAATAAATTTAAATGCTTTTAATATTGGCGAACGGTATTATGCTGTCCAGGTGTTGAGTGCACGCCCCACCAAGCTAACTTAACTGAATTTTCAAACAGAGGGGTGGTGTACCTCTGACTAGGGCTGTGGCACCTATTCCATATACCCATCCAGTGCGAGCCACCACAACTATACTCGTTTTGTTCACAGATATCAACAAAGGACAGGGATAGTGTAGGTATGTTTAAAAAAAACGATATTTATTTTTGTAGTAGTAATGATAAAAAAAACATATTTCAATACAGGTCACTCCCAATATGCAGGGAGAGGGGAATAGTAGTGAAAAATTGGATAAAAAGCGCATTTTTTCACAACCCCCTCTTTTTTATCTTTTTTCCTATCCCCATTTAATTCTTATTCAATGGGGATAGGAAAAAAGATAAAAAAAGAGTGGGTTGTGAAAAAATGATGATGTTAAAATGATATTAAAACACCCTGTATTGGGCTATATGTCCAGAGAAAAAAATAATAATGATAAAATATTGTAAAAGTATAGTCAATGCTCTGGGATGAGTTCAGTGGAAAAAAGTACAACAGCAGCCTTATTATCTTTCTCATTTACAGAGATATTTCTCTCACCCAGCATGGGTAAATGTAAAAATACACCCCAAAACTGATTGCCCTACTTCTTATGAGTACAGCGATACCACATGTGTGCCACTTTTTGGCAGCCTAGGTGCGTAAAGGGGCGTAAAGTCCAACGAGTACCTTTAGGTTTTACAGGGCTGCTCACAATTTAGCCCCGCCCAAAATTCCAACACAGTAAACGCACCCCACAAATGACCCCATTTAGGAAAGTAGACACCCCAAGGTATTCACTGAGGGGCATAGTGAGTCCGTGGGAGATTTTTTATTTTTTTGCCAGAAGTTAGAAGAAATGGAAACTTTATTTTTATTTTTTTTTCCTCAGAAAGTGTCATTTTCCACTAACTTGTGAAAAAAAATGAAATCATACATGAACTTACCATGCCTTCCGTGAATACTTTTGGGGTGTCTTCTTTCTAAAATGGTGTCATTTTGGGGGTATTTATACTATCCTGGCATTCTAGCACCTGAAGAAATATGACAGGTGCTCAGAAAGTCAGAGCTGCTTCAAAATGCAGAAATTCACTTTTTTGCACCATAGTTCGTAAACGCTATAACTTTTATCCAAACCAATAAATATACACTTTTTTGATTTTTTTTTTAATCAAAGACATGTAGAACAATATATTTAGAGAAAAATTTATATAGCAATGTAGTTTTAAAAAAAAAAAAATTACAACAGAAAGTGAAAAATGTCATTTTTTTGCAAAAATTTCGGTCATTTTTGATTAATATGTCAGCAGCAATGAAATACCACCAAATGAAAGCTCTATTAGTGAGAAAAAAAGGAGGTCAAATTCATTTGGGTGGTAAGTTGTATGACAATAAACGGTGAAAATAGTGTAGTGCAGAATTGAAAAAAATGGTCTGGTCATTAAGGGTGTTTAAGCTAGGGGGGCTGAAGTGGTTAAATACCGGAGCCACTGGCGCATAAGTGGCATGGGGGGGGTGTCGTCAGTTTGGCACATGGGGGGGATTGTTTGGCCCATGATACTGGCACATGGGGGAGATTGTTTGGCACATGATACTGGCACATGGGGGGGAGATTGTTTGGCACATGATACTGGCACATGGGGGAGATTGTTTGGCACATTATACAGGCACATGGGAGGGATTGTTTGGCACATAATACAAGCACATGGGGGGATTGTTTGGCACATAATACAGGCACATGGGGGGATTGTTTGGCACATGATAATGGCACATGGGGGGATTGTTTGGCACATGATACTGGCATGTGGGGGGGATTGTTTGGCACATAATACATGCACATGATACTGCTGGCACATGGGGGGGTTGTTTGGCACATGATAAAGGCACATGATACAGGCACATGGGGGTGGGAGGGTTGGCACTTGATACAGGCACATGGGGGGTTGGCACTTAATACTGGCAAATGAGGGGGCAGCAGTTTGGCACTTGATACTGGCAAATGAGGTGGGGTTGGCACTTGATGCAGACACATGGGGGGGTTGGCACTTGATACTGGCAAATGAGGATGGCACTTGATACTGGCGTATGGGGGGGTTGGCACTTGATACTGGCACATGGGGGGTGGTTGGCACTTGATACTGGCACATGGGGGGTGGTTGGCACTTGATACTGGCACCTGGGGGATACACCTGATACTGGCACATGGGGGGGTTGGCACTTGAACTTCATACTGGCCCATGGGGGGGTTTGGCACTTTATACTGGCACATGGGGGGTTTGGCACTTGGTACTGGCACATGGGGGGTTTGGCAGTTGTTACTGGCACATGATGGGGGGGGGAGGCACTTCATACTGGCACATGGGGGGGTTTGGCACATGGTACTGGCACATGGGCGGGTTGGCAGTTGTCACTGGTACATGATGATGGGGGAGAGGCACTATTGGGGGCACTATTGGGGAATACAGCGGCACAGTATTGGAGGTAGTGGGAAAAATAATAATGATAAAATATTGTAAAAGTATAGTCAATGCTCTGGGATGAGTTCAGTGGAAAAAAGTACAACAGCAGCCTTCCAGACCCAATGTATAAGTACATGCAGCTATGTGAAAGTGATTTTCATTTATCCGATAATATTCTTCATTTATGCGAAAGTGATTTTCATTTATGTGAAAATAATTTTCAGCGAACCAGTGCCTGGTGGCATCCCACTGAAAATTGTCTCACTGGCCCTGTTACCTTTCCTCGAAGATCGCAGGTTCTTTTCTGCATAGGATCCTCTGTGTGCTGTGGGTACTTGGTGCGACTGGCAGCGCGATTGCATGAGGATGCGATGATCGCGAGAAGCTGCTGTTTGCGGAGCGGACCATCGATACGAATGTTGCGCTCTTTTTCCACCGATCAGAGGGCTGTTGGCTGTGTCTGGCGTTCTTGCCACGTGCGGCTATTTTTGCACGCGCTTTTTTCACGCACTTTTAGTTGCCGGTATCGTCGGTAGGGGGGAAGGCAGCCTGATGGTGCAGGGCAGTTTGGAAGCGCTTCCCAGGGCTTGAGAAACCATACGCGTTTTGAAGGATTGCAGCCTTCTTCCATCAGTTGAGGGGTTGTTCATGTGGTCTCAGCATGTGTAGTAGTTCGTTGGTTGAGGGTATGAAGGTGGGGGCCCGAGACCGAAGGAGGATCGAGGTGCTGGTAAGCAGCCGGTCACTCAATCCGCCATCAGTCAAGGGCCTCCCACCTAGTGTCTACAGGAAGCTGAATAGTTCCAATTCAGCGTTTAGACCTCCTGGTGCAAGTGGGTTGAATTCGAAGATGTATCTTGATTCTACTAGGGACATTTGTTTTATATAGTTTCCTTCTTTTCAGATTGTAGGCACTTTTTCTACTGCTGTGAACAGTATTCCCTGATTGTGATGTATTTTGAAGTGTTTTGACACTGAGTGATTCATGTAGCCTGTATTGATGTTATTTATGTGTTCGGCGATTCTTTTTTTCAGGGTTCGCTTCGTCCCATATTGTTTCCCACACGGGCATTGTATCAAGTAGATCACCCCAGTGCTGTTACATGTTAGGACATCTTTGATTTTGTGCAGAAAGGAATTAGTTGTGGAAAGAAGGGTGCCTGTTTTCTTTTTAAATGTGGTGATTTTGCAGTTGCTGCATTGGTTACAAGGGTAAAACCCTTTGAAGTGAAGCCAGTTGTCTATGGTTTTTGTGTGTTTTTGTTGTGATTTAATTGAGGGGGCAATTTTAATTCCTAGGTTAGGAGCTTTGGTATAGATGATTTTTGGATGTGCAGGGATGACAGTGGCGGATCCAGAGCCTGGTCTCGGGAGGGGCACTTCCCCGGGCAATTGGAAGTTATGGGGCCCCTGTGTCCCCGCGCACCCTCAAGCCACACTCACACACAGCCTCACCCATATATTGCGCCCATACCTCTTACATTCAGTGACGTCTCCTTTGATGTAGATGTTCTCTTTCCTCATCTTCTCCTTTCAGACCAGGCCACCATTTTTCTGTCGTTTTCCGTCTCTGCAGTTTAAAAAAAAAATTCTTAGTTACTACTTTTCCATCATCCTCCCATCTTCTGGGCAAAACATCCCACTACCTCCAATACTGTGCCGCTGTATTCCCCAATAGTGCCCCCAATAGTGCCTCTCCCCCATCATCATGTACCAGTGACAACTGCCAACCCGCCCATGTGCCAGTACCATGTGCCAAACCCCCCCATGTGCCAGTATGAAGTGCCTCTCCCCCCCATCATGTGCCAGTACCAAGTGCCAAACCCCCCATGTGCCAGTACCAAGTGCCAAACTCCCCATGTGCCAGTATAAAGTGCCAAACCCCCCCATGGGCCAGTATGAAGTTCAAGTGCCAACCCCCCTATGTTTGGAACCTGTATTGGACTGTTTTGTTTTGCCTCACGTTTTCTGCTGTGTGTGAGTTAACACCAAGTGACTGTTTGCTGTTTATTTTGTGCAAGTGTGAATTAAACACTGTTTGCTGCACTTTCTGGACTCCCTTTTGCCTCTGTACTGCACCCGCACCGCTATCTACCAGAGCGACTCCCCACACTGGGAAGCTCGTCATCTTACATATAATGTCCCTAGGTTGTTCCGTGGGACTAGGTGGGGGTCGCAGTGCCCTGTGGGCTCTTTCTAGCTCAACCCCATCCATCTGTTCTGGACCCAGTAGTCTTTGAAGAAGCCCATTAACATGGGAGCGACTGCATCAGGCTGGATATTTTCTGGGAAGCCCTTTAGACGCAGATTATTGCGGCTCCCTCGATTATCTTGATCCTCCATTAGGCTGCATAGGAAGTTAAGATGTGCCTGAGCATGGTCAAGGGTGTGTGTCACTCCTGATTCAAATTCAATCATGGCAGCCTGGTTGTTCTCCACCACCACAACTCTCTCCCCCAGCTGCGTGAGATCCGCATGAAGGCTCGAGACATCGGCATATTTTCCTCTGAGGTGGGAACCACTGCTTCGATGTCTTCCCCATCCTCCGATTCGAATTCCTCTCTTTGCCGCGTGGGCTCTGATGGTGGCACCATCTTATCCAACCGCTTCAGCGGTGGCGCTCCCGTTTTCAGAAACCACCTGGTGACCCGGGCATTCCTCTCTTTGGCCTGGCTCATCCACTTGAGTGGGGAAGGGTCGGTCACCAGGGGGAAGCTTCTGTCCAAGAGGTAATAACGGAGGGCCTCGAGTGCCCACTTGATGGCCAGGCACTCTCTCTCCACTATGCTGTACCTGGTCTCGGCTGGGGTGAGCTTGCGGTTGAGGAAGACAACGGGATGCTCCTCCCCGTTGGCTTCCTGCGATAGTACCGCACCAAGGCCAACCTCAGAGGCGTCGGTCTGGACTACGAACTCTTTCCTGAAATCGGGTGTCACCAAAACCGGGGACCCACACAGGGCCGATTTCAAGGCGGAGAAAGCTTTCTCTGCCTGCTCATTCCAATGGACCGTCCCCGTCTTTCCACGGCTTTAGTAAATTCACGTGGTACACCTGCTCCGGCTTGCGCCGCCCTGGCTGGTGTACTTTGCAATTTACTTCCCCTACCTTCTAGATTACCTCATAGGGGCTCTGCCACCTAGCTAGGAACTTGCTGTCAAGGGTGGGTACCAGAACCAAAACCCGATCTCCCGGGTTGAAGTCCCGTACCCGAGCCTGACGATTATACACCCTACTCTGGGCTTGTTGCGCTGCCTCCATATGCTCCCGGACCAGCGGCAACACCCTTTCCACCCGGTCCTGCATCTGGGTGACATACTCAATGACACTTTTGTGGGGGACAGTTCGAAGGGCGACAACCCAGTAGAGGCCTGGGGCACCTCTCGCACGGCGAACATGAGATAGGGCAGAAGCAGGTCCCAGTCCTTCCCATCTCTGGACACCACCCTTTTTAACATATTTTTTAGAGTTTGGTTAAACCTTTCGACAAGACCGTCTGTTTGCGGATGGTAAACGGACGTCCGTAACTGCTTTATACGCAACAACTTACACAGTTCCCTCATTACTTTGGACATAAAAGGGGTCCCTTGGTCTGTCAGAACCTCTTTTGGCAGGCCCACACGGGAAAACATTTCCATTAACTCTTTGGCAATGAGCTTAGCTGAGGTATGTCGCAGAGGCACCGCCTCCGGATACCGAGTAGCATAGTCGAGAACTACTGGGGGGGAGAGAAATTACATTATAGGAGGGGAAGATAGTGCAGATAGAGACCGGGGGCAAGGTAGTGGGACTGGGGGAGAAATGGAAGGAGGGACTAGAAAAGTTCAGAAGGAAAGGTGTAGGGCAAAAAATATGCATAAACCTCTCAAATGTATGTATACTAATGCCAGAAGCCTGACTAATAAAACTGGGGAACTGGAATTAGTGATGTGTGAGGAGGATTATGACATAGTGGGAATAACTGAGACATGGCTGGATGATAGCTATGACTGGGCAGTTAATGTACAAGGTTACAATCTGTTCAGAAAGGATCGTCAAAACCGGAGAGTGGGAGGGGTCTGCCTTTACATAAAGTCCTCTCTAAAGCCCACACTCCGGGAAGACATCTGTGAGGGACACGAAAATGCGGAGTCATTGTGGGTGGAGATAAATGGAGCCAAAAACAATAATAAATTACTAATAGGAGTTTACTATAAACCACCTAATATACCAGAGTCCGTAGAAAATCTATTACTAAACGAGATAAACAAGGCGGCAAACCATAATCAGGTGGTTATTATGGGGACTTCAACTACCCAGATATAGACTGGGAAACTGAAACCTGTACATCCCATAAAGGAAACAGGTTCTTGGCAATAGCCAAAGACAATTACCTTTCCCAAATGGTTCAGGACCCAACTAGAGGGACGGCCATACTGGACTTAGTATTAACCAATAGACCTGATAGAACAACAGACGTGCAGGTCGGGGGACACCTGGGAAATAGTGACCATAAAGTAATAACCTTCCAATTATCCTTCAAACGAGAGTTTCTACAGGGAGGAACAAGAATACCGGACTTCAAAAAAGCAAAATTTAGCCAACTAAGAGAGGCCATAGGCCCAATTAACTGGGACAAAGTCCTCAAAAATAAAAATACAACCACAAAATGGGAGATTTTTAAAAGCATTGTAACATCAAATTGTGATCGATGCATACCTTATAGAAATAAAAGGCTAAGAAATAAGAAGAAACCAATGTGGATAAATAGAACCGTAAAAAAAGCAATAAATGACAAAAAGAAAGCATATAAATCACTAAAACAGGAGGGGAGCCAGGAAGCACTGATAAACTATAAGGAAAAAAATAGAATATGTAAAAAACTAATAAAAACTGCCAAACTAGAGACCGAGAGATTAATTGCCAAAGAGAGCAAAACTAACCCTAAAATGTTTTTCAATTATATAAATGGTAAAAAATATAAACCTGAAGGAGTCGGCCCTCTACATAGCAATGAGGGGGGAGTTGCAGAAAGCGATGAGGATAAAGCCAAGCTATTAAATAGTCAGATGAAATGCAAAATGTAAAAATAAATTCCCCTTTAAAAGTGCCCTGTCTGACCCAGGAAGAAGTACAGCAGCGACTTAAAAAGATTAAAATAGACAAATCGCCAGGACCGGATGGCATACACCCCCGTATCCTAAGGGAATTAAGTGATGTCCTAGCCAGACCCTTATTTTTGATATTCACGGACTCCATACTGACAGGGAATGTTCCACCAGACTGGCGTATAGCAAATGTGGTGCCAATATTCAAAAAGGGTCCAAAAACAGAGCCTGGAAATTATAGGCCGGTAAGCTTAACATCTGTTGTGGGTAAACTGTTTGAAGGTTTTGTAAGAGATGCTATCTTGGAGTATCTCAATGAAAATAAGCAAATTACACCATATCAGCATGGCTTCATGAGGGATCGGTCATGTCAAACTAATTTAATCAGTTTCTATGAGGAGGTAAGTTCTAGACTTGACAGCGGCAAATCAATGGATGTCGTATATCTGGACTTCTCCAAAGCATTTGGCGCTGTACCACATAAAAGGTTAGTATATAAAATGAGAACACTTGGACTAGGAGAAAATATCTGTATGTGAGTAAGTAACTGGCTCAGTAATAGAAAACAGAGGGTGGTTATTAACGGTACACACTCAGATTGGGTCACGGTCACTAGTGGGGTACCTCAGGGTTCAGTATTGGGCCCTATTCTCTTCAATATATTTATTAATGATCTTGTAGAAGGCTTGCACAGTAATATATCAATTTTTGCAGATGACACTAAACTGTGTAAAGTAATTAACACTAAAGAGGACAGTTTTCTGCTACAGAGGGATCTGGATAGATTGGGGGCTTGGGCAGAGAAATGACAGATGAGGTTTAACACTGACAAATGTAAAGTTATGCACATGGGAAGGAATAATGCAAGTCACCCGTACATACTAAATGGTAAAACACTCAGTAACACTGACATGGAAAAGGATCTAGGAATTTTAATAAATAACAAACTAAGCTGTAAAAACCAGTGTCAGGCAGCTGCTGCTAAGGCCAATAAGATAATGGGTTGCATCAAAAGGGGCATAGATGCCCGTGATGAAAATATAGTCTTACCACTTTATAAATCACTAGTCAGACCACACATGGAGTACTGTGTACAGTCCTGGGCTCCCGTGAACAAGGCAGACATAGCAGAGCTAGAGAGGGTTCAGAGGAGGGCAACTAAAGTAATAACTGGAATGGGGCAACTACAGTACCCCGAAAGGGTATCAAAATTAGGGTTATTCACTCTAGAAAAAAGACGACTGAGGGGAGATCTAATAACTATGTATAAATATATCAGGGGTCAGTACAAAGATCTCTCCCATCATCTATTTATCCCCAGGACTGTGACTGTGACGAGGGGACATCCTCTGCGTCTGGAGGAAAGAAGGTTTGTACACAAACATAGAAAAGGGTTCTTCACGGTAAGAGCAGTAAGACTATGGAACTCTCTGCCTGAGGAGGTGGTGATGGTGAGTACAATAAAGGAATTCAAGAGGGGCCTGGATGTATTTCTGGAGCGTAATAATATTTCAGGCTATAGCTACTAAAGATGGGTCGTTGATCCAGGGAGTTATTCTGACTGCCTGATTGGAGTCGGGAAGGAATTTTTTCCCCTTAAGTGGGGAAAATTGGCTCTACCTCACAGGGGTTTTTTGCCTTCCTCTGGATCAACTTGCAGGAAACAGGTCGAACTGGATGGACAAATGTCTTTTTTCGGCCTTATATACTATGTTACTATGTTACTATGTTACCAGAATGTGTTGGTGGCCTCTGGCAGACTTTGGTACAGGCCCGATTAGATCCATAGCGATTCGCTCAATAATTGGAAGAGGTACCAGAGGACTACGGAAATGTGGCTGGGGGCTATTTATCTGACAGGTTGGACAGGACTTACAATAATTTTCTACCTCCTTGAACACACTGGGCCAATAAAACCGCTGCAGTATGCGGTCCTGGGTTTTCTGCCACCCCAGGTGTCCCCCAAGAACATGTTGGTGGGCAAGCTCCATGACAAGCTTGCGGTATGCTGTGGGCACCACCAACTGTTCAATAGGTTCACCCCGGATTTGGTTCACCCGATATAATATTTCTTGGCGAACAACAAAGCGGGGAAATATTAACTCAGCCCCTGGTTTCTGGGGTTTACCATCAATTTCCAGCACATTCTCCCAGGCCCTGGTTAGGGTTTGGTCCCGGTGTTGGGCGGTCCCAAAATTGTCTCCGGAGACGTGGAGGTCTGCCAACTCAGGTCCTGGTGGCAAGTCCTCCATGTCTCCCACCATTACACTCAGTGGGGGTGTCTCCCCCTCTATCACAGAAGTGGTTGTCACCCCTACCGCAGGCCCTTCGGACTCGGGCTCCCAGGGCTCTGGCCCCCCACTGGAACCAGGCCATTCTGCTAGGGTTACCCCTGTCTCATGGCTATTAGACACTTTCATCTCAGGCCATAGTGACGGAAAACCAGGGAAGTCTCTCCCAATTATTAGTTCATAAGGTAACTTTGTGGAGATCGCCACTTTACATGTCCATGTGCCGGCCACCGTGGACAGAGACATTATGGCAGTGGGATAGTCCTTTAAGTCTACATGTATGCACACCACACCAACTTTCCGGCCCGTATACTGGGAGGGCTGTACCAGGGCAGCACTTACCAGGGTTACTAGGCTCCCTGAGTCCAACAGCGCCACTGCCAGGTTATCACCCACTTGCACCTGGCACAGGTGACGATTGTCTATTGTCTCGGGGGTGCCGGTTGCACACAGTCTCCTGGCATACATTGAAGCCCGGTACCCATAATTAGTCTCCATGGGTTCTCCCCGATGTGGACAGTCGGCCCTTACGTGGCCAGGCTCCTGACACCGCCAGCAGACAATCGGTGCCGGGTCTACAGGGGGTACACCCCGAGCAGGTTTATCGGGTATCAGTCGTCGGGACTGGATGGGAGACCTCCGGGGTTTGACCGGCCCCCTCCCAACAACACCCCCTTGCAAGTTTTTTGTGGCCTCATAGCGCTCCACCAGATCAACCATTTCTAGGGCATTAGCGGGTGATACCTGGCCGATCCAGTGCTGAAGGGAGTAAGGCAAGGCCCTCCAGAACATGTCAGCCAACAAACGGTCCAGCATAGCAGTCGGATTTAGAATATCAGGCTGCAGCCATTTTTGCAACCTGTGCAGCAACTCATAGTACTGCGGCCTGGCGGGTTCAGCCGCTTTAAAGTCCCACTGGTGGACCCGCTGAGCCCAGACCAACACGTTTACTCCCAGTCTGGCCAGGATCTCCCCATTCACCGTGGGGTAATCAGCAGCCTGGTCATCTGCTAAATCAAAAAAAACCTGCTGGGGTCCGGATGCCAGGAACGGAGCGACCACCTCAGCCCACTGGTCACGGGGTAACTTTTCCCTCATGGCCACCTTTTCAAAGACCGCCAGATATGTCTCAACGTCGTCCGAGGGGGTCATCTTTGGGATCGCCGCACGGACCGCTTTCCGGGCATCATGGTCGTGGTGGGACGCTCCTGCAGCTTGTAACGCCATCACGTGCTGTAACAGTAGCTGGTTGGTCTCCCGCTGCTGCACGTTAGCCTCTATGAGAGCTTTCACAGCAGCCTCTATGTTGCCAGAAATTCCTGCTTGTAACTTTGCTGGTTTAATATATTCCATGCACTCATGCCCAGCAAAACAAACAAACTTCGGCGTTCACGCCAGCCTCACTGCGCATGCCCGCATCCAACACCAAATGTGGGGAGTCGCTCTGGTAGATAGCGGTGCGGGTGCAGTACAGAGGCAAAAGGGAGTCCAGAAAGTGCAGCAAACAGTGTTTAATTCACACTTGCACAAAATAAACAGCAAACAGTCACTTGGTGTTAACTCACACACAGCAGAAAACGTGAGGCAAAACAAAACAGTCCAATACCGGTTCCAATCACCTGGGAGGTTTTAGGTGCGGGTTCGCACCTGGCTGTCAGCCCAGCCGCAAGACAATCCACTTCAGGCTTCCAGGCCGACTGCACTCCTCCTTGCTGGGCTCTTGCTTTCAGCCCAGAGAGCTCCACAGCACTAACAGCAGCTCCAGGACAATCACCCCCAGCTGCTGGTGCTGGCTGTGTTTTAAACCCAGCCCACAACCAGGACTGGGTCGTGGGGAGCAGCCACCCACCCTACACTTTAGCTGCTCCCGGTAAGAGCCGGCCCGGATCTGCTTTGCAGCCATGCTATTTAGCAACTGTGTCAGTAGCACTACCTGCTGCTGACATCAACAAAATGGCTCTTACCTCACCGAGGCTATGAACCTCGGTGACACGTACCTGCCATCCACAACGGCACCCTGCACCTTACCACACCAGTCAAAGAGAAAATATTAAAAGCTGCTAGAACAGCAGCGCCTGTTCGTTATGCAGGAGCTGTTTTCACCATATATCAAGATCTCTCTCCTATGACCCTTAAAAAGAGGAGAAACCTGCGGCCGCTGCTAGATGTTCTGAGAGAGCGCAAAATCCTCTACAGGTGGTTATACCCATTTGGATTGCTTATTAACACCCCAGAAAGGAAACTTGTGCTCCAATCCCATTCCGACCTTAAAAAAATCTACGAACACCTGGGAACGGCAGACCTCCATATCCCGAACTGGAATACTGTGCAGGAGTTAACAGATCTCGACGCCCTGCCATTGCCACCTAGTTGGATTCCTGTAAAGGCGGGAAAACCTCAAAGACAGAGAAGAAGGATGGCTCACTCCATGCTAAGGAAAGTTACTACAGAACCTGACTGAAATCCACTTGACCCCCAAGGAGGACTCTGCGGCCTCTAAGTCCTGTAGTGTTGAGACTTACAGATTCGGTCACAAGCATTCCTCTTATAGAACACCCCAGGTCTCTAAATGTGCCACCTACCGCTTTGATTTTCACCCGGGGTCGCAGTAGTCAACGACTCATGGGGATTTGTGTATTCAGCTATATGTACCTGGCTAGACATGTTAACTGTCTTAATATGTCCTTCTTTAACCATTAATTCTGCTCAATTGTTATGTATTCAGCGCTCATGTTTTATATCTTATGATATGCTCTTTACTCTATTTGTTCATGTTATATGCATTGCCTGCTACCCGAAGATGACCCTCTAGATAGCAGCCTACACCCATCCTGCTATGTACCTGTCTAGAGGGACATTTAGGCTCCACTTGGGAGTGTTGTTTATTCAATGTTTGGTTTCTGCTAGTTCTAGAAAGGGGGTTCTCCAATACACACGACATTTATTGGTAGGCGATAACTCCCTTTCTGCCATGTTGATGTTCGTTAGCAAAGCAATTAACATTTGCCGTTCATCATCATTACTGTTCGGTTTATATAGTTCAGGTGAGAGAGACAAGACACTTAATATCCCTAACGGGTGGGTAAGATGGAGCACTGGGCATTGCCTAGACCTTCTGACTCATTGCCTTGAGCCTATGGGCAAATCGCTATATACTTCCGTGCTATACTTATTCAATGGCTGTGGTTAACGTCTGCTCCTTCTTTGTCAGAGGTCTGAACATGCCTACAAAACGGAGTCAGATATGCCATATGCTTAAGAAACAAATGGCGGATATTTATTATTATTACAGGAGATCTATTTTCGTACGGGCCGGGTCCCGCGTCTGGGCCACATGGTATATAACCAGTGGTTTCATAGCACGACACCTGAGTCGGCATCTGGAGGTGTGAGCATAGCGTTACATAAGGGGCTCCATTTGGAGGTGCGTTCAACCCATGTAGACAGCGAAGGTAGATATATTTTTATCAAGGGGGTAATATACTCTCAGCTATACACCTTTGGTAGTGTGTACGCACCAAACAGCACACAAGCCACATGGATCAAGACGATGTTAAGTGATTTTCAGAGTTTTGCTGAAGGGATTTCCGTTTTAGGGGGAGATGAACGTGGCACTGTTTCCTGACGTGGACATCTCAGTAGGTAGATCTGCTCTGTCACACAGGGCACTTAAGTATATCAGGGACAATCTACAGTAGCTGAGGCAGGATTGGTAGATGGTTGGAGATCTATGCATCCCAATACTAGGGACTACATGTATTATTCCCCGGCACACGCCTCATACCAGAGGCTGGATTATGTATTTGTGTCATCTACAATGCTTCCTTACTGTCAGGATGCGTACATCGGGCCAATAACAATTTCGGACCATGCCCTCACATTTCTAAAATTCCTGTAGAAAAATATCCCTAAGCGAGAGATGGTCTGGTGTCTCAACGAGACCCTCTTGCACGACCAGGGTATCAAGAGAGAGATAGAAGGGAAAATTAGGGAATACTTTGAACATAATGAGACAACAGACGTATCACCAGGAACTATCTGGGAAGCCCACAAAGCGGTAGCAAGGGGCTGTTTTATATCAATAGGGGCTTATGTTAAGAAGAAAAGGGAAGAAGAGATAGCGAGTTTATTGGCGAAAATTCAGGGAAAAGAGAAGCTTCACAAGCGACTCCTTACTCCGGAGGTACTGTAGGAATTAGATTTATTGCGGTCTCAGCTTAAAGATCTTTTAAACGTCCGTTCGGTGAATGTTTATTTGTCTGCAAAATTTAAACACTATGCCTACGGCGATAAGGTGTCGAAGTTTATGATGTCACAGCTAAAAAAGAGGAAAATTATATCGTTTATACATAGTATTCAATCAGCGTCTGCCCAACTCCTTTTCTGTACTGACCAAATAGCCAAAAGGTTCTCTGAATATTACACACAACTATATAATATTAGACAACCGGGTGGCCCGAATGATGAGGCGGACAGGATAAATCGCATTGATGAATGGCTTCACTCATTGAAGCTTCCTACATTGAGTGAGGCACAGTCCCAATCGTTAGCTGCACCCTTTACCCTGAAGGAACTGCAAGGGGCCTCGAGATCATCTCCATTGCGCAAGAGCCCAGGGCCAGAGTGCCTGCCATTGCTTTATTATGCCACATACAAGGAAATTCTGTTACCTCGCTTGCTCACAGTGTGCAACTCATTGAGGGAGGGGTCTACACCCGCACACATTAGCTGCACAAATAACGATTATACCGAAAGATGAGAAAGATCCTTCCGCTTGCCCTTGTTATAGACCCATTTCATTGCTCAACAATGATCTGAAACTAATCGCTAAGATGTTAGCGCTCAGGCTACAACTCTACCTTCCATCCCTCATACATATGGAGCAAGTGGGCTTCGTGAAGGGGCGTGAAGGTAGGATGAACACGTGCCGAGTAATCAATCTTATCCAACATGAGTGAAAAACTTCTGCCCCATTAGTCCTTCTCAGCACTGATGCCAAGAAGGTGTTTGATAGGGTATATTGGGCATATTTAACAAGAGCAATGCATAGCTTTCAAGTCTCAGACATATTCATTACTGTAGTCATGGCCGGTATAATGAGCCCAGTGCCCGAATTCTTGTGTACAACACCCTGTCGCCTCCCTTTATGATTAGCAACGGGACTCGACAGGGCTGCCCTCTGTCACCACTCATATTTGTCATTTCTATGGAACCGCTCCTTCAGGCATTCCATGTCAACACTATAATGCAGGGGCTTAAAATCCGTGGACAAGTGCACACCCAAGCGGCATTTGCTGACGGACTGCTACTGATCGTCACAAATCCTGCAGAGGCCTTCCCTGAAATACATTCCCTTCTTGAATTTTTTGGGTCAATGTCTAACTTCAAAGTTAACCTCACAAAGTCTCAGGTTCTAAATATCACCTTAGATGCTAATACACAAGTTTTGCTACAAAGAGAGTCGCCTTTTGTTTGATCTACGCAGGTCATCACTTTCTTAGGCATTACTCTTACTGCACGGCCATCTGGATTGTATACCACTAACTATAAGAATCTTCCAGGGGACGTAAATACTCTCCTGAGGTTCTGGGATATCCCCTTTGCCTCATGGTTCGGACGAAGGACTCTTATTAAAATGGTAGTGCTTCCAAAGGTGCTGTATCTCTTAGAAGTCCTGCCGATAAGAGTGCCTAGGACCTTCTTTACAGAAATGAAAAAGGTGATCTCCCATTTCCTATGGAAAGGAGGCAGACCTAGATTACCATATGCGCAGACTGTTCAGCCTGCTAGAGATGGGGGTTTGGGAATCCCTGACTTTTACCAATAATATAAGGCCATACAAAGTCTGAGGGTGCTAGAATGGTTGAGAAGCCCGAAAGACAGATTAGATATTCAATTAGAATATGCAATATTCAATTAAAGTCCCTCTACGCTCCTTGGTATTAGCAAAAAACCATAGAACGGACTTGTTGACCACTATTGACAACCCTGTCACTACTAATACCGTCAAGCTGTGGTACTCGGGACTGGATAAGATTTTACTATCAAACCCATCGACACCTCTCCTTCAGGTGGCAGACGTTATGTGGGATTCATCAGCAGCCTTTAGATCATCCCTGACTTCTGCTTGTAAACTTAACAATTCTCTCATAATGGACCTTATAGATAGTTCCACAGACAACCCAGAAGACCAGGCACACTCCTGGACTTCAACCGACTTCACTCCCTTTCATTTGTCACATCTCCAACGTTATTTCACACAATTGGGGAGTCCGGGTGAGGTTACCCCCACCAGCTTTGAACAAATGGTGTTAAGTGTGAAGGAACCAATTAAGAAATTGTCGAAAATTTACGCCATGCTCCTAGGTAGTGCCCAGACTCAGAAACCCGTGTTCATTTCCAAATGGCAAATAGACCTGCAATTAACCTTCACCGAGGTGGAGATCAAGGGTCTATTACAAAACTATTACAAATCATTGACTCGCTGGTACTATACACCAGAGAGATTGCACTCCATGTACCCGACTACTTCTCTTTGTTGGAGGTGTGGAGGTGAGATGGGCACATATATGCACATCTGGTGGACCTGTTCTATTATCAAACCATTCTGGTCCTCAATTTGTGAGATAATGTCTAAAGTACATAAGCGTCCCATCGCCCCTACACCGCAGTTGTGTCTCTGAGGGTGGGAACAGGGAGCTCCGACGCGGGGATGGGAGAGTAAACTAAATCACCAGCTGCTAGCGGCAGCGAGATTACTAGTAGCTATGCAATGGAAATCCCCTACCCCTCCGTCTATCGGCAAGTGGCAACTAAAGTGTGATCAGATCTGCCAACTGGGATATGGCCAGCTCACGTGAATTTGAAGCAGTTTGGGGCCCATGGGAGAGGTTTAGATCATTGTTACAAACCACCTGACCCGCCTTGCACTATATATGACTGGTACTTTGTCTCTCTTACCTTGATAATCCAGTTGTCATGGCCTTTTGTTAGGCTCAACTTGTATATCTCTTCTCTCATCTGATTAGGCTCTGTTTTGATCCTTAACCTCAAGGATAATTTTCTCTCCAATTTAGGTATTAAAAATATAGCTAAACTATTAAATTGACGATGGTCGAAATTATCACTTAATGTCTGTAATTTAGATGTATAAGATATGTGATGTTTTTGTGGTTTTGCCACCAGTATCTGTGATATCATGTTTCTTATATTGGGCCCTCTTTTGAGCTTCTTCAATAAAATAGTTTAAAAACTATGATTCGAAGAGGGGGACCACCATTCCTTAGTTCGATCTATGAGATTAGCTTTATAGTATCGCGTAATATCTGGGACTCCCAGTCCTCCATCATGAAGACATGGGTAGAGTGCGCAATGTTCCACCCTAGGAGATTTATCTCCCCAAATAAATTTGAGGAGATCTGCCTGTAGGAAGTGAAGTGTCCTGGCAGGGATAAAAAGTGGGATACATCTAAATTTTACGCAATATAAGCATTTTGAAAGCATTTATTCTCGCTATCCAAGACATACAATTCTGAGAATATTTAGTATAGTCAGCCAGGAGTTCCTCTTGCAAAAAAGTAAAGTTGAAACGTACTAAATCTTTGAGGTGTGATGTTAAATGAATACCTACCAATACATACCAATTCTGAGAAACTCGGAGTGACAGGTGAATTCCAGTAGGTAGCAAATAGCTTTTGTGCCACAGTTAATATCCCCGCAACTACCCACCAATGTTTGTTTGGGAGGGTCTTAAACCCAATAGAGAGTGCCGATGACAGGGGAAGGGGAACGCCAGCAACTTTAGACAAAAGGTCAAAGACTTCCTTCCAGAAAGGAAATATGGTAGGACAATTCCACCACATACTGTATGTGATGGTGTTCCCCTCTCTCCACATCCCCACCAGCAATATGGGCTGTATGTATGATTAATGTGTGCTATACGGGCCGGAGTTAGATACCAATGAAGTTGAATTTTACGATTTTGCTCTGCATGGTTAATGCAATTGGATCCAGCCATCGCCCAAAAGAAAGCATATCGCATTCATAAATGGTCCATTCACATCCCAGTTCCTCCTCCTATATAATCATAAAGCCTGACTTGCCATCTAGGTGTGGACCTAGGGCTTGGTACACATTTAGGTAGCTCGTGAGAATGGTGTAAGGCCTCAAGTGTTTTAATGTTGGAGTTCTCCAGTATCTGGTCTAGGTATAAGAAACCCACCTCTTCCCAATCATTGATATCAAGATCTGGAATGAGATAATTAAGGCCCGTTATAGGGATTCCTGAGGTAGTAGGAGAGAATGGATCTATACTCCTAATATGATGGCACCAGGTCCACATTGCCGCCTCATTGTCAAGAGAAGGGGGCCCCCAGGAACCGTTGCTAGGGAGTGAGCAGCTAGTAATCCTTTAAAGGGAACCTGTCATCAACTTTATGCGGACCTCACTGGGGGCAGCATACATTAGTGACAGGAATGCTGATTCCAGCGCTGTGTCACTCATGAGCTAATAGTAAGTGGTTGCAGAGAACCAGCATCATAATCATTACAGCCCAGGCCTAGAAAAGAGTCAAATCTACCTGAGAAGAGTCATGGTAATTTATAATCTCCTGCTCTCCCGCCCACCTGCTGATGATTGGCAGCTCTCTACTAGACAGAAAGGGAGAAAATGAGGTAGAAGACTGTGAATCATCAGCAGGTGGGCAGGAGAACAGGAATTCATGAATAACTATTACTCTTCTCAGGTGGCCATGATTCTTTTCAAGGCCTGGGCTCCAATGATTATAATGATGCTTTTTGGCAACCACTTACTTTTAGCTGATGAGTGACACACTGCTAAAATCAGCATTTCTGTCACTACTTTATACTGCCCTCAGTACGGTCAGCATAAAGTTGATGACAGGTTACCTTTAAGTGAGCCACTTATGATTCGAAGAGGGGTACCACCATTTCCTAGTTTGATCTATGAGATTAGCTTTATAGTATCGCGTAATATCTGGGACTCCCAGTCCTCCATCATGAAGACATGGGAAGAGTGTCACCCTAGGAGATTTATCTCCCCAAATAAATTTGAGGAGATCTGCCTATAGGAAGTGAAGTGTCCTGGCAGGGATAAAAAGTGGGATCCATCTAAATTTATAGAGTATTTTAGGCAATATAAGCATTTTGAAAGCATTTATTCTCACTATCCAAGACATAAAAGTCTGAGAATATTTAGTATAGTCAGCCAGGAGTTCCTCTTGCAAAGAGGTAAAGTTGAAACGTACTAAATCTTTGAGGTGGGATGTTAAATGAATACCTAAATAAGATATATTTTCCGATGCCCACTGAAACAGGAATTTATCTAGCAGTTGGTTTTTGAGGGGTTCAGGAATCGAGAGGGGAAGTATATGTGACTGAGCAATGTTAAATTTGTACATTGACGCTTTAGAATATTCATCAAATATACTAGTAACAGCCGGAAGGGATGTTTCAGATTTTTTGAGGGCTAATATAACATCATCTGCGTAAAGACCTAACTTATGAGTTAGTTTTCCAACTGGGATGCTGGTAACCGCTGGGCCTGCATGTATTTTTGCTGCAAGGGGTTCCATCACTAATGTAAACACTAACAGTGAGATTGGAGGTTCATTATGGCTGTTAGTATAGAACTGGAGAACCCAAACCGATCCAGCACCGCTGACAGGAATCCCCAATGTACTCTATTAAATGCCTTTTCAGCATCAGGCGAGACAAATATCGTGGGTGCAGCTGCGGTCTCTGATATCTGAATTAAGTCTATCATCCTCCTAGTCCCATCTCTTTACTGACATTCCGGAATAAAACATACCTAATCTGGGGATATCAATTTTGGAAGTTGGGGTTGGATCCTCAAAACTAGTAGTTGAGAAAATAAGTTAATGTCATTGTTTAGCAATGAGATGGGGCGGAAGTTAGAGGGAACATCTTGGGTTTTCCGCGATTTAGGAATAGTAGTAATAGTGGCACTCAACATTTCTTTTGGGATGTTATTGGGGAGGAGAAAGTCGTTAAAAAGACAGACGAGTAAAGGTGACAGCTCCACTCTAAAGGTTATGTAATAATCCCCAGAGAAACCGTCCGGACCCGGAGCTTTGTGTGCTTTAAAGGTTTTAATTGCTGCTTCTATCTCCTTTAGTGTAAAAGGTGTATTAATAGAGGAGAGGTCTTGAGATGATAGCGCAGGTAGTGAAACGGAGTCTAAAAAGGAAGAAATTAGTTAGTGACATGGGTTGTGGTGTAGCCGGGTCTTCTTTCAGATTATATAAGGAGCTACAATAATCCGCAAATGCGTCTGCAATAGCCAGTGGATGTGTAGTAGTCGTACCCTCTCTTTGTCTCATAGATTCAATACATGAAGCGATAGTACGCTTCCTGAGCTTGCGGGCCAAGCTTGCTCTATCGCCAAGGTGGTACTGCTTAATCTTGGAGCGGAAAATAGCCTGTTCGTATTTTTGTAAGAGGAAAGAACGTAGTTGAAACTGCAGTTCAGTGAGTTGTTTCATAAGAGCATCCGAGGGGGAGGTTTTATATTGTGTTTCTACGAGAGCTAAACGAGAGAGTAGGTCCTGTATATGTTTTTCTCTTTGTCTCTTAAATCTGGAAGCAGACTGTATAAATAAACCTCTCATGTAGCTTTTATAGGAGCACCATAAAGTGTAGATGTTGATCTCGGGGCTGTCATTACACGAGAAAAACTCCTTAAGTGAGTTAGAGAAGGAGCGAAAACGGTCATCATGCCTCAGTAAATAGGAGTTGAGACACCAAAGTGGTGGATTGGGGTTTGGATATGTGTCTTGTATGTGTACAAAAATACGGGCATGGTCAGACCATATGATGTTACCAATTGCGGAGTATGATGCCTGATGTAGAAGGTGACTTGATATGAGAAAATAATCAATCCAAGATTGTAAGATATGAACCTGAGATGAGAAAGAGAAATCCCTTTCCGTCGCATGTTGGTATCTCCAAATATCGCGTAGAGGTGTGGTTTTAAGGAGCTTACCCAACTCCGGACAACATCCCACCGCCACCTGGGAACAGTCAATTGATGTATCAATAAGGATGTTGAAATCTCCACCCAGAACAATGGGTCCCGTTGCTACCTTCAATAGCTTCTTAAAAAAATTGTCAATAAAAGAGAGTTGATGAGAGTTAGAAACATACAGTATACATTGGCTATGGTATAATCGATATGATTGATAGAACATAAAAGGATAATGAAATGTCCTGCCGGATCCTGTAATGCATGGATATAGTTTAAATTGAACCAAACGTCTGATCCCTATGAGGACCCCCGCTCTCTTGAACAGTGCAGTGGCAAAGAAAAGGTAGGGAAAGTGCCTATTCGAGCATCTATGGGTATCAGAGGCCAAAAAATGCGTTTCCTGAGCTAACAGTTATTCACACCTCATCTTATTGGCGTCCGAACACATTGCTGAGCGTTTGTAAGGGGAATTAAAACCTTTCAAATTTAGAGACATCAACTGCAAAACCATGGTTGTTTATAAAAGTGTATGAATTATATGAAACATAGAGGAGGAGAGAGAGGAGCGGCACTAGAAAGACTGGCATTGAAATAACGACCCCATTGAGAGGTAAAACAGGTACAAAAATAAAGGAACCGTGAAAGAACTAAATGGCAATAAAGCCTATATGATCCAAAAGAGGATCGACATGCATCTGAGCTATTTAAGGATGCTAGTAATGTCATTTGGGGGGGGGGGACACATATAATATAGGTCATCTTTAGTAAGTGTGAAATTAATTAACCTAAGTAGTTATAAAGTAAAATGTAAACATATCAGGTATTATAGGGTCACAGCCCTACCTTCACAGGTTTATGAAAAAGAAACGACAGGCACCTAGCAGCAAAGAAAGGCACAGGAATACACATAGCATTTATAACTCTCTAAAGAGAACTGTGGGGAGAGTTTGAACAAGTGGTACAATAGTTAAGGATACTTATTCAGGTACCATCAGCATTCAGATTCTTGAAAGAGCCTTGTCCGGCCCTTCTCTTGGTTCTTCCACTTCTACCCATCTGCACTATGGACCATGGTGACGGGGATGATAAGACTGGCAGAGCAGCTAGATCCTGAAGCGTTGCCCAATCCTCAATTGAAATCATAGGGTCCCCAAGTGCCGTCAAAAGTTCCATTATATCTCATGTCGACCGTAGTAGCAAGTCCAAAGGAAAATAACCACTGGTAAAGGATTTTCTTTGAGCGGAGAAGATTAGTCAGAGGTTTTAGCGGTCTTCTTTTGTAGAGGGTTATAGGAGTTAAATCCTGGAAGAGAGCTAGTTGATGGCCTTCAAAGTCCCACTGTGGCATATCTGTAGCTTTCTTCAAGATGACTTCTTTGACTCTGAAATCAAGGAATCTGCAGATAATGTCTCTTGGAGGATTTGAGGGTTCTGGAAGTGGACGTAAAGCCCTGTGTGCTCAATGGAAAGGGGATATTGATCCCCTAGAACAGTGGTGGGCAAACTTATTAGTCAACTGAGCCAAATATCAACAAAACAGCAATTTAATTTTTTCTGAGAGACAAATTTTTTTAATGTAAACTATACAGGAAGGTACATTGTTATTATCTTAATAAGGTTATTCCTAACCATCTGAACATACCTTTCTCAATCCTTGACACTACATCTTTCACTCCACAACATTTCACCCTATAAGACGCACTTAGGTTTTAGAGGAGGACAATATGAAAAAAAATATTTTTCATTACACCTCAGGTCAAACCACTAATCAGACCCCCAATGTTAATAAGACCTCCCTCAGATCAGACGTCAGCTCAGACCCCAAAGTAAATGACCCCCAATCAGACCTCAGATAAGAGCCCCATGCCTCTCATCGTCCCCATCATCATCCATGATGCCTCTTATCAACCCTGTTATTATCCATGATGCCTCTCATCTTCCCCATTATCATCAATGATGCCTCTCATCATCCATAATGCGTCTCATATCCCCCATTATGATTTTCAACATCCCCTTTATTATCCATGCTGCCTCATATCCCCATTATCATTAATGATGCCTCTCATCATCCATGATACCTTTCAAATCCCCATTATGATTCTCATCAACTCATTGCCTCAGATCTGCCACAAGTTTCATAAAATAAAAAAGCACTTACCTCTCCTGCTTCTGGATGCCGCTGCTCCTCACCACCCTCTCTCTGTGTTTCTCCTGCTGTCGGCTGTGCTGTGAACTGGCGTGCACAGCGTGACGTCACACAGCGCCTTACACTGTGCGCAGCCCTGCACAGCCTACGGCCGAGGACAAGGAAGAGGTGAATACAGAGCCTTCACCGCTTCCTGGTCCTCCCCCTCCTGCCGTTTTTTGCCACGGGCAACGAAAATGCGATCGCACTGTACATGTGAGCATGCACCTGGAAGAGCCAATATCAAGGGGCTAAAGAGCCACATGTGGCTCTAGAGCCGCAGTTTGCTGACCACTGCCCTAGAAGATTAATAGCGAGTTATTTAACGGTATTCAGCAATGATTATGAGGTAAAAGTTTCAGGGAGACCTCAAATTCTTAGATTATAACGGCAATTACGGTTATCTTGATCTTCAACTTAAGTGTAGAGCAAATTTAGTTGGTCTTGGGAGGAATGGAAATGAGTAGCCACTTCTTTAGTATGGTGGCAAAGGTCAGCCACCGTATCTTCTACGGTGTCTACACGATGGCCTATTTGTCATAGGTCTTGTTTAATCTCCTGGAGGTCTTGCGCCAGAGAAGATAATGCTTTAGTGAGGGTTTGTTGAAAGAAAGTCCTGGACAGAGGTTGATTAAATTGAGAAGAGATATGATTGTCTGCAGAAAGTATTGCATCTTTTTCTGAGTGAGAAGCCCCTGAGGAAGGGGTGTCAGAACCCGCAGGTGATTTAGTGACAAACTTTTCCATGTTTCCCTTGGGATGAGAAACCGTAGAGATTGAGAGAGAGTCTTTAGCTGTAGGTTGCCCGCATTTCACGATTGCAGAAGGTAATGTGCATACACTGAGTGAAGGAGCGACTATAGTATACTGCTGTGTCGCATATATGTATTAGATAGCAGCAACAATACACTGAGAAGAACCCATATCAAAGGAGATCCACGTTAGGGATCCACAAACATTGAGCCGGAGGCCCTTTAAGCAGTTTAAAGTAAAACAGTTTAAACCATCAGACCCCCCTTAAAACAATAGGGGTGCCCAGCAGTAAAAATTTAGGATTGGCTTATGAGATGGGATAGTGTGGTTATTAAATTCTCCTGATGAAGGTATAATGCTTCTGGACCCACTGTACTTATACAATGAATAACTAAAGTACCTGGCCTATGGTGCTGCAGGGCAGTGAAGAAGGGTATAGCCTATCCCTTCTAAAGTAGAGACTCAGCGAGCTATTGGCGCTGTAGAAGGCTCTGGAGTTGAATGAGAAACTCCCCTCACCTTATGGTTTCCCCTGGAGTGTAGTAAGGGCAGGCGGAGAGGTCCATCAGCGACGCCAGGGTCAGTGATGGGAAGGTGCACAGCAACCAGCAGATCCGCTTGGGCATGTAGTCAGAACGCCTCTTAATAAAAGATAGGCCTCACATTATCCATCCAGGTAGGCCGCGACAAGACGCAATCCTCTGTGTGGCTCCGGTCAGTGGTGAGCCCACACTCCAGCACGTGGCCCAGGGGAGTATGTTTCTGTCTGGCAGCTGGTCCACAAAAAAATGGTTGGTCCCTAGGTGATAGGCGGGGGTTCCAAAGACCGCTTTGGTACACTCGCTAGCCAGCACTCCAGGCTGAATTCTCTCACGCGCCACAGGCCGCAACTTCACGGAGGCAGCCCACAATATTGGAAAGGGGCCCAGTAGTTGGGGATGGCGAGGGATTTCTGTCTTAGTGGCCGCTCGCTGTCTGCATGTCCTCCTCCATCAACGTATAGCTCCGCCCCCCGATTTGCAATTTTTGGTCGTTTCATTTCCCACAAAAAATTTAATAAAAAGTGATTAAAAATGTAGTACACATCCCAGAATGGTATCAATGAAAAGTACAGAACAAAATGAGCCCTCTGTATATATAACTACAAAAAAGTTATAGAGGTCAGAATGTCTACGAAAAACTAAAACAGATTTTCCAAGGTTTATATTATTTTATAGGTATCAAAACACAAGAAAAACTATACATATAAGGTATCACTGGATTCGTACTGACCAGTAGAATGTTTAATTTTATTGCACATCGAACGTTGTATATAAACAAATCGGTCAAACTGTCGCTGAATTTATTTATTTTTTTCCATTTCCACCCTATTTTTTACCTGCTTCCCACTACATCATATGCAATATTAAATGATAGTGCTGGAAAGTACAACCTTTTATATGGCTATGGGAATTAAAAATAAAAAAAAAGTTATGGCTCTGGGAAAGAAAGGAGAGCAAAACGAAAACACAAAAAAGCCTCCGGGGTTAAAGAAAATCTGTCACATGGTTTAACAATATGAAAGTATAACTATTGCCATGTCCAATAAAATACCTTCTTTTTTGTTTCATTTTCTCTTTTTTTTTAATGCAAATTAGTCTCTAAGGCGCCCAGAGGGACGTTATTATCTTTCTGAGGTGCCCAGAAATGCCCCCCTCCAGTGTTCAGCCCGCCTTCTATCAGAGCCCAAGCACGCCTCTCCAGGGCTGAACTACCCGCCCACACCAGCACTGTTGGGCACCCCTCCCCCTTCTGCCACGTCATTGAAGCGATGTAACTACGTCCACATATGCCTCCTTCAAATCTCGCACAGGTGCAATACCGCGGACTGCCTGCGTGATGTGGATACTCCTAAGAGCAACAGCTTTAAATGTGTCACTCGGCATGCGCTGAGCCCAGTGATGTAATCAGTGAGCTGTTCGCATCCGGGAGGGAGGAGAGGAAGCGCACATCACTTTTACAGTGCCGTGCACGAGCGAGCAGCCCAGCAGGCAAAGTTTTGTTTTGCAGTCTAAGTGTAGGTAGTGAGAATTAGGTTATGGGGAATCATAAGTTATGGGGCATCATAACCCCCCCCCCCTCCCCCTCCAAGAGTATTGAATTGTACAGTAACTAACATTACATGGTTCTCAAGCACTACATATATGTGCCCCCTTCACAGCCTGTATGCCCAGATGTGCCCCCTTCATAGTCTTTATGCCCAGATGTGCCCCTTCATAGCCTGTATACCTAGATGTGCCCCCTTCCGAACCAGTACGCCCAGATGTGCCCCCATCACAGCAGCTGTGATGTAAGCCCAGATGTTCCCCCATCACAGCCGGTAGACACAGATGTGCCCCCTTCATAGTCTTTATGCCCAGATGTGCCCCCTTCATAGTCTTTATACCCAGATGTGCCCCCTTCATAGCCTTTATACCTAAATGTGCCCCCTTCAGAACCAGTATGCCCAGATGTGCCCTATCACAGCAGCTGTGATGTAAGCCCAGATGTGCCCCCATCACAGCCTGTAGGCACAGATGTGCCCCCTTCACAGTCTTTATGCCCAGATGTGCCCCCTTCATAGCCTTTATACCTAGATGTGCCCCCTTCAAAACCAGTACGCCCAGATGTGCCCCCATCACAGCCTGTAGGCACAGATGTGCCCCCTTCACAGTCTTTATGCCCAGATGTGGCCCCTTCATAGCCTTTATACCTAGATGTGCCCCTTCCAAACCAGTACGCCTAGATGTGCCCCCATCACAGCAGCTGTACCCAGATGTTTACACTTAACAGCAGCTATGTCCAGATGTGCCCCCATCACATCAGCTATGTCCAGATGTTTCCCCATCACAGCAGCTATGTCCAGATGTGCCCCATCACTGTAGCCATGTCCAGATGTTTCACAATCACAGCAACTATGTCCAGGTCTTTCCCCATCACAGCAGCTATGTCCAGATGTGCCCCCATCACAGCACCTATGTCCAGATGTGCCTCAATCACATCGGATATGTCCAGATGTGCCCACATAACAGCTATGTCCAGGTGTGCACACATAGCAGCTATGTCAAGATGTGCCTCATCACAACAGCTATGTCCAGATGTTCTCCATCACAACAGCTATGTCCAGATGTTCCCCTTCACAGCAGCTGCACCCAGATGTGCCACATCAGTTATGTCCAGATGTACCCCATCACTGTAGCCATGTCCAGATGTGACACCACATCAATTATGTCCAGATGTACCCCATCACTGTAGCCATGTCCAGATGTTTCCCAATCACAGCAACTATGTCAAGGTGGTTCCCCATCACAGCAGCTATATCTAGATGTGCCCCCATCACAGCAGCCATGTCCAGATGTGCCCACATAACAGCAGCTATGTCGAGATGCGCCCCATCACAACAGCTATGCCCAGATGTGCACACATAACAGCAGCTATGTCCAGATGTTTCCCCTTCACAGCAGCTTGCCCATGTTTCTCCCTCACAGCAGCTGTGCCCAGATGTTTCCCCATCACATCGGATATGTCCAGATGTGCCCACATAATGTCAATTCGATGTCAATTGTACCTACATGGAAAAATGTTATACTAAGAATTACGAAGGCACCTATATGTCTGTCCACGCTACTTGTGCCCATGGTCACAAACTGAAGGTATTTGAAAATCAACCAAAAATTGTAGTATGGTGGAGGCAATTTATTTACTGCCACATCCATTTTGTTCAGTGGCCTCAACTTTCAAAAAGTAAAAGAACTATTTGATATCTTAAGTTTGTTAAGTATATCTGAAAAAAGCTATTATCGATATCAAAGTAAGTTTCTGTTTCCTGCAATCAATTTGGCATGGAAAAATGAGAATTCAAGGATAAAAGAAGAAATTCAACATAAAGATCTGTGCATTGCTGGAGATGGGCAATGTGATAGCCCGGGACACAGTGCCAAGTATTGTGTGTACATGATGATTGACACTGTCACACAGATAATGGAAAAAAGATAATCGACTTTGAAGTCGTCCAGCGAACACAATGTCCTTCATCAGTAGCAATGGAGAAGCACAGATTTGGTATCTTTATAGATCGTCTATTAAAAGAAGACTTCAAGATTTGATGTCTGGCATTACGCCAAGTTAATCCGAAAGAAGCTGACTTCTGCAAGTAAGCGGAAGTTTTGCACTTAAATTACACCATGAATCCCAAAGATTATCCTACATTTCTGGTGAAGCATCCAGACTTGCAAAGACAAAAGGAAACTTCTTCAAGAAAAGTGGCTATCGCTATTACAACATAACATTGATTGACACCAGTGGGAAAGAGAATTATATTCGAAATGTTCACATGGACCAATTGATGAAGAACCCAAAGATAATATTTTATGGCTGCAAAAGGATAAACCCCCATATAGAAACATCCAGAAAATTGTAAATAGCCAGAAACACGTCAGCAATCTTCCACACCTGATACAAACTGCCATACAGGTGCATTAGAGAAATTCCATATCCTGGCCTTGAAGTATAGAACCAAAATAATTCACTTCTTCAACGATGGGATGGAAGTCAGGAAAAAATTGGCCGCCTTGACACACAACAACAATGTTGGGAGACCACAAGCTGTTGTCAATGTTGCAAAGAAAAATACTGAGGCACTTGGCTCAAAGAGAACAGCCTTGTGTTACCCAAAGGAAAAAAATTGCTGGATTGCCAGAAACGTATATGAGAAAATGCCGGTAAAGTACCTTGGAAATTTGTCAACGGATGTTCTTAAACTAGCTAATGGCAACCTGCAGTCAGAGTGGACTTCAAGGGCTCCAACACTGCCTCCAAATATCAGCAACATGGAGAGACCATGGCAGCTATTGGCAGGCAGAGACGGGGGCCGAGCCTCCCTAGCCTTGTGGCTGATGCTAGGGAAGCTTGTTCCCGTCCCTGCCTGCCATTCGTTGCTCCCCCCCAGACACCGGATGTTTTCACCCGTCTAGAGGGAGAAGCAGCAGCGGCGGTGCGGGGACCAGGAGCACTGCAGGGAGCAGGGAATGGGATAAGTATATTGCCTCTAAGGGGCTCGGCACATTGGGGGGGGGCTGTTTGTGATTTCGGATAACCCCTTTAATTAGTTCTCCTAAGATAACAGAAATTTTATTATGGAATTTCATTCCCTTTTATTTGACCTTTTTATTAGATTTAAAAATTAATCAAGAGGTAACGACACCTATTGTGATGACTGTCAAGTAGTGTAGTAAAGTTTGGATAATTATAATTTATTGCAATAGCTTATCTGAAATCCAATGCCGATTTGATGAACATATAGGATGTGCTATATTTGTCAACAAAATATTGTTGTGTGCACATTCACTTGATTTGTCAAGAATTCACAAATATTATATAAGTTTCTAATTGCAATATTAAAACAGAAATAAAAATTAGAAAGTAGTTTTCAAATATAATTATTTTTATGTTATTTTAAAATAATTATACCCTAATAAACAAAAATTGCCGAAAGAAGTATAAAGTACTATATAAAATTTTTGCCCAAAATTTATAAAATTTATATTATAATCTATATCTATAGTAATATTCCAAAAAAACTGACAAATCACGTTTATTAAAGTGTTTGGTTGGTTTCAGAGCTTAACCAGGACAGAATCTGAGCTTCACTCGTTCATTATGGATTACCGTGGCATCAGAATTTTTGTGACTGTATTACTGTGCCTTTGTACGATTGTAATCATTACACTACTTGCCCCTCATGATTCACCAAAGACCAAAAGGAACAGGAACAGAGCAATAAAATATCGGATGCTAAAGTCGCTCATGGTGATTAAGTGAAGATCGAGATGTGTCCGTGTTCATCTCTGGAACTAGGAAAACGCTTTTAGTTTATTAACCCAAGTTTATTATTCAATTTCTTAAATCATAAGCATTCAAAACTACCTTGTCGCAGAATGGTGTACTTGTTAATATACCAAAGCATCTTGGCAATGAAAAAAAGTAGAGTACACTGCAATAGTTTTTGTTTTGTTGAAAAGCACATTTGTGTTTGATCCAGATTTGGTTCTAATATTAAAAATATATTATTGATCTGTGAATTTGAATACACCATGGTATTTGACAAAGTAGTATTTGAATTAATGTTGCTTTTTTAAAATATATTTAACCACTTCAGGACCCTGCCATTTAACATCTTAAGGACCAGGCCGTTTTTTGGAATTTTGACATGTGTCACTTTATGTGGTAATAACTTTAAAATGCTTTTGCTTATCCAAACCATTCTGAGATTGTTTTCTCGTGACACATAGTACTTCATGACAGTGGTAAATTTCAGTCAATATTTTTCTTTTAGAAAAAAAATAAAAATACCAATAGTGTCCGAGAGCAGATTAAAAACATGCTCACAAAATCTGTTCACAAAAACACAGTTTCTGCAGCTATCTGTATGAACACTCTAATAAACCAGGGCGAGCCCTTGAACGTTTTATATACCCACGCCATCTAGCGGGTTACATCCCCTCTATTAGGAATAGGGAAGGTACCCCTGTTCATCATCCTGCACATATAACGGAGACTTTCTGGCTTTATTACGAGAGTTTATATAATATCAAAGGTCAATTCGCCGATATGTCAGAGGAAACGTTACAGCACAAGATAAACTCCTACATTGGTGACACAGCTCTTCCGGTGATACCCAGCGCTGTGGGGGAGGAGATGGAAAGAGACTTTTCAGCAGAAGAAATTGGGGAGGTGCTCAGATCCTTGAAGGGAGCCAAAAGCCCTGGTCCTGATGGCTTCACCGCCCCTTTTTTTAAGACTTTTAAGGAATCGTTGCTTCCTTTTCTGCTGAAGGTCAACAGTATTTCTCCCTCTTGCCCATTCCCCAGGCAGTCTCTAGAAGCGAACATAGTTGTGATCCCAAAGCCACGGACAACACTATAAGAACTATTAACCTTATAGCTAGAGCGAAAGATCAAGGGAAGCCTCTTTGTCTCTTCGCAGTAGATGCTGAAAAAGCATTTGATAGGGTTAGATGAAAGTTTATGTTAGCTGCGTTGAGACAACTTGGCTTAGGTTCGACGGCTATAGGGAAAATAGGCGCTTTTTACACTGGCCCTACAGCTAGAGTGCAAGCGAACGGGGTACTGGCCGCTCCCTTTGCGATTAACAATGGGACGCGTCAAGGATGCCCGGTTTCGCCCTTGCTGTATGTCATCTCAATGGAACATCTTGCCAATGCTTTGCGATCTAATCCTGACATTACTGGTTTAGAGATAGATTAAGGTTCAGCACAAACTTGCTCTTTACGCTGACGACCTTCTTATGTATATCTCTAATCCTTGTGTGACCATCCCCTCTAGCCTTGAAAAGTTTCAAAAGTGTGGCCATTTTAGTAATTTTAAAATTAATCCTACTAAAAGCGAGATGCTCAATATCTCGCTCTCTGAAGATATTGCTATGCAGCTACAAAGCAACTTCCCCTTTAAATGGCAGCCTATCAGTTTGACTTATTTGGGTCTGCAGATCCCTAGACAGTTACATTCTTTACCTGCTCAATTATGTAGCTTTACAGAAGAGGGCACTGGAGGACATACAGAAACACGCTATGAAACAGTTGTCGTGGTTTGGCAGACTGGGAGTCATTAAGATGGACGTCCTTCCAAGGTTCTTATACCTTTTTTAAACAGTCCTGATTAATATTCCTAAGGGGTTTTTTGTGTCTCTGCAAAAGGCTTTCTCGAAATTCATATGGGGTCATGGGAAGGCTAGATTGCCTGCCTCAGTTCTAACTAAGCATAAGAGCAAAGGGGGCCTATGGCTTCAACTTTATCATGCATCAGCGGTCTTGATGAGACTAGTGAATTGGTCAGATAGGAAACTGTCGCGATTGTGGATACAGATGGAACGTGCACTCTCCCCACTGAAGCTTGATGTTGCTCCATGGGTTGAATACAGACCCCCTCAGGAACAGTGGCCGTTTTTAGCAAGACACACACTGTCATATTGGGATCATTGGGTCATGAAATTTCGCATTTCGGGGAGATCTGGACCCTTGACCCCACTCATGGGCAATCCAGATTCCTCACCAGGGAACCAGGTTGAGGATTTCTTGATTTGGCATTAATCCATGGTCCCCAGAATTTGTGATGTCCTCAAACATGATAATATCCAGTCTTATGAATCTATCATCCCTGAAAACAGGCGGAACGGCTCTATGTGGCTGACTTATGCTCAGATGATATCTTATGTACGGCGCTTGCTGGGAAATAAACCCTGCCCTGACCTTACGGACTTTGACAACATTTACATACGCCCTACCACTCATTGCAAACTGCTCTTCCAACTCTACAAGATATTACTAGATCTCAGCAACCCGGGCATAGCTACCTTTTTTCAAAAATGGGAATCTGATCTGCAAACTACTACCCTCTGAAGCTACATAAAATGTTCCCTGATGTCTCTGACTTATGTTGGAGATGCAAGTCTGAAGTCGGCTCAATTCTCCACATCTGGTGGGATTGCCCAATAATAAAGAAATTTTGGGACATGGTGTTAACCGCCAATAATAAATTCTCGGTAGCAGGTGTATCCAACTCTCCTAAAGTGTTCCTCTTGTCATTAATACCAGGCACTATGGCTCAGGTAAAGAAAAATGCCTTACGGTTCTTCCTCACAGCAGCTCGTATGGTCATTCCCAGGCACTGGAAATCAACTAATGCGCCCTCTCTAGGTGAATGGGCGACTGAACTCAGGCACCTTTTAAGGATGGAGGAACTGATTGCAGTTGCTCACAACACAGAGAGCATGTTTTATTTTAGGTGGAATTCCCTATTGGAGTTGTTTAATTCTCCCGGATTCCTTGCTTTGATCCAGGAGCCTTGTGACCGGGCGGTGCAGAATGCGAGCTGAGAATCCCATCTACTTACCGTTCCTAACCTTCCTGATGCTTCTTTTTAGTTACTTTTTTCCTATCCTCTTCCTTCCTGTCTTTTCTTCTTATATAGTCTCGTCCTAACAAGGTCTCCAACGAGACACTGCTTTGTCCTTCTCATGATGTAATATTGCTCATAGCCTAATTTGTAGCAATCGATACGTTTGAAGAGCGGAGACTGTTCTTCTTCGATGTATGTTCGCGTGCCTATGATTCTGAGAAGATGTTTAAGATGTTCCTGAGAAGCTCAGGCGGTGGTATCCTTTATCTGTGTTGGATTGTCTGGATCCTACACGAGCCCACTTATGATTGACCTTTTATCTTTTGTTGTATTGTGTACCTGCATACTTAAAATGAATAAAAACAGAGTACACATTAAAAAAAATACCAACTTTCCAAACAAAAATAGAAAAATTTGCAACTTTCCAAATATCAGTTTCTCTTCTTTTAAAACAGATAGTGGTACCTCTTATAACTGTTATTAATTTACATTTCCCATATGTCTTATTTTTTGGGAACGTTGGAAGGCTTAGAAGTTTAGAAGGAAATCTTGAAATTTCTCAAAAAATTTCAAAAACCCACTTTTTAAGGACCAGTTCAGGCTCGAAGTCACTTTGTGCGGCTTACATAATACAAACCACCCATAAACCATTCCATTTAGAAACTACACCCCTCAAGGTATTCAAAACTGATTTTACAAACTTTGTTAACCCTTTAGGTGTTCCACAAGAATTAAAGGAATATGTAGATGACATTTCAGAATTTCACTTTTTTGGCAGATTTTCCATTTTAAACAATTTTGTTTTGGTAAGAAAGCAAGGATTAACAGCCCAACAAAACTCAATATTTATTACTCTGAGTCTGTAGTTTACAGAAACACTCCATATGTGGTCATAGACTGCTGTACAGGAGCACAGCAGGAAAGGAGCGCCATGTGGTTTTTGGGGGGCAGAATTCACTTGGATAACTAAGTTGCTAGGCCACATTTGAAGACCCCCTGATGCAATCCTAAAGTGACCCCATTTTGGAAACTATGGGATAAGATGGCAGTTTTGTTGGTACTATTTTAGGGTACATATGATTTTTGGTTGCTCTATATTACACTTTTTGTGAGGAAAGGTAAAAAAAATTGCTGTTTTGGCACCATTTTTTGGTATTTACAATGTCATGTGACAGGTTAGATCATGTGCTATTTTTATAGAGCAGGTTGTTAGGGACTCGACAATACCAAATATTACTTTTTTTGGTTGTTTATTTCAGTTTTACATAATAAAGCATTTTTGAAACAAATTATTTTTTAGTGTCTCTATATTCTTAAAGCCATAGTTTTTATTTGGGGCGATTGTCTTATGTAGGCACTCATTTTTTGCGGGATGAGATGACGGTTTGATTGGTATTATTTTTAGGTGCATATGACTTTTTGTTCGCTTGGTATTACACTTTATGTGATGTAAGGTGACAAAAAATAGCTTTTTTGACAATGTTTTTATTTTTACCGTGTTCACCTGAGGGGTTAGATCATGGGATGTACGGATGTAGAAATACATGATATGTATACTTTTTTAAATTTAAGTTTTACACAATAAAAGCATTTTTGAAAAAAATAATGTTTTAGTGTCTCCATATTCTGGGAGCCATAGTTTTTTTTATTTTTTGGACGATTGTCTTATGTAGGGGCTAATTTTTTGAGGGATGAGATGACGGTTTGATTGGTACTATTAAGGGTGCGTGTGACTTTTTGATTGCTTGGTATTAGACTTTTTGTGATGTAAGGTGACAAAAAAATGGCATTTTTGACACTTTTTTTTTCTTACGGTGTTCACCTGAGGGGTTAGATCTTGTGATATTTTTATACAGCAGGTTATTACGGATGCAGAAATACCTAATATGTATACTTTTTTTATTTAAGTTTTACACAATAAAAGCATTTTTGAAACAAAAAAAATCATGTTTTAGTGTCTCATTTTTCTTAGTTTCTTTATTTTTTGTGGGATTGTCTTAGGTAGGGTCAAATTTTTTGCTGTATGAGATGACAGTTTAATGGGTACTATGTTAGGGTGCGTATAACTTTGATCGCTTAGTATTAGACTTTTTGTGATGTAAGGTGACAAAAATGGCTTTTGTGACAGTTTTTTTTTTTTATGGTTTTCACCTGAGGGTTTGGATCATGTAATATTTTAATAGACCTGATTGTAACGGACACGATGATAGCTAAAATGTCAACTTTTTTTTATTTTTTTCACTTTTAACACAATAAAAGCATTTGTGAAACAAAAAAAATCATGTTTTAGTGTCTCCATATTCTGAGAGGCATAGTTTTTTTTTTTGTTTTATCGGAATGTTTTATGTAGGGGCTCATTTTTGGCGGGATGAGGTAACGGTTTGATTGGTACTATTTTAGAGGGCATACGCCTTTTTGATCGCTTGGTGTTGCACCATTTGTGATGTAAGGTGACAAAATTGTTTCACAGTTTTTATTTTTTCTATGGTGTTCAGGTGAGGGGGTGGAACATGTGATATTTTTATAGAGCTGGTCATTATGGACGCGGCAATACCCAATATGTCTGGTTTTCTTTTTTCTTTACAATTTTATGTGTTTTATTTTGGGATTTTTTTTTTTTTACTTGACTGTTTTTTTAATATGAAAAACACTTTTTTTTTACATTTTTTTTACTTTTTATTTTTGTCCCACTCTGGGACTCTGCAATGTATTACAATACAACCTGTATTGTAATGCATTGGCTGTCAGCTTGCCTGTGAGACCCATCCTAAGGGCTGGATCTCACAGGCTTCTGTAGAAGGCAAGCCCGGATGCCTATGGAAGGCATCAGGCTTGTCTTCTCGGACATCGGGTCCCCGCCACTGCAGCACGGGGACCCAATGGAGAAGCGGAGGGCACCCGTACACTCCGCAAACCCTCTGCATACCACGGCATACAAGGGGTTAATACGACGGTATCGGTGTCAGTGTATGCAGCAGGGGCCCGGCTGTCAGTGACTGCCAGGTCCGTGCTGCTGATCAGGCGGGCGCAGCTCCTGCACCCGCCTGGCCAGCCCGCCATACATGTACGGCGCTGGTCCTTAAGTCACGTCCACCAGCGCCGTACATGTACGGGTCCTCTATGGGTTAATTAAGTTCAAATCTATATTTTCTGTAACTTTTTGAGTTTATAAGGGTTCACGGACTCATAACGCAAGTTATCCCAAAAGCTTAAGAAAATCGACAGTATGGTTTTCTGTGGTAAGTTTATTAGTATTAGTATTTAAATACAATTTTAAAACTTTGCAAATAATAAAATATAATATATATATATTGTGGGGATTCGCTATGGTAGATAGGACAAGCGGGTGCAGTACAGAGGCAACGTACAAGCTTGTAAGTCAAATTTCCGTGTTTTATTTACACTAAAAGGAGCAACAAAAACAGATGGCTTGGTGTTTGTTCACACACATAAAAGTTCATAAACGTATAAGTCACCTTAGCTCCTGGGTGTTAGCAAGTCCATAGGCAGGCTTTCTTTTAGGCGGGCTGTTCGCTTTCACAGGGGTCTTAGCCCTCCAGCTCGACTCGAGCTGCAGATCCCAAAACACAGCCCTCAGATCCCAGCACACAGAGTCCTCCTGAGCTTCCCTGTCAGAGGGAGGTAATCCACACAGCTGATATTGCTGCCTGTGCTTTATATCCCAGCCAAGACATGGCCTGGAACATGCTTCACTAAGGCCAGGAACCTCAGTGACACGTACCTTCCATCCACAACGGTCCCTTGCGCCTTCCTACAATATATATATATATATATATATATATATATATATATACACACACAGTATATTTGTGTGAAATATCTTGGTCAATGTTTCGCAAAATGTACTATTTATCACTTTTAATGATGCACTACAGGATTGATTTGAAAACAAGTGGATTATGAAACAACATTAATAATCTAACTTTCTGTCTCGATATATATCTAATATTAGATTTATTTTATGTCTGCACTAATTAATTTTTGTTATTTTTTACAGGAGCTATTTTTGACCAAAGAAGGCAATTATAAGTATAAATATGTAATCTATAATAAAAGCCCTGTGTGCGTGCGCGGTGTCCGCGAGGGGGCCCAGAGGACTTTATTACTATGGAGGGGGCACAGAGGTCTTTATTACAATGGAGGGGGCATAGCGGACTTTAATATACCACTAGATGTCAGTATCCTTTGTAATAAAAGCCCTGTGTGCGTGCTCGGGGCTGCGTGTAAGTGCGTGTGTGCCTATAATTGAACAGCGCATGAGCGGCGCGCTGACCAATCAACACACGGCGCTCCACATGCCACCGGCACCGCCCACACCAGCACCACTCAGTGCCAGCCGTCTCAACCAGTCAATGCCACCAGCCACAGTGCCAGCCGTCTCAGCCATCATTCAGTGCCAGCCGTCTCAGCCACCAGTCACAAAGCCAGCAGTTTCAGCCACCAACCACAGCCAGCAGTCAACGCTCAGTGCCAGCAGTTTCAGCCATAGCCACCAGTCAGTGCAGCAGTCTCAGCCACAGTCAGAAGTCTTAGCCACCAGTCATTGCCAGCAGTCTCAGCCACCAGTCAGTGCTAGCCATCGCAGCAATCAGATGCAGTCAGCCACAGCCACCAGTCAGTGCCAGCAGTCTCAGCCACCAGTTGCAGTCAGCAGTCTCAGTTAACACTCAGTGCCACCAGTCTCAGCCATAAGCCACAGCCAGCAGTCAGTTTCCTTGCCATTTAATATAGCCTGTTCCTACTAATGTTTTTTGCAGTACTGTTCTATCACCAGTTATTGTAATGGGCTTAATGTCTAGTGTTTAATAAAGTAGATGTCATAGAGTAGATGTAGTGTTTAATAAAGAGATGTCGTGGGTAGCATCCCCTTTTGAAATCCCTTGTCAAAGGCTGTGTGAGAGCCGAAATGTAGCACTCTTTTGTATTCACGTTTTTTCATGTGAGCAGTTCCCAAAATAAAGGGATTTCAACCGGACATGCTGCCTCCGACATCTCTTTCTGGACTACATACATAGGAGCCTTTATGGATCTAGGGCTCCAGGCTGGCTGTTGCATTCCGGAAGACCGCAAGATCCGGTGAGTGCTATTCCATATCGATATACTAGTGTTTAATAAAGTCGTTATGTAATGGTGATAGAATTATGTTTTAGGCTAAATTTCACACTAGCGTTTTTGCTGGATCTGGCAGGGTTCAGCAAAAACGCTTCCGTTACTGATAATACAACCCTCTGCATCCGTTATAAACGGATCCGGTTGTATTATCTTTAACATACCCAAGACGGATCCATCATGAACTCCACTGAAAGTCAATAGGGGGCAGATACGTTTTCTATTGTGTCAGATTGTGTCATTGAAAACGGATCCGTCCCCATTGACTTGCATTGTGGGTCATGATGGATCCGTCTTGCTCCGCATCGCAGGATGGAAAGCAAACTGCAGCATGCTGCAGTTTGCTCTCCGGTATGAAAACGGAACTGAATGCATTTTGGAGCATTCCGTTCTGTTCAGTCACGTTTTGTCCCCATTGACAATGAATTGGGACAAAACGGAAGCGTTTTTTTTCCGGTATTGAGACCCTATGACGGTTCTGAATACCGGAAAATTATAACGCTAGTTTGAAAGAAGCCTTATAAGTGTTTGTACTTGTTCTGAGACCAGAGATACACATATTCTCATGCAGGCAGCCATTTCATCTTCTGATGCTCTCCTTTTCCCTGTGCTGAATCGTGCTGTGAAAAGGCATTTTATTCATATCTGGTGACGTACCAGACTCTCCAAATGGCTATGGCAGTGCTAAAGGCCGCACATCTGAATGCATCCCAAAATAAATAAACTTTTTTTTTATCTTTTACAATAATTTTTTTTTTTTTTTTTTAGGTTGGTGACTGGAATGGCTAGTAGGGGAGGTTTGGAGGCCTATTTTATGATTTTTTTTTTAATATTTTTTGAGGATGCAAATTAATAACACATTACAGGCTGGGTATAATTTTTAAATATTTACTATTTAAATTTGTATGTAAGTAGATAACAGAGTGGGCACTCAGTATCAGGACAGGATGCAAGGAATCGCAAATAGTAAAAATTATTTTAATAAAATGACAGAAAATCTACAACATACTGAAATATAAACATAAACGTAAACCCCACGCTAAAACTTTGCAAGTGGATGGCGTAAAAGTGCAGATGTACCAATATGGAGTAACAAAATAAAAATACTGGCAAAAAACGGCAATGGAGTCTCCTCAGTAGATGTAAATTGCTGTAATGGTGTTTGCTGAAGTCCAATAACCCCCAAGTTCTCACTTGGAGAATATAGTAGAGTCCCACAGTATAAAAAAGAGGTGCATAGAGTATTAGTGGTACTAATGTGCAGAAAAAACGTTACCGCTCCAGTGGTAAATGTTGCAGATGGCGGCTGGATCTCCACATGTAGCTGAAAATGGCATCCACTTTCCTGTAATGCTTCAGACACAGTTGCATGCAGCATCCCACATGACGTGTCATACGACCAGGTGAAGTGTTCTCTGAGTGGAGACCAGGTCCTAAAGTCCACCTTGTATAGGGAATATTGTGGAGACTTTGAATGCTTAACTGGATAATAATGTATCCGCACAAAATCAACAGAAGATCCACGTAAGATAGTTTGCCCAATGCTGCCCAACCATACGCGTTTCGGAGGTCCTCCTCCTTCCTCATTTTATTAAAATAATTTTTACTATTTGCGTTTCCTTGCATCCTGTCCTGATACTGAGTGCCCACTCGGTTATCTACTTACATACGCATTTCTCCGTTTTCTGGCCTTTTGCGAGGTGGCCATTCAGAGTGAGAGCACCTTTTCCATGAGATCCTGACTAATTGAGCCACCTGACACATTACTCCACTATTTAAATTTGGTATATATCTTCATCATGTTGATGGCGGTGGATCTGACTGAAAGGGCTCCCGAAAATCGGTTGGCTTGTAATGCTACGATACTCGTTTGATCACTACGACTTCCTTTTATTTCCCCAGCAGACCAGGTCAATGGGTATAGGGTATATTTATAGGCCCTGACCACATCTCATTCAGGCCTCTTTAATAGTTTTGACCTCACTTGTCTGCGTTAAAAAGCGATCATTTTGCTGCCATCAAAACAACGCAGATTCCAATATAAAACTGTTGATTGCCCAGAATCCAAAGCCATTGAGATGCTGACGATCTATCCCAATGATAGATTCACATTAATTGAAAATGTCATAACCCTTATAACTAATCAATGCTTTGATTAATAGTTGCTACAACCATTATACACTCACCTAAAGAATTATTAGGAACACCTGTTCTATTTCTCATTAATGCAATTATGTAGTCAACCAATCACATGGCAGTTGCTTCAATGCATGTAGGGGAGTGGTCCTGGTCAAGACAATCTCCTGAACTCCAAACTGAATGTCAGAAAGGGAAAGAAAGGTGCTTTAAGCAATTTTGAGCGTGGCACGGTTGTTGGTGCCAGACGGGCCGGTCTGAGTATTTCACAATCTGCTCAGTTACTGGGATTTTCATGCACAACCATTTCTAGGGTTTACAAAAAATGGAGTGAAAAGGGAAAAACATCCAGTATGCGGCAGTCCTGTGGGCGAAAATGCCTTGTGGATGCTAGAGGTCAGAGGAGAATGGGCCGACTGATTCAAGCTGATAGAAGAGCAACGTTGACTGAAATAACCACTCGTTACAACTGAGGTATGCAGCAAAGAAGCATTTGTGAAGCCACAACACACACAACCTTGAGGCAGATGGGCTACAACAGCAGAAGACCCCACCGGGTACCACTCATCTCCACTACAAATAGGAAAAAGAGGCTACAATTTGCACGAGCTCACCAAAATTGGACTGTTGAAGACTGGAAAAATGTTGTCTGGTCTGATGAGTCTCGATTTCTGTTGAGACATTCAAATGGTAGAGTCCGAATTTGGTGTAAACAGAATGAGAACATGTATCCATCATGCCTTGTTACCACTGTACATGCTGCTGGTGGTGGTGTAATGGTGTGGGGGGTGTTTTCTGGGCACACTTTAGGCCCCATAGTGCCAATTGGCCATCATTTAAATGCCATGGGCTACCTGAGCATTGTTACTGACCATGTCCATCCCTTCATGACCACCATGTACCCATCCTCTGATAGCTACTTCCAGCAAGATAATGCACCATGTCATAAAGCTCGAATCACTTCAAATTGGTTTCTTGAACATGACAATGAGTTCACTGTACTAAAATGGCCCCCACAGTCACCAGATCTCAACCCAATAGAGCATCTTTGGGATGTGGTGGGACGGGAGCTTCGTGCCCTGAATGTGCAGCCCTCAAATCTCCATCAACTGCAAGATGCTATCCTATCAATATGGGCCAACATTTCTAAAGAATGCTATCAGCACATTGTTGAATCAATGCCATGTAGAATTAAGGCAGTTCTGAAGGCAAAAGGGGGTCCAACACCGTATTAGTATGGTGTTCCTAATAATTCTTTAGGTGAGTGTATATGACAATAGTATTAAGTCTGAAACAGTATAGTAAATTAATACCAAATGCTTTGGATAAATGTGTTTTGTTCGGTCTCTTGTTGAACTTATAAATAAAGAACGATTACTCTTTGTATCAAGTTTTATTTTTACAACGGTAGTATTATATTTATAAATACATGTAAACTTGTCAAATACATGTCACATACGCCATGGCTATCGAATTAAAACAAGTGCCTATTGACAAATAGAACCTTATTCATAAATGTAACTTATTTGTAACCTTATTCATAAATGTAAGTTTTTTTAAATGATCTTTTGAAAAAAAAATAACTGTTTGGTTTGCAAATGGGTTAATTAAGGTGCCCAGAGGGACCTTGCTACATCACATACAATCCATAACTACGCCCAATTTTTAAACGATGCATCGCAGCTGAATTAGTTTGTGCCCAAAAAGGACAGTTAGCACTTCAATAAAGGACTTGGAGTGTAAAGTCGCAGGCAGTGTTAGGCACTTGCCATTCTCAAGATTTAGCTGTGATGCAGGGTTGATAAATGGGGTGTAGTTGTGGCTTGTATGTGACATTGCAAGGCAGTGTACCGACTGTAGCTAGTGAAGTCATGTCAGAGTCGTGGGAAGGCAAGCCTGGGCAATAACAGGAGGAGTGTGTTGGCGCCCTCATACATAAATAATGTTCCTCTAGGCACCTCCTTTATTGACCCATTTACATAGCAAACAAACTGTTTGATTCATAAGATCGAAAACAAAAATGACAAAGGTAGACTTCAAAATAAGGTACTATTTCCTAAATTCCAAATCACTAGCCATGTTGTAGTTGAATCATTTGCATTAATATAACGTTCGTAAGAAATTTAGAATTTTTTTTTGAAACAAATTAAAGTGAATCTTTTGTTTATTATTTGAATTTTTTTTTACATGTTATAACCAGCCTATTACTACAAAAAAAAAGTAGTAAAAGTAGAAAGTCTTTTTTTAAAGATTTTATTCAAATGCCATAAACTCGGCAGGTGAATCGAAACTTTCTTTTAAACCCATGCACGGATCCTCTGGGTCCAGGAAAGTGCTCCATACTAGCTTAACTACATAAGAAGGTATGGGTTTCCGATTTCCAACACCAAGGTAACCATGCACCGAAGTAGTAAAAAAAAAAAAAAAAAAAAAAAAAGGTATGCGGTCTTACGCCTATTGAAAATAAAAAGAATAATACTTGTAATTTCAAGATTACTAAAAATAGTTACTTTTCTATGCTCTAAATATAAGCATGCTATATACATATGAAGTACATTTTTTTTTTTTTTTTTTTTTTAGGAAACTAGCATCTTTAGTGCAACTAACAGAAAATATTAAATTTTATAATGGAAGACATTTTCTAGGTGTCTGCGTTGTACTAATAAACCAGCATGAATCGTGGAATGAACACCAACATACACATGTTTGACAACCCACTTGTTAGGGTACTTTCACACTGGCGTTTTGGATTCCGTTTGTGAGATCCGTTTCAGGGCTCTCACAAATGGTCCAAAACTGATCAGTTCAGCCCCAATGCATTCAGAATGCATCAGTTCGACTCAGTTCCGCCTCTATTCCATTCTGGAGGCGGACACCAAAACGCAACTTGCAGCATTTTGGTGTCTGTCTGACGATGAGGTGCCAAACGGATCCGTTTTGACTTACAATGTAAGTCAATGGGGATGGATCCATTTTCAATGACACAATATGGTGCATTTGAAAACGGATCCTTCCCCCATTGACTTTCAATATCATTTAAAACGGATCCGTTTTGACTTTTACATTTTTCTTTAAAGCTAATGCACATGGATCCGTTCTGAACGGATACAAACGGTTGCATTATAGGTGCGGATCCGTCTGTGCAAATAACAGACGGATCCGCACCTAACGCAAGTGTGAAAGTAGCCTTAGATAGTGACTAACTAAACAGACGAAATCAGGCGACAGTTAAGATTGTTGAGATCTCTATCGGAAAGTGGTGTCCCAACTTGACCAATGGCTCGTAGATTAATATTTTATTAATATTAATATTGTAGATTAAGTCTTCTCTTTGACACTATATAATAAAGTATTCATGAAGCGTTATACATTCATTGTCCAATATAAAAGGTTCAGCATTTTGAATCTCTCTGCAACATATTGACTTTACATAGGTTGGCATACTGTAGCATCGTGAACATGTGCACCAATTAGTGTTGCCAACATGACTATCCTCCGGCTCTTGATCAAATAAAATATATTTTTCATTTTCATTTCGCCTCAGATTGTCTGGGAACCATTTCATGTCGGTTTGATGACTGTATTTTAGCCGTAATTCAGAAAGAAGGGTTGAAATCTGTAATTTAAATATAAATATTATAAATACATTAATTTATAATAAATCTTGTTCAAATAAAACTATATTTCATTAAATTAATTTCAGAATAATGCAGAGGATTCAAAATATAAAATTTCATACAACGGTCTTTTTTTTTTTATCTATATGAGTTTTCAGTTAATTTAATACACTGACACTCATCATTAATTTGAGAGAATAATGGATTTTGCAGGAATGGTGCTGCCTTGGGCTCAGCTTCTGCAAGTACAGTAATGAAAAGTTTGATTGATTACGTAGCCAATAGAGAAGCAATGCCGCATTCAAGGAAAAAGGGCTGCACTGTGATGCGAAGGTACATAAGGTACAAGACGACCACGGCTTTCATTGGTGTCGATTAGAGGTCATCACTAATACAATCGCCACAAACACCTTTATTGACGAATACTTAAAGGGTTTCTGTCACCAGGTTTAACCCTATGAAGTTAGCTGACATTAGCGATGTGCTAATGTCAGCTAAACCTAACTAGCCTATTCTTACTTTTCTCAGTGCCTGCATTAACCTTAAAAATCGAACTTTTATAATATGCTAATGAGGCTCTAGGAGCAGGGGGGGCGTTGTTCCTGCTCCTAGAGCCTCCATTCTCCCACCTTGGTCTCCTCCCTCCAGGTCTTGATTGACAGGGCCAGGCAGCGCTTGCGTCTGTCTGCCAGCCCTGTGCTCGGATGTAGTCTCGCGCCGTTACGAACTCAGCGCAGAGGATGCACCATATTGTGTCATTGAAAATGGATCCATCCCCATTGACTTACATTGTAAGTCAAAAGGGATCCGTTTGGCACCGCATCGTCAGACAGACACCAAAATGCTGCAAGTTGCGTTTTGGTGTCCGCCTCCAGAATGGAATAGAGGCGGAACTGAGCCGAACTGATGCATTCTGAATGCATCGGGGCTGAACTGATCAGTTTTGGACCATTTGTGAGAGAACGGAGGCTCTAGGAGCAGGAACAACGCCCCCCCCCTGCTCCTAGAGCCTCATTAGCATATTATAAAAGTTCGATTTTTAGGTTAATGCAGGCACTGAGAAAAGTAAGAATAGGCTAGTTAGGTTTAGCTGGCATTAGCACATCGCTAATGTTAGCTAACTTCATAGGGTTAAATCTGGTGACAAAAACCCTTTAAAATTAAAACATAATAATTTGTCAGATAAATTTTATTATTTGCATCAATAGAAATACATTTTATACCTCACTGTTCTCTTCAACTTCATTGACACGGTCTCGGGTAATCGTATTCAGTATCGAATTGTTTGAAGAGGACTGATTTGTTTGGTGCATTACAACCACCTCACTTGCTTCTTCACCGTCTTTACCATACCAAACAGTTGTACTTCAAACAGTCTGTAGAAAAGAAATATAAATGTACAATTTTTCTAGAAAAAAGGGTTAACATAACGTCTACGTGTGAGAATGTCAATAAGCATACTAATAGCGGTTACATAAATTTCAGAACAAAAATTTGATAGTGGAGGTTATTAAACTTGAAATGTATGACTTTGCAATTACTTTCAAGACAATTTTTTCAGATAGTAATAAGATTTTGTAAAAATAATAGTAGAAGCCTTATGTAAGCACAGTAGGCAGGAAGCGCACAGTTTTCACACATTGAAAACTAGTCCACTTTCCCTGCCTACTTGAATTGCAAACTGTTATAGGCTTGGATAATAATTAAACCAAGATGCCATGTGGGAATAAAAAGAACAATGTTTCATAATTGTGGATACGCATGTATCGCAAATAATCAAGATCCCAAAATTTTAAAATAATTAATTTTAAAATGTTTGGCAATAAAGTTTTTGTATTCTGTTTATGATACAAACAGCAGTGTTTTAGTTCAATTAAATATATTTTGGCCACTATGGAAAGATAGATTAGCATTATGTAAACCGTGTACCGGGGTGGGCTCCCCAGGATACACCGAAGTCACAGTCGAGGAAAGCGACACAGACACCGGCTTTTGCAAAAAAAAACTTCTTTACTGAAACACAGCAATATACTGTAACCTACAGCTCTAAAATACAGTTAGCATGAAATAAAGTTACATACACTCAGCCTGAAGCTGAGACCCCTGTGTTGCACAGCACGGCGCCCCCTAATGGTAGCCGGAACAATTTACCTACTGCGAGCAGAGTTAACACTGCCTTGCCATAAGTGTTATTACCATAAAGTACAGGAACGATTATTTGGGGTATAATATACAGGCTAACCTGCGGAGCAACACAGGAGCTTACAATCTTATTAGCCTATACAGTGTTTCCCCTCCCCTTCCCAAAACTGGTAATGTGGCACGTGCCTAATATATTACTCCCGATAAACACGCTGGGATGACTGGAGATTATGGTGAAGTCCTTTCTGCTCTCTGGAGCGAACCACAACTTTAACTGTTAAGTCCTTGTAATGAATGATCCACAATATATAAAGCCTGTCACACACATAGACCCTATCTATCTAGCTAATTGCAGGTCTAAACTAAGTCTCTGATACTTCAGGCGCCACTCTTACAATGTAGTACGTGCACGATTTTACTGACCCGGGTCTGCTCCGTCTCTACTGATGATTCCGAATTGAACAAACAGTCTTTCAATCAAACGTGCGGTACCACAGAACAGGTAATCCGATCCTCATCTCTCAGCAGTACTCCTGGCAGGCGTCCTCTCTCATGGTCAGCATTAGGATCCTGGACTCGATCAGCTCCCGTTGGCTGAAGTACTGGTCACAAAAGAACGCTTCCAAGCACGTGGATGTAGAGAGAATCCCCTCAGTCTGTCTTTTCTTTCCAAAATGGCTACTGCTTCCTGTCTTACCTGCAGCTTGTTAACCACACCTCTCATACATATTGTAATCCGAGCAGAGAATGAGCTGTGAGCTGTGCATGGGAAACAGCAACCTCTTGTGGCAAAACAATAAAACAACAGTATTGAACTTAAATGGAACAGTATTCATGCAATGAAAGGTGCTTCTTAATCTCATATGCCACCCCACTAGAGTTTGTTGTTCTCGGCAACTCCCCCCCATAGAAACTCACCCTGTGCATAGCACTGTGGGGGCACACCAGCATTGGCCCTGGTTGACCTTCTCAGACTGGAAGGCTCAGAAGCACTGGGGACGTCAGGCACATCTGTCAGGGGAGGAGATACTACTTGTTCAGCACTCTCTCTGGGTGGAAAACCTAACATAGCCAGGGCCTCTGTGGGGACCTGGGCAGGGACAACCCAACATTCGTCGTCCTCGTCCCATGGATCTCCTCTGTACTCTGAGCATGAGGAGGCATCTCCTCCACGCACACTGGCTCATCAAAATGACAACGCCTCAACATGTTAAAGTGCAAGTTTTGTGAGGGTCCCCCAGTCCCAATTGGCTCTACCTCATAGACTGGGTATGGGATCGCCTCCCACCGCCCATCCAACTTTCCAGACGGCCGTTTGGCTTTGACCGTCACCCGACACCTGGGGCGTACCCATCCCTCTGCACTGATCTTGGGTTGGGGTGTACCACTTTCCCCAGGCACAACCTTGTGGATTGCTCTCAGCTGGCGGCAGTGCTCTTGCAACCCATGCGGTGGTACTTCCCGGTGATGGCTCCATCGGGTCGGGCATGTCGGGAAGTCTTCAATCTCTCGTCTGGCTCTCCCAAACATGAGCATATGTGGAGAGTATCTGGGGGTACTGTGTACCCTGTTATTGTAGGCCTACATCAGTTCAGGTAGGTATTCAGGACTCCAAGCCTTTTGGCTATCCTCCAGAGTCCACAGCATCTGGAGCAAGGTGCAGTTAAAGCTTTCGCAGGCCCCATTTCCTTGGGGGTGATACGGGGTAGTACGAGAATGTTCGATCCCATACAGCTGGTACAGTTTATTCATTAGAGTACCCTGAAAAGACATCCCCTGGTCCGAATGTATTCTCCGTGGACACCCGATTAACCTGTATAAAGTTTTTGCAGACCGCTTCAGCGGCAAACTCTGCTGTCTGGTCTCTGGTGGGTACAGCCACTGCATACTTTGCGAAGTGGTGTGTCATAACTAGACAGTACGAGTGTCCCGAGGTAGAGTATCCAATCTGCACATAATCAATCAGAATCTCTAGGGGCGCTGAGGTCCGGATGGCCTGGACAGGAGCCCGCTGTTCTGTACTCTTACTCAGCCCGCAGGGTCGACACATGCCTCGGTCACCATGTCGGCCAGATCTGGACAGTATACCAGCCGTTGGAGCCACTTGAACATTTTGTCGCTTCCGAAATGGGTTCCCCTTTTATGGGCTTCCCTGGCGGCTTCTAGTCCCAATGACATGCAGATGACAATCTGTTGTCGGTACTGTAGCTCCCACTGTAAGTATATGGTCCGGCACAGGAGGCCCTGGGTAACGGTCAACTTATCCCACTGTCTCAACAACATTTTGCCCTCTGGGGTCAGATGGGCTTGATCTTTTGACCGTGGCCAGATCTTAGCCCGAACCTATTCTTTCACTTACTACAAGTCCGAGCAGCCATTCTGGATTCTCTCCCAATCGGCCAATGTCTTTTCCAGCACCAGGGACATCCCAGACTCCACTTGAATGTGCCATGTCCTGGAACATGGGTAATAGACCAAGGTCAGGAGTTTCAGTGTCCTCCAGCTCCTCATTGGCACTCAGAGTCATCAACCCTACAGGAACTCAGGAGAGTCTGTCGGCGTCGCTGTTTTCCCTACATGACCGAAACTTGATGCGGTATTGGTACTTAGAAAGGCGAGCCAACCACCTCTCCTCAAGTGCACCGAGTTTGGCATTCTCTAGATGAGCCAACGGGTTGTTGTCTTTCATCACGGTCACCTCTGCAGCTGTTAAGTACTCCCCGAACCTTTCAGTCATGGCCCACAACAGCGCCAGTAGTTCCAAGTTAAAGGAGCTGTAGTCGTCAGGGTTGCGCTCGGATTCCCTCAGAGACCAGATGCCATAGGCAATGACTCTCTCACGTCCATCCTGGACTTGGGATTACACGGCCCCCAGACCATATAGACTTCTGTCAGTGTACAACAGGAATTAGGTGTCGATTGTTGTTGGGATCCCCACTCGATGGAGCGATTCATTGGGCCCTCTGCAGTGCCCCTTAATAATTCGTTTAACAAGTCCACTAAAAAAGAAAATTTGGGTATAAACCTCAAAGTAGTAACCGGCCAGTCCCATAAATGCCTGCACCTCTCTCAGTGTACGCGGCTGGGGCCACTTCTGGATGGTCTCCACCTTGCTGGGGGCCGGCTTCGCCCCCTCCTGGGTGACAACATCTCCCAAATACTCGATCTGTTGCCGAAACAGTTGGCACTTCTTGGGCTCGATCTTGAGCCCATGGTCTCGCAGACGTCCTAGGACCTGTCACATCTTCTGGAAGTGATCTTCAAAGGAGGCCCCAAACACTACTGTCGTCCAGGTATATCAATACTGACTCGAAGTTAAGATCCCCCAGGCAGTGTTCCATCAGCCACTGGAATGTTCTCGGGGCACTGGACAGGCCGAATAACATCCAGTTGAACTCGTAGAGTCCCATAGGTAGAATAAAAGCTGTCTTCGCTTGGTCTTTCTTGGCCAACGGTACCTGCCAATATCCACTGGCCAGATCAAGAGTTGAAGAACTTCGCGTGGCTCAGGGTTGACAACAACTCATCAATCCGCGAAAGTTGGTAAGCCCCCTCTGAGCATTCAGCTTCCGATAATACACGCAGAACCAGAGACTCCCATCTTTCTTCCGCACAAAGACTACTGGAGCAGCCCAAGGACTTTGACTCTCTTGGATCACCAGGTTTTCCAACATGCTGGCTATCATATCCTTCACCTCCTGGTACATTTTAGGTGGGAGTTGCCGTTAACGTTTCCTGATCGTTGCCGCATCGCCGGTAGGGATTTCATGTTCAATGGTGGAAGCACACCCGAAGTCCTCATCATGTCGCGAGAATGTCTTTTGAAATTCCCAGAGGGTGTCTTTCAGCAACTTCTGTTGTCTGGGAGTCAGACTCTTGCAGTCCACCCCCATCCGGGCCATGATCACTCGACCATTTCACTCCACTGTCGGGGTCTACCTTTGATGAACCTCTACAGCATAGGTCCAGGCTGATCTATCAGGCTGTAGCGTGAAACTCCATCGTCGAAAGACATCACCTTCGGACACAGACTTTGGCCAGCAAGGTGTTTAGGGGAATGGTCAGCTCACAGTCTTCAACATTGAGGCAGCGTACAGGCACACACCCGTGCTTTACAATGGCGAGGGCTACCAGTGGGCGAGTCTGCGTTTCCTCTTGATAAGCGGGCTCAATCAGGACCTCCAGTCCATTAAGTTGTCGTCCGGCCCCCATCGGCAGCATCAATATTCATTCTTGTCGAGGTGGGATTTTCACCAAGGTCCTCCGCTGCACCTTCATGTCTCCAATGAGCCGACCGGACATGTTACTCTTTTGCAGACTACAGCTCCTCACCATCTGTTGTAAAACATTCTGGGTCTGCCAGCGTGTGGTGGCCCGTTGCCAATATTTTGGCCCTTCTTTGGCATAAAGTTGATGGTCTAGGTCTCGCAGTACATTCATACCTAGGGTCACGTCCATTCCTTTCCGGGACAGATGGTCCACAAGCACGACCCCCTTCTTGCCGATGTCTTGCCCAAACAGTTGGACCCGAATCCAGACTATCCCTCGCTGTCCATCTCTCTGTTATCGGCAGCCATCAGCCTGATGACACTCCCGTCTTTGGGCTCCATCATATGCCGTAAACGCCTTTCGAAGAACTCCAGGGGTATAAGGGTGCACTCTGACCCTGTATCAACTAGGCAGCGTACCTTCTGGCCTTCCAACTCTGCTTCCATAGCGAGGCTGCTGGCATACAGGTCACGTTCCTCCCGCATAGGGCTTAGCTTCTTGTGTACCGCTGCAGTACACCCAGCTACAGCGGTGGTCCGAAGTTTAACGTCGGCTCGGACTTCATCTGTTCTGGGCACTCTCTGGCCATATGGCTGTAATGTCGACAAGCCCAACAGAGGGGCCTCTTTTGAAGTGCCCCAGCAACTGAGTTATCCTGGGTGGAGTGGCGTGGGGCGCTGGGGTTATTTTTGGAGGTCGGGGCAATCCTGCTTTCATCTGGGACACTTCCAGCCGACGTTCTATCACTTCTGTCCGCAGGGCCTGGACCACATCCTTTAAGGAATCAGAGTCTTCAGATGCAGACTGACGTCCTGTAGAATGGATGCTACTCACTACTCTCGCCGTCACAGGTATGTGCTCTTCCTCTCTCTCCCCGGCGGCTAGATAGATGCTGTAGAATGTCATGTCGGCTGCCGTCCAGGTCATCTCTTGCAGCTTGTCCTGTAAGAACTTGTTTGAGAGCCCCACTATGAACTGATCTTAGTAGACGGTCCACCTCCCAGAAGGCTCCCATGGCCTCTAAGCCCCACTGCTTTATTTCATTGAGCATCTCCTGTAGGGCATTGGAGTACAGCATCAGGGTTTCACCCTCTCGCTATGGTTGGTTGAAGAAGTGGCTCTGCAGCTGCACTACTAGCATGCCCCCCCCCCCCCCCCTCAAGCAGGGAGAATATTTTCTCTAGGGTTTCCCTCTGAGATTCGGGCCTTACCATCACTGTCCATCTAACATCACCCTCTAGAGCTCCCGGGGTGGGCTCCCCAGGATAGAGCAAAGTCACAGTCGAGGAAAGCGACACAGACACCAGCTTTTGCAAACAAAACTTCTTTACTTAAACACAGCAATATAACCTACAGGTCTAAAATACAGTTAGCATGAAATAAAGTTACATACACTCAGCCTGAAGCTGAGACCAGAACAATTTACCTACTGCGAGCATAATTAACACTGCCTTGCTATACCTGTTACCACCCTAAAGTACAGGAACGATTATTTGGGTTGTAATATACAGGCTAGCCCGCGGAGCAACACAGGAGCTTATAATCTTATTAGCCTATATAGCGTTTCCCCTCCCCTTCCCAAAACTGGTAATGTGGCACGTGCCTAATATATTACTCCCGATAAACACGCTGGGATGACTAGAGATTATGGTAAAGTACTTTCTGCTCTCCGGAGCGAACCACAGCTTTAACTGTTAAGTCCTTGTAATATGATCCACAATATATAAAGCCTGCCACACATATAGACCTGCAATTAGCTAGAAAGATAGGGTCTAACTATCACGACCGGCGTACCGATCACAGACATGTGACGCAAAGGGAGGGAAAAGGGGAAGCCTTGTTCAAGGGAGAGGGAAAGGTGGTGACCCCTAACTCACCTAGAAGCGGGCACCTGACTGCCCTGACGTCCCTAGACGGGTTCTTCACCGGTACGCCGATCACGTGCCTAAACCCTGGCTTTCCTTAAGCTGAGCCCTAAGTAGTGAATAGGGCGGTGGGAGCACTAGTCCTCACCACTAACACTAAAGGAAAACACCAGGGAGAGGACAGACAATACAGACAAAACATATAAGCCCAGGTGGGCGACAACAGCGGACAACAAAAGCCCAACAGGAATCCAGAGCGTAACGCTCTGGTACGAAAACCAGGAACAACAGCTACACAGCTCCAGTGGGTGAGTATAGAAGTCCAGGCAGGAAGCTCTATATCTGGCAACCAGAGAAGTGAGACGGGGAAATATAAGGAGGTTAGGAGTGACGGACAAGAAACAAAGGGACAAAAAGGATTGCGAGGCAAACACATAAAGCTACCATTAAGTAACAGCGCGATCGTTAGACATAGAGCACACAGCCACCCGCTGCGACTTCCTGACCCCGGGTATAACGGAGTCCGACGTGGCACCTGACACCCTCGTGACAGTACCCCCCTTTCTACGAGGGGCCTACGGACACTCAGGTCCAGGTCTCTCAGGATGAGAGGCATGGAAAGCCCAAACTAACCTGTTGGCGTTTACCTCTGACGCTGCTACCCACATTCTTTCCTCGGGACCATAACCCTTCTAATGTACCAGATAATGAAGAGAGCGGCGGACCCGACGAGAATCAACAATTTTGAATACTTGAAACGCCAGATTACCATCAACAATAACAGGAGGGGGTGGTAGCGGTGGCGGTTCTAGAGGTGCAACATACCTTTTGAGTAACGACTTATGGAAGACGTTATGGATTTTAAAACTCTGAGGTAGCTCCTGGCGAAAAGCCACGGGGTTAATGATGGCTACTATTTTGTAAGGACCAATGAACCTAGGACCCAGTTTCCAAGAGGGGACCTTTAACTTAATATTCCTAGTAGACAACCACACAGTCATTCACTCCTAGGTCCGGACCTGGCGAACGTTTCTTATCAGCCATGCATTTATATTTACCCCCCATATTTTTCAAGTTAGCTTGCACCTTCTGCCATACAGATGAAAGTGATGACGAAAACCGTTCCTCTTCGGGAACCCCTGATGACCCCCCTTCTTTGAAAGTAGAGAATTGGGAATGAAAACCATATGCACCAAGAAATGGTGACTTGCCAGTGGATTCCTGAGGGCGATTATTTATAGCAAACTCAGCTAACGGTAAGTATGATGACCACTCCTCTTGGTTTTCAGACTCAAAACACCTTAGGTATGTCTCAAGGTTTTGGTTGGTACGCTCAGTCTGTTCATTCGATTGAGGATGGAAAGCTGAGGCAAAGGACAAGTGTACCCCCAAACGGGAACAAAAAGCTTTACAAAACTTAGAAACAACATCAGAAGGGACCCCGCGAAGCTTCACGATTTCACTGATGAATACCTAGAGTCTTAGCATTAGGTAGTGCGGGTAACGCAATAAAGTGTACCATTTTGCTAAACCTGTCCACTACTACCAAGATAACCGTTTTACCCGCAGACAAACGCAAGTCAGTGATGAAATCCATTGACAGATGTGTCCATGGCCTATTGGGAATGACAAGTGGCAATAAAGACACTGCTGGACGTGTATGAGAGACTTTAGCGCGTGCACAAGTAGAACAAGTAGACACAAAATCCATTACATCCTGACGCAACCTCGGCCACCAAAAACAACGAGACAGTAGCTCCAAGGTTGCTTTACTACCCGGGTGCCCAGCAATTGCCGAATTATGGTGTTCCATTAATAATTCGAGACGCAGGTTTAACGGTACAAACAATTTCTCTGAGGGACAAGAGACCGGGGTGTCCCCCTGGGCCTCTAACACCTTTACCTCCAGAACAGAGTGTACAGCAGAGACAACCACTCCTCTTTGTAGAATGGGTAACGGATCACCCACATTACCTCCTCCAGGGAAACTACGAGATAATGCATCGGCCTTGGTAATTTTTCCCCAGGATGATAGGTGATGATAAAGTTAAATCTGGTAAAAAATAGAGACCACCTAGCTTGTCTAGGGGTGAGACACTTAGCTGATTCAAGGTACAGAAGGTTTTTGTGGTCTGTAATCACCGTGACGGGGTGGATTGCCCCCTATAAAAAGTGACGCCATTCCTCAAACGCTAGTTTAATAGCTAATTCCCTATTAGTTCCCTATTGCCAATATCATAGTTCCTTTCCGCTGCAGTTTTTTAGAAAAGAAAGCGCAAGGACGCCATTTACCAGGAGACGGACCCTGAGACAGCACAGACCCCACTCCCACCTCGGATGCATCTACTTCAACAATAAAAGGCTGGGAGACATCCGGTTGGATTAGTACAGGTGCTGAGGTAAACCTCTCCTTTAGAGAGGAAAATGCCATTTTAGCGGCGTCAGACTATTTAGAAAAATCAGTCTCCTTCCTAGTCATGTCAGTAAGGGGATTGACAATCACAGAAAAGTTTTTAATAAACTTTCTATAGAAATTTGCGAAACCCAAGAACTGTTGCAGTGCTTTAAGGTTCTCAGGAAGATCCCACTCTAAAATTGCCTGGACCTTCCCAGGATCCATATGGAAACCTGAAGCAGATAATAGATATCCCAGGAACTGTATCTCCTGAACGGCGAAAACACACTTTTCAATTTTCGCATATAATTTATTCGTCCGTAGGACCTGCAGTACCTGTCTGACATGTACCTCGTGTGTTTTTAGATCAGGAGAATAAATTTAAATATCATCTAGGTGTATCACCATAAAACTGCCGATAAGATGACTAAAAATATTGTTAACGAAATGTTGGAAGACAGTAGGAGCATTGGTCAGACCGAAAGGCATGACTAGATTTTTATAATGCCCCTCAGGGGTGTTAAAAGCTGTCTTCCACTCATCCCGTTCCTTGATACGAATCAGATTGTAGGCCCCCCTAAGATCAAGTTTGGAGAACCACCTAGCACCCGCAATCTGATTAAACAGGTCAGGAATGAGAGGAAGAGGGTATGGGTCTCGGATGGTTATCTGGTTTAGTTTGCTGAAATCTAGGCAAGGACGCAGGCCCCCATCTTTCTTTTTAACAAAGAAAAACCCTGCAGCCACGGGTAATGAAGAGGGTCTGATGTGTCCCTTAGCCAGACTCTCGGAGATATAATCTTTCATGGCTTGTCTCTCGGGACCCGAAAGATTATATAACCTGGTCTTGGGTAATTTTGCATCGGGAATCAGGTTAACCGGGCAATCATAAGTACGGTGAGGAGGTAACTTCTGACAACCCTTCTCAGAGAAAAAGTCCTCAAAATCCGAAACAAACGCAGGTAGAGTAGCTGTGGAGGCGACTAAGCAATTGCTATTTAAGCAATTTTCTCTGCAATGCTCACTCTACTCCAATATCTCCCTGGCCTGCCAATCCACCACTGGATTGTGCACTACCAACCAGGGAAGACCCAATACCACAGGAGAGGGAAGGCCCTCCAGAACATAACATGAAAGGCACTCGTTATGGTGGTCCCCTACCCGAAGGTGTAAGTTATGGACAATATGAGTAAGGTTTCTCTGAGACAGAGGAGCAGAGTCAATAGCGAATATGGGAATAGGTCTCTGTAGTGTACAGAAAGACAAACCCAAAGTCTGGGCAAAATGGGCATCTATCAAATTAACCCCTGCTCCACTGTCTAGAAAGAAAGAAATAGTCTCCGTCTTATCACCAAAAACAACAACCGCTGGCAACACAAATTGAGACGTTCGTGTTGATGAAACGTATACCCCCCGGCTGACATCCTCCACACAGCCTGGGGTTAGTAGTTTTCCGACGGTCGTTTGTTTTTGGGTATGGAAGGACAGACATTAATGAAATGACCCCTCCCCCCACAGAAAAAACAAACCCCATGCCTACGGCGAGCCTCAGGAGGACGGACCTGATGAGTAGTTCCCCCTAGCTGCATAGGTTCATCTAGGTCCATACAGACTAGCTGCAGCTTGGGCGGGGTTACTAATTGCTCAGGATTTTTCATTCTGTCCCTAAGACGTCTATCTATTCTGATAGAAAGGGACATAACAGCATCAAGGGAAAAGGGGGTCTTATACAGCACAAGCTCATCCTTAACCCTTTCGGATAAACCAGAGCAGAACTGACTCCTGAGAGCCGGATCGTTCCACTAAGTATCTGTAGCCCACCTACGGAACTCTGAGCAATACTCCTCTGCTGGCCGATCTCCCTGTAGGAGTATCCGTAACTTCGACTCAGCCAGGGCGACTCGGTCAGGGTCATCATATATGAGACCCAAGGCCCCAAAAAATCCATCCACTAACCGGAGAGCCTGGGAATCAGTGGGTAAAGAGAATGCCCAGGATTTCGGGTCCTCCTGTAGCAGGGAAATAACAATCCCCACTCGCTGTTCTTCATTACCAGAGGAGTAAGGGCGCAGCTTAAAATATAACTTACAGGCCTCACGGAATGTCACAAATTTGTCCCTTCCCCCAGAAAATCTGTCAGGAAGAACAACCTTGGGTTCCGGAGCGCAAGCTGGGCTTGCAGTCTGCTGCAATTGCTGCTGCTTGAGGACCGACGCCTTCAATCCTGCCACCTCCAAAGACAGGCCTTGAAGTTGCTTTGTCAAAGCAGCAAAAGAATCCATACTGGATTCTAAATAGGCAGAAAGTGAGGAAGAGAGAAAAAAAAATGTTTTTTTTTCCCACCTACACAAAATAAGGGGCAGATATAATATCACGACCGGCGTACTGATCACAGACGTGTGACGCAAAGGGAGGGAAAAGGGGAAGCCCTGTTCAAGGGAGAGGGAAAGATGGTGACCCCTAACTCACCTAGAAGCTGGCACCTGACTGCCCTGACTTACCTAGATGGGTTCTTCACCCATACGCCGATCACGTGATTAACCCTGCCTTTCCTTAAGCTGAGCCCTATGTAGTGAATAGGGCGGTGGGAGCACTAGTCCTCACCACTAACAGTAACGGAAAACACCAGGGAGAAGACAGACAATACAGACAAAACATATAAGCCCAGGTGGGCGACAACAGCGGACAACAAAAGCCCAACCAGGAACAACAGCTACACAGCTCCAGTGGGTCAGTATAGAAGTCCAGGCGGGAAGCTCTATATTTGGCAACCAGAGAAGTGAGAAGGGGGAATATAAGGAGGTTGGAAGTGACAGACAAGAAACAGCTGAGGAGAAGAAGCTACGGATCCCTGAGTGAGACAAAAAGGATTGCGAGGCAAACACAGAAAGCTACCATTAAGTAACAGCGCGATCTTTAGACATAGAGCGTGCAGCCACTCGCTGCGACTTCCTGACCCCGGGTATAACGGAGTCAGACATGGCCCCCCACACCCTCGTGACACTAACTCAGTCTCTGATACTTCAGGCGCCAATCTTACAATGTGATACGTGCACGATTTTACTGACCCGGGTCTGCTCTGTCTCCACCGATGATTCCGAATCGAACAGTCTTTCAATCAAACTTGCGGTACCACAGAACAGGTAATCCGATCCTCATCTCTCAGCAGTACTCCTGGTCCTCTCTCCTGGTCAGCATTTGGATCCTGGACTTGATCAGCTCCCGTTGGCTGAGGTACTGGTAACAAAAGAACGCTTCCAAGCACTTGGGTGTAAAGAGATTCACTTCAGTCTTTTCTCTCCTCACAAAATGGCGACTGGTTCCTGTCTTCCCTGCAGCTTGTTAACCACACTTCTCATGCATATTGTAATCCGAGCAGAGAATGAGCTGAGGGCGGCTGTGCATGGGAAATAGCGACCTCTTGTGGCAAAACAATAAAACAACAGTCTAGAACTTAAATGGAACAGTACTCATGCAATGAAAGCTACTTCTTAATCTCACAATTACACACTGTATTCCACTAGCCATGTAATGAGGTCCACTGACTACCTCAATATGACATAATTATACACAATACAAATTGCATAGTTTTTTCAAGTTTGTGGTGTAACCTAAAAATTTTTTTTTCCATTAAAGCTGCTGTGATGGGGCACATCTGGACATAGCTGCTGTTATGTGGGCACATCTGGACATAGCTGCTGCGAAGCAGAAACATCTGGGCACAGCTGCTGTGAATGGGGCACATCTGGACATAGCTGCTGTGATGGGGAAACATCTGGGCACAGCTGCTGTAAAAGGGAAACATCTGGACATAACTGATGTGATGGGGAAACATTTGGACATAGGTGCTGTGATGGGGGCACATCTGGACATAGCTGCTGTTATGTGGGCACATCTGGGCATAGCTGCTGTGATCAGTGGCGTTGCAAGTGGGGTGCGGTGGGTGCGGGCCACACCAGGTGACATCCCTGATGGGGTGACACCAGTGCCGGCAAAAGATAATTTATTCACTGCACTTGCCTGAAGCCTGATTGTTGTACAGGGAATCCCGGCTTAGGATTCCCTGCTCTGATTCCTTATATGGTTGTGTCCATATATGGAGTCAGTGCTATGAACATGTCTTGGGCACACCCAATATATTTTAATCAAATTTAGCCTCTATTTCTGAAAGGTTGCCACCTTTTACATCAGAGGCAAGAACACTAACCACTGAGCTATGGATCTCAATGGTAAACTGTGCTAAAAAAAAACCTCCTAGTAGTTTATGAAGTATTAGGTATTCCTATACAGCAGAAGTCAATTTTTTTTTTTTCAGTAATTGTAAAAAAAAATGTATGACAAAATAAATGTGTAAATATATATATATATATATATATATATATATATATACACACACAGTAATTACACATTTATCTTTTTATTTAATTATACTTCTACTATATAGGAATACCTGATACATGATAAACTACTATGAGCTCCATAGCTGAGTGGTTGGGACCTTGTCTCTGATGTAAAAGGTTGTGAGTTCGAATCCTGGTAGAACCCTTTTAGAAATAGAGGCTAAATTATGCATTCATGTATATCAGAAGTATGATAATATATATTTATATATATAGGAAATTACTGAGGTTTTTAGCCATAATATTAGTACATCAGGTTAATATGAAGCTCTGATGGGGGATGTGTGGAGGACACTGATGGGGGCGTGTGCGGAGGACACTGATGGGGGCGTGTGTGGAGGACACTGATGGGGCGTGTGTGGAGGACACTGATGGGGGATGTGTGTGGAGGACACTGATGGGGGATGTGTGTGGAGGACACTGATGGGGGATGTGTGTGGAGGACACTGATGGGGGATGTGTGGAGGACACTGATGGGGGGATGTGTGTGAGGACACTGATGGGGGATGTGTGAGAGACACTGATGGGGGATGTGTGTGGAGGACACTGATGGGGGATGTGTGTGGAGGACACTGATGGGGGATGTGTGGAGGACACTGATGGGGGATGTGTGAGAGACACTGATGGGGGATGTGTGTGGAGGACACTGATGGGGAGATGTGTGGAGGACACTGATGGGGAGATGTGTGGAGAGACACTGATGGGGGATGTGTGGAGGACACTGATGGGGGATGTGTATGGAGGACACTGATGGGGGATGTGTGTGGAGGACACTGATGGGGGATGTGTGTGGAGGACACTGATGGGGGGATGTGTGTGAGGACACTGATGGGGGATGTGTGTGGAGGACACTGATGGAGGGATGTGTGGAGGACACTGATGGGGAGATGTGTGGAGGACACTGATGGGGGATGTGTGGAGGACACTGATGGGGGATGTGTGGAGGACACTGATGGGGGGATGTGTGTGGAGGACACAGATGGGGGGTATGTGTGTGGAGGACACAGATGGGGGGTATGTGTGCAGGACACTGATGGGGGGTATGTGTGGAGGACAATGAGGGGGGGTATGTGTGGAGGACACTGAGGGGGGGTATGTGTGGAGGACACTATTGGGGTTATTTGTTGAGGACACTGATGGGTGGATGTGTTGAGGACACTGATGGGGGGGATGTGTGGATGACACTTAGGGGTGTGTGTGGATGACACTTAGGGGGGATCTAGGGAGGGGTGTGGGGATGTTGGGATGGGAGGTCCTGGAGGGGTGTTTGGGTGGAAGCTCTGGAAGGGGTGGGAGGTCCGATAGGTATGTGGGGGTGGGAGATCCGGGCCGGGGGGGCCCATAAAAAAATGTTGCTATGGGGCGGGGTGGCATAAAATGTTTTGCTGTGGGGCCCAGTCATTTCTAGCTACGCCCCTGGGTGACACCACCAGGAGATGAGCGCTTGCATTATGGAAGCACTCATCTTGCAATACAGATGAATACTGCAGCAGGACAAGGGAGAGGTGTCGTCCACAAGGCCAGCAGCCTATCAGAGGCCGGCACAGGCAGTGCTATGATGTCCTCGCGCCGCCTGAGCCGTACTGCTCGGGACACAGGCCAGAAGAGGCCTGCATCGCATTGCTGCCATGGAGGTAAGTATGTGTTTTTTTTTTTGTTTTGGTTTTCTGTGAGGCGCTGTGCTGGGCTGTGCTGGGGGGTCATTGCTGGCATAAAGGCGACACTTTGGGGCATTATTGCTGGCAAATGGGGGACACTTTGGGGCAATGGCTGGCACATGGGGGAAACTATGGGGGCATTGCTGGCACATGTGGGACAATATAGGGGCATTGCCTGCACATGGGGGACACTATGGGGGCATTGCTGGCACATGGGGGAAAAGAAGCGGGCATCTACTGGCACATAGGGGACACTATGGGGGAATCTACTGGGGGCATTGCTGGCACATTATGGGGACACTATGGTGTTGGAGGGGAGAAGAATACTATGGGGGTATATTATATAGGCACATTATGGAGGCACTAAGAATGGGCATTTAATCCTGGCACATTATGGGGGCACTATGGGGAAGAGGAGAGGAGCACTATGTGGGCATTTACTAAGGGCATTATATAGGGGTATTTTATACTTGCACACATTATGGGGACATTAGCTCAACTGGCGGCACTGAGGGAGTTCTTTTGCACTGGCACACAGAACGGGAGCACTTTTGAATTAGTGCACATTATTATTATTATTGAAGGTGGCAGGCGAGTTGTTAAGAAGTTAGGAGGATGATGGAAAAGTAGGAACCTAAGATGTCCTTTGTCAAACTACAGAGACGAGAGATGGGTGAAAAATCATCATGGCGGTCTGGTCTGAAAGGAGAAGATGAGGAAAGAGAAGGTCTGCATCAGAGAAGTTACTGGATGTAAGGTATGTGGTGCTGCATTCTGGATAGCACAGAATATAATATGTATGCAAATATGTGGGGGGGGGCTAAGCAGACAGAAGACAGATCGCCGGGGGTTGGGGTGGGGGGTGCCTGTTGGAGGCGCTATAATTTGAACCCAAGAGATAACGGGGATGGGGGTTTGGATAGTAAACAGACAGCTGACGTGGAGGGGGGGGGAGGGGGGGTTTGCTTAACACAATTTTCTACCGCACCGGGTGACACCAGCCCTAGCAAAGCCACTGGCTGTGATGGTGAAACAACTGGGCACAGCTGCTGTGAAGGGGCACATCTGGACATTGCTGAGATGGGGAATCAACGGGGCACAGCTGCTGTGAAGGGGAAACATCAGGACATAGTTGATGTGATGGGGGAACATTTGAACATAGGTGCTGTGATGGGGGCACATCTGGACACAGCTGCTGTGATGGGGCACATCTGAGCATACAGGCTGTTATTGGGGGCACATTTGAGCGCATAGGCTGTGATGGGGGCACATCTGGTCTGGGTCATCGCTTTCTCTTCCAACATGACAAAGACCTAAAACATACATCGCGCCTAGTGAAGAACCAACTCCAGAAGACTAAAGTGAACGTTATTGACTGGCCTGCAGAAAGTCCTGACTCAAATCCCATTGAAAATCTGTGGGGTGAACTGAAGAAGCAGGTTCATGCCAGAAGGCCGTCAAATCTGAAGGAACTGCAGAGATCTGCCAAAAGACTGGGCTGGGATTCCTCATGAGATGTGTCAAAGACTTGTTGACTACAGCAAACGACTGCAGGATGTTATCCGGCAAAAAAGATACACAATTGACTATTAGCATCAGAGAGGCTAATAATTTTGACCGTGGTAGTTATTTTTTTTTTTTTTGTGAAATAATTTAATTTCTGTGGATAAAGTAAAATGATGCAATCATTCAAAATAAAACTGGGAAGTTAAATGTTATTTGCTCTATTTCACAGCACTTGGGAAATACATTTAAAACAATGAACTGGTTGTGGGGGCTAATAATTTTGCGTACCAGAAGTATCTCTGGTAGGAGTACCTGCCAGAGTATTAAGTGTTAGTCTGTCTGTGTGTTTATTGGATTTGTTCCAAGGGTGTCCAGGAGGTCAATCCATGTCCTTGTTTTTTTTTTCTAATGGGATAATCATTAGTAGCATATATGTGAGCTGTGCACTGCGATTGGCCAGCGCTACAACCTGGGATACACCTAGTATAACCAAGTGATACTAGGCTCTGCCTAGTATGACCAAGTCACAGAAGATACCGGAGCCTATACCGGGCGAACGGAGCGGCGCCCAGGGATAATAGTAAGTGCAGGGAGATCCCTGGGCGCCGCTCTACATGTCAGCATACTTAGTACACATTTTTCCCCCCGATGAAAGGTCCTCTTTAACAGAGAACAACAGTGAGCGAGTACATAAGTTACTTTACAAAAACCTTACCGGACACCGATCTTTGGATGCTTATAGAGTAGAGCGAATCGAAGCCATTCAAATTGACTTAAATCCGAATTTCAGGAAAAATTTGAGTCGTTGCGAAGCCGAATTTCCTCACGCTTTGTGGCAATGAATGTATTTTTCCTGAAAAGGCGGTAAAAAAACATACCTCATCCACTTGCGCGCAAACAGGTAATCGCAGCCAACTTGAAAGCACATAAAATGTCACGCGGGGTGACATCATCGCGCCGGCTGGGTGAGATTTCTCGCGGTGTCTTCAATTAAGATGGCCGTGACGGCCTCTGCACTATCAAAAGGATAAGGTATGTTTTTTTAAAAACTGGATTAACCCATAAAAGTCCTTAATTTTAATCTCAGATGCTGGGATCAGCGGCATCTGAGGAATTGAATGACAGGTGGCAGCGCGATCACCGTTCCCAGTCATTGCGCCAGCTACATAGAAAGGAATGCATTTTGTGACAAAGTAAATCCTCACAAATTGAATTTCTTTGTGAAATTCGGTGAGGCAGCCGAATCAAATTTTTCATAACTTTGCTAATCTCTACTATAGAGAACAGAGAAACAGGCGTTGTGGCTGACAAAGAACAACAGTGAGCGAATGCATTAAAAAACGTTCCCAGACACCCAATGTACCTATTTGCCAAACGTGCGGTCAAATAGTTCAGATGTTTGGATGCCTTCAGAGGACAGACAACAGGCATGGTGGCTGATAACAGAGAATAACAGTGAGCAAGTGGGTCAGGACCTTTACAAAAATCTTAGCTGACACTTGATGTACCTGTGTGCCAATTTTGGTAACCAATGGTTCAGGCATTTGGATGCCTATAGAGCAGTGTTCCCCAACTCCAGTCCAGACCTACCAGTCATGATTTCAGAATATCACACAGACTGAATATCTGTGGTAAATCGTAATGCATTGACACTAATTATATCACCTGCTCTATACTAAGGAAATCCTTAAAACCTAACCATTAGGTGGGCCCTGAGGACTGTAGTTGAGGAACACCAATATAAAAGGACAAACATACTGATAACAGCAAATAACACCAGGCGAGTTCATCGGGACCTTTAGGAAACCCTTCCCAGACACCTGATGCTCCTATTTGCCCAACTTAGGATCCAATAGTTCAGGTGTTTGGATGCTTATTGAGGACAAACAGACATGGTAACAGAGAACAGGGAACAACAGTGAGTGAGTGAGTCAGGACCTTTAGGAAAACCTTCCCAGACAACCAATGCACCTATGTGCCAAATTCGGTGTCCAAAGGTTTAGGCGTTTGGATTAGGGATGAGCGAACTCAGACTGTAAAGTTAGGGTTCGTACCAAACATCGAGAGTTCCAACACCCAGACCTGAACACAGACTTTGTCACGGAAGTCCGTGTTCCAGTGCTGAATAATGTTTGTTGAAAGGCTGCAGCTGTGGGCACTTCTAAGCCATCATAGTCATGCCTACTATTGGCATGGCTGTGATTGGCCAGCGCGTGGAGCCGCCATTCTGCTCTAACTAGTGTAGATACATGACGCAGCTCGACTGAGGTACAGTGTTAGGCAATAAAGCTCTGGTTGCAGACTGCAGAAACACTGCGTAGGGGCAGTCTGCAAAAGTGCTTTGTAGGGACAGCATGCAATAAGGCTCTGGGTACAGTCTGCAAAAAGGCTCTGCACCCATGACACAGAAATACTATTGTTCATCTGGCTGATAATTCTGTAGGTGACCTATAGCCATTTTTTGGGGTGAGATACGCCTCATTTCCACCCATGACACAGAAATACAATAGTTAATCTGTCTGTTAATTGTGTGTGTGACCTATAGCCATTTTTGGGGGGGAGATACACCTCCTTTGCACCCGTGACACAGAAATACAATTGTTCGCCTGTCAATTTTGTGGGTGACCTCAAAGAATGGGGAGAGCATCAAATAAGGGATGTGGCTGTGGTGCTACTGGTGTTGGTGGAGCTTCTGCTGCAGGAAGAGGACATTGTCGATCTGTACCAGCTACACGCCCAAATGAAACACCTCGCTCTGATGAATGCAGGCGACAGGGCTTTCTGCGTCATTTTGTCGGCCTGAATACTCCTGTATGAATGGTGAGGCCAGAACAAGTAGAGGCAGTATCAGAGTGGATGGCCAACAGTGCCTCTAGTTCCTGCACATTGTCTTCCACCTTGTCCCATGCTGAAAACACAGAGTTGGCATTGGGGCTCAGACTGCTTGGCTGATGTGCAAGGGGTTGAGGTGGAAGACAGATGCCCAAGTTACGCAGCAGTCACTTACGCTTTTTGATGACTCTGCTGGCAGGGGTTTTTGTGGGCCACCCACCTAGCCATGCCCCAGAAGTGGAAAAGAGTGCATTGATGCCAATCAACTTATGTTTAAGGATGAGGACGTGGGAGGACCACCATAGCACGTCTCTGATGATGATGACGGAACACAGATGTCAACTGCTGCTGCTTTCTGCAGTGTGCAGACCGGCAAGGACGGCAAGGGTGAGGAGTGGGTGGAAGATGATGTGGAGGATTATGAGGTCCTAGACCCAGCATAGAATCAAGGAAACCCAAGTGACAAGTGCAGTTCAGAGTAAGAGGTGGTGTATACACAGCACCAGCCGCACAGCAAAAGAGGGAGCAGGATGCAGTGGAGCAGACACCTGAAAAATCACAAAAGATCTGAGGCTCCTTCTGCTGCAGTCTCTTCCTCTTCCTCCCCCTCTCTAGCCTAGCTCCCCACAGATAGAGGATGTGACAGCACCACCAGCAGTGTCACCGAGCACCTCCACACTGTCCCATGGAAGCATTCAGTTATCCATCTCCCAAACACTGGAAAGAGGAATTATCCCCCTACCCACCCGCAAGCCTTGGCCCTGAATGCCAGCATTTCAAAATTCCTGGCCTTTGAAATGCCGCTATTCTGTCTGATGGAGACGGACACTTTCAAGAACATTACGTCGATGGCTGTCCCACAGTATGTGGTTCCCAGCCACCACTAGTTTTCCAGGCGGGCCATCCCTGCCCTGCACAAACAAGTGGCGGACAAAATCAGGTGTGCGCTGCGCAACGCCATCAGTGGCAAGGTCCACATAACCACTGATATATGGACTAGTAAGCACGGGCAGGGATGTTACATCTCCCCAACTGCCCACTGGGTAAATGTAGCACAGCCAGGGGGAAATGACAGCAGGCTATTCTGAAACTCATCTGTTTAGGGTAAAACCACACACCACGCAGGAGCTGTGGACAGGCATTGAAGAACAGACCGATGAGTGGTTGGTGCTGCTGGGCCTGAAGCCCGGCCTGGTGGTGTGCAATAACGGGCTAAATCTGGTAGCAGCTCTGGGCCTAGCCAGTTTGACAAACATCCCTTACCTGGCGAATGTGCTGAATTTGGTGGTGCATAGGTTCCTGACAAATTACCTCAAGATGTCAGAGCTGCTGCAGAAAGTACGGGCCGTCTGTGAGCGCTTTCAGTGTTGGTACCCTGCTGCTGCTCACTGGTCTGCGCTGCAGTGTAACTTCCACCTTCGCACTGACAGCCTCATAGGTGACGTACCCACAAAATGGAACTCCAGCTTGCACATGCTGGAGAGACTGTGCGAGCGGCAGGCGATAGTAGAGTGCCAGCTGCAGCTCTGCGGAACAGCGCAACTTTACCACCACCAAGTGGGATGTGTGTGCCGTGTTGCGCTGTTTCTAGTATTCAAACTACATGGCCATCTATCCCGCTTATATGCGGTAGCACAGGAGGAAGAGGAGGATGAAGAGGAATCATTCACAAGGTTATCAGGCAAGTTGTCCACACGTGGCTCGGAGGGTGGGTTCCTGCACCACCTCCGGCCAATTGCACAACTGTCCAGACAGGGCATACTTTTGAAAGGATGAGGGACCGTGCTCACAGCAAAGTGGCACCCAAAGCAGCTCACAGACATCACTGGAACGTGGCTTGGGGCTAAGAGGACACAGACAATATACCTCCCACTGACGACAGCTTGTTGTTGCCTCTGGGCAGCATGGCACACATGAGCGAGTACATGTTGCAGTGCTAGCCGAGTTGCCCTCATGCTCGTAGACACACTACTGACTGTGTTCCCACCTGACAGTGGGAGCTCAGTGGAAGCACCAGGCGGAGGAGGAGAAAGTCGCCAATGCAGCTGGGGCACCTCCACCACCTCAGAAGGGAGGGTTAGCATGGCAGAAATGTGGAAAACCTTCGTCAGCATGCAACAACATCCAGCACCACCATCTGATACGGACACTCTTAGCAGGAGGCAGCTTTTCAGCAACATGGTGGAAGAGTACGTGCACACACGTCTGAGTGTACTGGTCTGCCCTATTTAACTTCTGGGTATCCAAATTGAACACATGGCCTGAACTTGCCCCTTTACACCTTGGAGGTGCTGGCCTAGCCTGTACCAAGTGTATTGTCCAAACGTGTGTTTACTACGGCAGGGTGTGTGATCACCAACAGGCGCATCCGCCTGTCCACAGCGAACATGGACAAGCTGAACCAGGCATGGATTCCACAGGACTTGCCCATACCTTCAGCTGAGTAGACAAGTATACCCGCCACACCCAGCCATTGTTATACTCCAGCACAAATTGTTCGTTCTGTCTGCCATTTCCCAATGTTTTGGGGCCTCCCCAAATAAAAAAACCACAAAATTGAAAACAAACATGTTGGCTACCTCCGTCTATTCCACGTACATCTCCTCCTCCTGGTTCAAGATTATATGTTATACTGGCAGAGTAGAGAAGTATACCGGCTACACCCAGCCATTGTTATACTATAGTCAGTGGCATAACTAGAGTTGTATGGGCCCCAGGGCAAACTTTGAATTGGCCCCCCCGCCGCACACTCTTCGACCGCGATCGTTATGCCCCTGCTCCCATCACTACAGAAATACAGGGTTATAGAGCCCCACATACCTCTCACATCTAGTGACATCATCTTTGATGTAGATGTTCTCTTTACTCATCTTCTCCTTTCAGACCAGACCCCCATTTCTCAGCCATATTTTGTCTCTGCTGTTTGACAAAAAATAAAATAAAAATCTTAGTTTACTACTTTTCCATCATCCTCCGATCTTTTGGACAAATTATCCTACTACCCCCAATAGTGTGCCGCTGTGCTCCCCAATACTATACTGCAGAAACAGATAAACCCCCTGATAATACTAGTACTACACAGAGCCCACCATATAAAATACCCCTTTTTTGTGGCCTCAGTAGAAGCCCCCATAGTGCCCCCAATAATGTGCCAGTAAGTGCCCCCCAATAATGTGCCAGTAAGAAGTGCCCCCAATCATGTGCCATTGATAAGTGCCTCTCCATGCCCCCCATGTGGCAGTAACAAGCGCCTCTCCATGGCCCCCCATAATGTGCCAGTAACAAGTGCCTCTCGATGCCCCCCCATGTGCCAGTAACAAGTGCCTCTCCATGCCCCCGCCCATGTGCCAACAAGTGCCCCTCCATGCCCCCCCCCCCAATCATGTGCCAGTAAATGCCTCTCAAAAAAAAAAACGTATGCCATATGATATCCCTATTAAATTCTATGGGGTTTCGGGGTCAAGTTTGGGTACCCGAACTTTGAACTAAAGTACATAGGCATCCGTGACCCTCATGCTAAGCTAAGGGGTAAAGTAATATATTATGGTTAGTATAATACAAAAAATGGCCAGTAGATGTCATGGTGGTACAGACAATACTTGTTATACCCATTAACCCCTTGGAGACCAATGACATACTAGTACGTCATGGCTGCCAGTGCCTTGGTGAGCTTTGGCGTACTAGTACGTCATGCTGATTGGGCCGGCAGAAGAGCAGTGTACGTCCGATCAGTGCAGGGCCCGGCAGTCACTGACAGAATTGTAAACAGTGATGTTGGCGTTTTTACCCCTTGTATGCTGCAGTCAAAGCTGACCGCGGCATAAATGGGATTTGGGGGCATCTGTGCCTGCATTCCTATCCACATCAGGTGCCCAGGATGCGGTGACTGGGCCCCGATGGGTGAGAAGGCAGCCTGGTGCTTTGCTATCTATAGAGGCTTAGGAGATCAAGCTCCCAGGCTGGATCTCCTAGGCAACTGTTATACTGGTAATACACTGACAGGCAATGCATAAAAGTCAGGGGCTGGCTGGAAAATTTTAGCCTGGGGGCAAGCATACAGCAGTGGCCCATGTGTAGCGGCCCACCCTTAACCTGTTTAACTCCGCCGACCATATAAAGGCGGTATAGGTAAATAGGCTTTAAATTGTTAAAAGACAGCAGCTGGTTGTTTTTTCATGTTGAGATCGTACCCACACATGCAATCCCAGATACAGGACATGATTGAGTTCGTAGCAAAGCTTGATCATTAGAGGGACGAGATTTACGAACCCCTGAGCTGAAGAGACTCCACTTACTATAATACTGCAGAAACAGAAACTCCATTGACTATAATACTTCAGAAACAGATAAACCCACTGATAATACTAGTACCATACAGAGTCCACCGTATAAAATACCCCATCTTTGTGGCCTCAGTAGAAGCCTCCATAGTGCCGCCCAATAATGTGCCAGTAAGAAGTGCCCCAATAGTGCTCCCCAATAATGTGCCAGTAAGAAGTGTCCCCATAGATGCCCCCCAATCATGTGCCAGTAATAAGTGCCTCTCCATCTTTGTTACACATAAAGGAGGGCATCATACACACCCTTTAATTTATTCCAGTAGAATAAAAGTGCTTTTCCTGGACATGGAATACAGACACATAGTACACAGAGGTATGTTTGGGATATGTCTTCAATCTTCTATGGGGCAGTGCTCTTAGTTATATTGGTGAAAAACAGGTGACAGACTCCCTTTTCACTGTGACCTCCACAGCACTTGGCTCCTTTTAACAGTGTCATCCACAGCGTCCTGCTCCTTTAAAGGTGACCTACAGCAGTGAAGAAAAATGGCTGGGTTGTTATGGAAGCCTGGTGTAAAACTGTGTGTATGTCGAGACTGGAGGACCTGCGAGCTTTTATTAGCTGATAAGGGTCATGTGACAATGTGTATGGCAGTTGGGATATGAGTGAAAGACCTGCAGGCTTCTATTGGCTAATGCAGGTCTATTGGATGTGCCATATTTGCATTTATTGGGAATATCTCAAGAACGGTACAGCCTAGAGAACTAAGACCCGGTCTAAAACCTTCCCGAACACCCGATGTACCTTTGTGCCAAACAGTGGCGTACATAGAGAAGTAAGGGCTCCATAGCAAGAATCAAACCAGGCCTCCCCCACACAGGACAGACGAGTTTCCCTATAAACCAGGGATGCTCAACCTGCGGCCCTCCAGCTGTTGTAAAACTACAACTCCCATCATTTACTGCTGTAGGCTGGTAGCGGTAGGCTGTCCGAGCATGCTGGGAGTTGTAGTTTTGCAACAGCTGGAGGGCCGCAGGTTGGGCATCCCTGCTCTAAACCTATTTCAATGACCCTTGGGCCATTTTTCCACTGTCTCATTTGCTAAAAGTTGTTCCTTTAGAGGGTAGAGTCCTGACCAAGTTTTCATCCCCAGAAGAAGAGGGGATAATTCCGACTGGGCCACCTTTTGCCCTTGGACCCATAGCAGTCGTATGGTCTGCCACCATGGTAGTTATGCCCCTGGTCCCAAATTTGGTGCAGATCGGTCCAGTCATTTGGCCGTGCATAAAGAAAAGACATAAAGAAATTAATTTATATATACAGTGGGTACAGAAAGTATTCAGACCCCCTTACATTTTTCACTCTTTGTTATATTGCAGCCATTCGCTAAAATCTTTTAAGTTCATTTTTTCCCCTCATTAATGTACACACAGCCCCCCATATTGACAGAAAGACACAGAATTGTTGACATTTTTGCAGATTTATTAAATAAGAAAAACTGAAATATCACATGGTCCTAAGTATTCAGACCCTTTGCTTAGTATTTTGTAGCAGCACCCTTTTGATCTAATACAGCCATGAGTCTTTGAGAAAGAAGCAACACGTTTTTCACACCTGGATTTGGGGATCCTCTGCCATTCCTCCTTGCAGATACTCTCCAGTTCTGTCAGCTTGGATGGTAAACGTTGGTGGACAGCCATTTTTAGGTCTCTCCAGAGATGTTCAATTGGGTTTAAGCAATTAATGGCACATGGAGAGATAAAAGGCGCTCATAGGGTGATATCGTCAAAGCTGGTTGGATAAGTTAAATGTGTGATGTTGCTCACCTATTCGGGTTGTGTTAATTGGACACAACCCCAATGCAGGTGTACAGTGAGGATGACCAGATTGCGATTGTTGGTGCAGCCTAGGCTTTGTCCGGGGCCTTATGGCGGTGGCCAGTCCACCAGTTAGGCTCGAAATGAAGTTGAGGAAAGCGTAAGAGCTAGCAGATCAGACGCAAGGACTGCCGGGGGTGCACTCAAACAATCAGATGATGTAGTTCAGGTTGGCTTTATTAATTAGACGACGCGTTGCGGGGTAACATGCCCCTTTCTCAAGTCTTAAAATTTGTTTCGTTCTTACACCACGGTCTGGGGATTGTAGGGCCTTTGTTCGATCTTTGAGAACGGGTCAGCAAGTGCTGACACGGCCGCTCCGACGCCGGTACAGGAGTCGGCGTCTACTCCACGTGCTTGAGCGGCCGTGTCAGCACTTGCTGACCCGTTCTCAAAGATCGAACAAAGGCCCTACAATCCCCAGACCGTGGTGTAAGAACGAAACAAATTTTAAGACTTGAGAAAGGGGTATGTTACCCCGAAACGCGTCGTCTAATTAATAAAGCCAACCTGAACTACATCATCTGATTGTTTGAGTGCGCCCCTGGCAGTCCTGCGTCTGATCTGCTAGCTCTTACGCTTTCCTCAACTTCAATTGGGTTTAAGTCAGGGCTCTGGCTGGGCCATTCAAGAACAGTCAGGGAGTTGTTGTGAAGCCACTCCTTCGTTATTTTAGCTGTGTGCTTAGGGTCATTGTCTTGTTGGAAGGTAAACCTTCGGCCCAGTCTGAGGTCCTGAGCTTTCTGGAGAAGGATTTTGTCCAGGATATTCCTGTACTTGACTGCATTAATCTTTCCCTCGATTGCAATCAGTCGTCCTGTCCCTGCAGCTAAAAAACACCCCCACAGCATGATGATGCCACCACCATGCTTCACTGTTGGGACTGTATTGGACAGGTGATAAGCAGTGCCTGGTTTTCTCCACACATACTGCTTAGAATTAAGGCCAAAAAGTTCTATCTTGGTCTCATCAGACCAGAGAATCTTATTTCTCACCATCTTGGAGTCCTTCAGGTGTTTTTTTTAAGCAAATTCCATGCGGGCTTTCATGTGTCTTGCACTGAGGAGAGGCTTCCGTCGGGCCACTCTGCCATAAAGCCCCGACTGGTGGAGGGCTGAAGTGATGGTTGACTTTCTACAACTTTCTCCCATCTCCCGACTGCATCTCTGGAGCTCAGCCACAGTCATCTTTGGGTTCTTCTTTACCTCTCTCACCAAGGGTCTTCTCCCCCGATAGCTCAGTTTGGCCGGACAGACAGCTTTAGGAAGGGTTCTGGTCTTCCCAAACGTCTTCCATTTAAGGATTATGGAGGCCACTGTGCTCTTAGGAACCTTAAGTGCAGCAGAATTGTTTTTGTAACCTTGGCCAGATTTGTGCCTTTCCACAATTCTGTGTCTGAGCTCTTCAGGCAGTACCTTTGACCTCATGATTCTCATTTGTTCTGACATGCACTGTGAGCTGTAAGGTCTTATATAGACAGGTGGGAGGCTTTCCTAATCAAGTCCAAACTGTATAATCAAACACAGCTGGACTCAAATGAAGCTCTAGAACCATCTTACAGATGATCCTAAGAAATGGACCGAACCATTGAGTGTCACAGTAAAGGAACTGAATACTTAGGACCATGTGATATTTCAGTTTTTCTTTTTTAATAAATCTGTCAATATGGGGTGCTGTGTGTACATCAACCATGTCAAAGGCCACTTTTATAAATTCTGCACTACACTACTTTCACCAAATTAATTTTACCTCCTTTTCTTCTCACTAATAGAGCTTTCATTTGGTGGTATTTCATTGTTGATGACATTTTTACTTTTTTGCTATTAATAAAAATTTTATGACATTTTTGCAAAAAAAATGACATTTTTCGCTTTTTTTATTGTTCTACATGTCTGATTAAAAAAAAAAAATGCAATAAGTGTATATTTATTGGTTTGGGTAAAAGTTATAACGTTTGATGGGTCGTTGATCCAGGGAGTTATTCTGACTGCCTGATTGGAGTCGGGAAGGAATTTTTTCCCCTTAAGTGGGGAAAATTGGCTCTACCTCACAGGGGTTTTTTGCCTTCCTCTGGATCAACTTGCAGGAAACAGGTCGAACTGGATGGACAAATGTCTTTTTTCGGCCTTATATACTATGTTACTATGTTACTATGTTACAAACTATGGTACAAAAAAGTGAATTTCCGCATTTTGAAGCAGCTCTGACTTTCTGAGCACCTGTCATGTTTCTTCAGGTGCTAGAATGTCAGGATAGTATAAATACCCCCCAAATGACACCATTTTAGAAAGAAGACACCCCAAAGTATTCGCGGAGGGGCATGGTGAGTTCATGTGTGATTTCATTTTTTTTCACAAGTTAGCAGAAAATGACACTTTGAGGAAAAAAAAAAATAATAAGGTTTCCATTTCTGCTAACTTCTGGCAAAAAATAAATAAAAAATCTCCCACGGACTCACTATGCCCCTCAGTGAATACCTTGGGGTGTCTACTTTCTGAAATGGGGTCATTTGTGGGGTGTGTTTACTGTTCTGGCATTTTGGGCGGGGCGAAATTGTGAGCAACCCTGTAAAACCTAAAGGTACTCGTTGGACTTTACGCACCTTGGCTGCAAAAAAGTGTCACATGTGGTATCGCCGTACTCAGAAGAAGTAGGGCAATGTGTTTTGGGGTGTATTTTTACATATACCCATGCTGGGTGAGAGAAATATCTCTGTAAATTGTCAACTTTGTATAAAAAAATGGAAAAAGTTGTCATTTACACAGATATTTCTCACACCCAGCATGGGTATGTAAAAATACACCCCAAAACACATTGCCCTACTTCTCCTGAGTATGGCGATACCACATGAGGGACACTTTTTTGCAGCCAAGATGCGCAAAGGGGCCCGAATTCCAATGAGTACCTTTAGGATTTCACAGGGCATTTTTAGGCATTTGGATTCCAAACGACTTCTCACGCTTTAGGGGTCCCTAAAATGCCAGAGCAGTATAAATACCCCACAAGTGACCCCATTTTAGAAAGAAGACACCCCAAGGTATTCCATGAGGGGCATGGTGAGTCCATAGAAGATTTTTTTTTTGGGCACAAGTTTGCGAAAATTGTAAGAAAAAAAAAGAAAAAAGAATTAATTTCCGCTAACGGGAGGTGGTTAATGAAAGTGAGCTTGTCTGTGATTACCCCCCGTGCTAAACACAGGTTCAGACAATACACTTGCTGCAGGGCACCTCCAAGGCGTAAAGGGCAAGCTCAGGCCATGTGCCCAATTTGGAGACTCAGAAGTTGAATGGGGTAGACCTATCAGTCAGTACTTGTAGGCATGTGCACACGTACTGTTCCACCATGTTGCTGAAATACTGCCTCCGGCTAAGAAGTTCTGTATCAGCTGGTGGCGCTGACAAAACTTTTCCATATTTCAGCCATGCTAACCCTTCCTTCTGAGGTGCTGGCGGTGCCCCAGCTGCATTGGCGACTTCCTCCTCCTCCTCGTGCTTCCACTGAGCCCCCGCTGTCAGGTGTGAATGCCATCAGCAGCGCGTCTACCAGCGCGTGCTTGTACTCGCACATCTTCCGATCACGCTCCAGTGACGGAATAAAGGACAGTACATTGTCCTTGTAGCGGGGATCCAGCAGGGTGGCCACCCAGTAATCAGCACTGGTTAGTATGTGGGCAACTCGGTGGTCGTTGCGCAGGCACTACAGCATGTAGTCGCCTGTGGGGAGGAAGAGGCCGAGACCGCAGCAGAAAAGGGAGCAAGAGGAGCCCGAGATCTTTTGTGGTTTTTCAGGTATGTACTCCACTGCAGCACGTGCTTTGCATTTAGATGCCTGGTCATGCAGGTGGTGCTGAGGGTTAGAACATTTATGCCTCGCTTAAGGCTCTGATTGCACAGCGTGCAAACCACTCACGTCTTGTCGTCAGCATATTGTCTGAAAAACTGCCACGCCAGGGAACTCCTTGGAGCTGGCTTTGGTGTACTCAGTCCCTGGGTGCGGTGGGCATTAGTAGGCATACTGGCTAGGGGATGGCCACTCTGCTTTTTCACCCTGCTCCCTCTTTTGCTGTGCAGCTGGCGCTGTGTAACCACCACCTCTTCCTCCGAACTGCACACATCACTCGCATGACCTTGATTCTATGTGGGGTCTGGGACCTCATCATTATCCACCCACTCTTCACCCCTGCCCTCCTTGCCGGTCTGCACACGGCAGAAAGCAGTTGGCACCTGTGATTTGTCAAAATCATCAGAGACAAGCTGCGGTGGTACTCCCATGTCCACATCCCAAAATATGTGCTTGGATGGGCATCAGTGCACTCAATCTCTTCAACTTCTGGGGCAGGGCTAGGTGGATGGCCCACAGAAACCCCGCCAGCAGAGTCATTAAAAAGCATAAGAGACTGCTGCATGACTTGGGGCTCAGACTGCTTGGCTGATTTGCAAGGGGGTGAGGTGAAAGACAGATGCCCATGGACTGCAGGTGCCAACTCTGCGGTTTCAGCAGGGGACCGTGTAGGAGACAATGTGAAGGAACTGTCAGCCATCCAATCTACTACTGCCTCTACTTGTTCTGGCCTCACCATTCGTACACCGGTATTCAGGCCTACAAAATGACGCTGAACGTCCTGACGTCACACGTGCACCTGAGGAAGGTGTTTAATTTGGGCGTGTAGCTGGCACAGATCAACCACCTAATTTTCCTGCAGCAGGACCCCTACCAGCAGCACCACGACCAGGGCCACTAGACATACAGACGTCCTGGAGACAGTGAGTGGCAGGAGATCTATGAGAATGGCAACACGTGGTTTGATCTGACAGGTTTTTCTTGTGGATCAATAGGCGTCTGTGTTGTTTCTGGTAATGGACACACCCCTTGCCTCCAGGTGTTGCTAATGTGGTCATTTAACCTTCCTTATTTATAGTTGCTTCTCCTGTGCAGTTAATAGCTTCTGTGCCTGTGTATAGTTTGTGGTTGGATCTCGGCCGAGTTCCTGGTGCTTCCATAGCACCTTTAAAGTTAAGTATTTCCTTTACCTTTTGTTTGGGTTCTGTGTTGCATTTCCCTATTGTTTGTATAAGGCCTGAAGAGGAGTCCTGTTTGTCCTTCCTTTTGGAGGAACAGGTAGTCTCGTCCCTTCCATTAATACCAGGGTCCTATAGGGCTAGATAGGACTCTAGGTATTCCTGCTTATGAACTCACCTACCTTTGGAGTCTGTTCAAACTGGTAGTCAGTCAGAATTTCGGTTAAGGTTTTCACTAGGAGGTTTCTATCTTCCTTTCCTAGTTCTCAGGCCTGATTCCTGTTGCCAACCTTCACTCCTATGCTCGATGTGGTATTTCCCTCCCACACTGAAGCGTGATATAAACTGCTAAAACCATCATTTTTTGTTTGTTTGTGTGCAGCCATGGATCCTATTGCTGCACTGGCAGCTGCAAGGGCTGTCTTTGGAGGTAGCTGACCTCCGGACGACTGTCTCGGCTGTTGGTCCTGGTAGAGCCTAAAGTTGCCCTCCCAGACAGATTCTCTGGGGGACGTGATAATTTCATTTTGTTTAGGGAGGTGTGCAAACTGTATTTTAGGCTATGTCCACACTCATCTGGGGATGAGAAACAGCGAGTCGGTGTGGTTATTTCCTTGTTTAAGGGGGATGCGCAGTCATGAGCTTTTTCTCTGCTGACCGGATCACAGTCTCTCCGGTCGGTAGATGAATTTTTCGGAGCTTTAGTTCTCATCTATGATGATCTGGATCAGACCTCTGTAGCAGAAACCAAGTTGTGCTATATTTGTCAGGATGATCATTCCACAGAGATTTATTGCTCTGAGTTTAGGAGGTGGCTACAGATACGGATTGGAATGATCCTGTCCTCCGTTTTGTAAAGGGTTATCAGAGAGGCTGAAGGATGCTTTGTCCTTTCATGAAACCCCAGTGTCTCTGGAGGCTGCTATGTTTCTTGCTATACGCATTGATAGACGCCTGAGAGAGAGATCTAGGCCCCCTCCCCCACACTCTCAGGACGTACTATCACATGATGTATCGTCTGCTAGCACTTTGGGTAAAGCTACTCCTGGGTTTATGTCTGGGGACTAACCCATGCAATTAGGGGGAGCTAATCCTGGATCCACTTTTAAGCATACTGGTAATAGGAAGGGGGTGTGTTTTTTTCTGCGGACAGAAGGGACATTTTATCAGAGTATGTCCATACATTCAATGGCAAAAAGAGAAAAAAAAAGGGACATTTAATTCCCATCTGACACTTAGAGGGGTGAGAGGAGAGTCAGAAAATGTGCATTTGTCTTTGACTGGTAGTACCCGATTTCTCCTGACTGCGGAGGTGGCGCTTAGAGTCAGAAACTGTGGGGATTGAGGTGTTTATGGACAGCGTGGCCGGGGTGAACCTGATTGATGCTCAGTCGTCCGTATGCACGGGTTGTCACCGAGTGCATTAGAACAAAACATTTCGATTTTTGCTCCGAAGTGTTTATCTCAAGTGGTGCATGACATCAGATTAAGAGTCGGTGACTTTCATCAAGAATTTCTTGTGTTTTGTGTTGGAGGGTCTCCCTGCTCTAGTGGTTCTGGGTTTACTGTGGTTAAGCAAGCACAATCCAACCATCGACTGGCAAGCTAGACAGATTCTGGATTATTGCATTAACAATTGTCTGAATATGTCATTTTCTGTTTTTTCTGTTTTAACTACTAAGACATTACCCTCTTTTATAGCTGATTTTGTATTGTATTTTCTGAGAGTGGATGCCAGGATTTACCTCCGCATCGGGAATAGGATTGTCCTATCAATCCTATTCCCAGAGCTAATTTGCCAAAATCTAGATTGTATAACCTTTCTGGACCTGGACCCCCCCCCCCCCCCCCAAGAAAGAGGTCTTCAGCCATGTCTGTATTTCCGTGAACTCAATCGGATTACTGTGATCCTTACCCTCTTCCATTGATTCCCGATTTGTTTAACCAGATTGTTGGTGCCAAGGTGTTCTCCAAGTTGGACTTGAGGGGGGGCATATAATCTGGTTAGGATCAAGGAAGGAGATGAATGGAAGACAGCTTTTAATAGTCCTAAGGGGCACTTTGAGAACCTGGTCATGCCTTTTGGGTTGACCAATGCTCCTGCAGTTTTCCAGCATTTTGTGAATTACATTTTTCATCACCTTGTGGGGAGGTTTGTAGTCGTGTATTTGGATGACATTCAACTTTATTCTCCAGACGTGGAGATACATCAGGATCACGGTAGACAGGTGTTACAGATCCTAAGAGATAATAAATTGTACGCAAAATTAGAGAACTGCGTTTTTGCTGTACACGAGGTGCAGTTTTTGGGCTACCTGCTGTCATCTTCAGGTTTTCAAATAAATCCAGAGAAATTCCGTGCTGTATTGGACTGGGATCGACAAGAAAATCTGAAGGCTCTTATGCGGTTTTTGGGGTTCACTAACTATTACCAAAAAGTTATTCAGAACTATTTGACAATAGTAAAACCCTTAACTGACATGATTAAGAAAGGAACAGATGTTTCAGTATGGTCTGATTCGGTGCTGCGAGCCTTTTCTGCGATTAAGGAATGCTTCTTTTCTGCCCCAATATTGGTGCAGCCGGATGTATCACAACCTTTCATTGTGGAAGTGGACACGTCCGAGGTGGGGGTAGGAGCAGTCTTATCGCAGGCCCCGTCACCTGGCAAATGGCGGCCATGTGCCTTTTTCTTGAAAAAAAAACAAAACCTCTCTTCTGCAGAGAAATTATGATGAGGGTAACAGAGTTACTGGCCATTAAGTTGTCTTTTGAGGAATAGCATCATTGGTTGGAAGGGGCGATTCATCCGATCACGGTGTTCACAGATCACAAAAACCTGGCTTACCTGGAGTCGGCTAAATGACTGAACCCGAGGCAGGCCAGATGGTCTTTGTTTTTCAGCAGATTCAATTTCACTATCACCTATAGTCCTGGGGTTAAGAACGTCAAGGCAGATGCCTTGTCACATAGTTTACATGGAGGTGGTGATTTTGAAAATAAAGTCCTACACTGTCGGAAGGGGTGGTGATATCCGCTCTTTACCCTGACCTTGAGGTGAAGGTGTTAGAGGACCAGGGAGACGCACCGGATTCTTGTCCCTCTGGGAAACTGTGCCATCGGAATTGCGCCACAAGGTGTTTAAGGAACATCACTGTACGGACACCCTGGGAGCAGATCCACTGCCGACCTCATCTCTCGTAAATTCTGGTGGCTAGGGTTGCGTAAGTGTGTTGAGGACTATGTGTCAGCCTGTAGTACCTGTGCACGCGCTAAGGTGACACTTTGCCTTCCTGATCTCTACTTCCTTTGCCCATCCCGTCCAGAGCATGGACTCACTTATCCATGGATTTTATCACTGATCTACCTAATTCTTCAGGAAAGACAGTTATTCTGGTGGTAATTGATCGTCTGATAAAATGGTGATTATAGTGTTGCCGGGCCTACCTAATGCTAAAACACTTGCACAAGTGTTTGTTGACAACATTGTGAAACTCCATGGCATTCCCTCTGACGTGGTCTCGGATCATGGGACTCAGTTTGTTTCCAGATTCTGGATGGTGTTCTGTACTCGACTGGGGGTACAACTGACCTTTTTAGCTTTTCATCCTCAGTCGAACGGACAGACAGAATGCACCAGAGTCTGGAGACATACTTGAGATGTTTTGTCTCTGAGAACCAGGAGGAGTGGTCATTGTTTTTGTCTTTGGCAGAGTTTGCCGTAAATAATCGTAGACAGGAGTCCACCGGGAAGTCGCAGTTTTTTGGGGCATATGGGTTTTACCCGCAGTTTGGCACATTTTCTGTTCCAGATACTTCTGGTATCCCTGAGAAGGAACGTTTTTCTTCATCATTGTCATCTATACGGCAGAAAATTCAAGATAACTTGATGAATATGGGCAACAAGTATAAACGTGTTGCTGACAGGAAACGTATGAATGGTCCGGACCAAGAGTGGGCGATTCTGTGTGGCTGTCCACAAAAAACATTAAGTTGAAGGTACCTTCTTGGATGTTGAGTCCAAGGTTTATTGGTCCATATAAGATCACTGCCATTATTAATCCTGTAGATTTTCATCTTGAACTTCCTCAGCCCCTGAACATTTATAATGTGTTTCATAAATCTTTATTAAAGAGATATGTTGAAACTTTGGAGCCACCTTCCTTGCCACCCGCTCCTGTCATGGTGGACGGTGGAATTTTAGATTGCCAAAATAATTGACTCTTGAGTTCTCCATAGATCTCTTCAGTATCTTGTTCACTGGAAGGGTTATGAACCAGATGAGAGGATGTGGGTACCGGCATCTGATGTGAATGCCAGTCATTTGGTGAAAGCTTTTTACAGGTGTCACCCGGATAAGGTAAGTCCTGTGTCACCCATAGAAGGGGGGGTACTGTCACGGTCGTACCGAGACAGACAGACGTTCCAGCCACAGGATGTGGCAGGAGATCTGTGAGACTGGCAACACGTGATTTGATCTGACAGGTTTTCCTTGTGGATCCTTGTTTCTGGTAAGTTTGTGGTTGGATCTCAGCTGAGTTCCTGGTGCTTCCATAGCCCATTTGAAGTTAAGTTTTTTCTTTCCCTTTTGTATTTTGTTTGGGTTCTGTGTGTTGTATTTCCCTATTGTATTAGGCCTGAAGAAGACTTCTGTTAATCCTTCCTTTTGGAGGAACAGGTAGTCTAATCCCAGCCATTAGTATCAGGGTCCTATAGGGCTAGATAAGACTCTTGGTATTCCTGCGTATGAACTCACCTACCTTTGGGGTCTTTTGATACTGGTAGTCAGTCAGGATTTTGGTTAGAGTTTTCACTAGGAGGTGTCCATCTTCCTTTCCTAGTTCTCAGGCCTGATTCCCTGTTCGCCCCTTGCCTCCTATGGTCGGTGTGGTGTTTCCCTCCCACACCGAAGCGTGACACCACATCCCTCATTTGATGCTCTCCTCATTCTTTGAGGTCACCCACCGAACTAACAAACAGATTAACTATTAATTTCCCTGTCATGTGTGCAGTGCAGGTGTACCTCCCAACAAAAATGGGAATGCCACCCACCAAACTAACAGACGGATTAAGTATATTAATTTCCCTGTCACATATGCAGTGCACACTTATCTCATAGTAACATAGTTTATAAGACCGAAAAAAGACATCTGTCCATGCAGTTTCGGCCTGTTTCCTACAAGTTGATCCAGAGGAAGGCAAAAAAAAACTGTGAGGCAGAAGCCAATTTTCCCCACTTAAGGGGAAAAAATTCCTTCCCGACTCCAATCAGGCAATCAGAATAACTCCCTGGATCAAAGACCCCTCTCTAGTAGCTATAACCTGTAATATTATTACACTCCAGAAATACATCCAGTCCCCTCTTGAATTCCTTTATTGTACTCACCATCACCACCTCCTCAGGCAGAGAGTTCCATAGTCTCACTGCTCTTACCATGAAGAATCCTTTTCTATGTTTGTGTACAAACCTTCTTTCCTCCAGAAGCAGAGGATGTCCCCTCATCACAATCACAGTCCTGGGGATAAATAGATGATGGGAGAGATCTCTGTACTGACCCCTGATATATTTATACATAGTTATTAGATCTCCCCTCAGTCGTCCTTTTTCTAAAGTGAATAACCCAAATTTTGATAACCTTTTAGGGTACTGTAGTTGCCTCATTCCAGTTATTACTTCTGAACCCTTTCCAGCTCTGCTATGTCTGCCTTGTTCACAGGAGCCCAGAACTGTACTCGGTACTCCATGTGTGGTCTCTGGTCTGACTAGTGATTTGTAAACTGGTAGGACTATTTTCTCATCACGGGCATCTACGCCCCTTTTGATGCAACCCATTATCTTATTGGCCTTGGCAGTAGATGCCTGACACTGGTTTTTGCAGCTTAATTTGCTGTTTATTTAAATTCCTAGATCCTTTTCCATGTCAGTGTTACCGAGTGTTTTACCATTTAGTATGTACGGGTGACTTGCATTATTCCTTCCCATGTGCATAACTTTACATTTGTCAGTGTTAAACCTCATCTGCCATTTCTCTGCCCAAGCCCCCAATCTATCCAGATCCCTCTGTAGCAGTATATTGTCCTCTTCAGTGTTAATTACTTTACACAGTTTAGTGTCATCTGCAAAATTTTATATTTTACTATGCAAGCCTTCTACAAGATAATTAATAAATATATTGAAGAGAATACGGCCCAATACTGACCCCTAAGGTACCCCAATAGTGACAGTGACCCAATCTGAGTGTGTACCGTTAATAACCACCCTCTGTTTTCTATCTCTTAGCCAGTTACTTACCCACTTACAGACATTTTCTCCCAGTCCAAGCATCCTCATTTTATATACTAACCTTTTGTGAGGTACAGTGTCAAATGCTTTGGAGAAGTCCAGATATAAGACATTCATTGATTCGCCGCTGTCATAGAAACTGATTAAATTAGTTTGACATGACTGATCCCTCATGAAGCCATGCTGATATGGCGTTATTTGCTTATTTTCATTGAGATACTCCAAGATAGCATCTCTTAGAAACCCTTCAAACAGTTTACCCACAACAGATGTTAAACTTACCAGCCTATAATTTCCAGGCTCTGTTTCTGGACCCTTTTTGAATATTGGCACCACATTTGCTATGCGCCAATCCTGTGGAACATTCCCCATCAGTATAGAGTCCGTAAATATCTGAAATAAAGGTCTGGCTATGACATCACTTAATTCCCTTAGGATACGGGGGTGTATGCCATCCGGTCCTGACGATTTGTCTATTTTTATCTTTTTAAGTCGCTGTACTTCTCACACCAAAAATGGGTATATGTCACCCACCGAACTAACAGACAGATTAACTAAATTCATTTCCTTGTCACATATGCAGTGCATATGTATATCTCACCAAAAATGGGTATATGTCACACCCATCGAACTAACAGACGGATAAGCTATTCTACTGTTGTGCCAGGGGTACAAAAATGATGCATTGCACCCACAAAAATATCGCTATAGGTCACCCACAAAACAAATAGCCAGATCCCTAATACTCTCCCTAGCTCCAGCTGCCTGCTTCCTGTCCCTGATGGGCGGTACTACACGTGACCCAGCTTGTATAGAGGCTGGGTTACATTATGAATCAGCCAATCACAGCCATGCAATTACTAGGCATGTGTCACAGTCCCTCCCATGACAGAGGTGAGAAGATCTGAGAGACTGGTGGCACATGAGGGTATCTGACAGTCTCTCTGTTTTCATCTTGCAGTGTTGTTGTTTGGTAATGACCACACCTCTTGTTAGGTGCAACTTTTGGGTCATTACTGAGGATCTATTTAGTTCTTACTCACACTGCTTACTATGCGGTTGATATTTTCTGCTGGAGTTGGTTGAGCTGGTGTGTTGTTCCTTTGGATCTCCTGCTCCTACATTCTTCTTCAAGCCAAGGGCATTTTGTTGTTCGCTTGTGTGTGTTGTTGTCTAGGCCTCAGGTAGACGCTGGTTCCTTAATCTGGGGAGGAACCAGTAGTCTCTTTCCCTGCCACCACTCCTAGGGCCTTCCAGGGTCTCCAGGGCTTAGGTTCCGGTGAATGAGTATTTCCACCTTCTAGGTCTACTCATACTGGTAGGAGTCAGGGAGAGGTCTAGGGATTCTTAGGAGGTCACCATCCCTCTCCCTTAGCTTTGAGGCCTAGACTCCGGTCTATTCCTTCAGTGTGTTATCCCCTCCCCATTACCTGTGACATTATCAACCGCCAAAAAACTGTCATTTTGTTTGTGTCAGTGCAGCGATGGATACTATTTCTGCACTGGTCGATCGTATGCAGGGACTGTCTTTGGAGGTGGCTGACCTCCGCACGGCTATCTCACAGTTTTAGAGACTAGCAGTAGGAACCAGGCCTGCCCTGAACCTAAGGTCGCTTTCGCAGATACGTTTTCTGGGATAAGCGACGACTTTATTCGGTTCAGGGAGTCATGCAAACTATATTTTGGACTACATCCTAATTCTTCTGGGGACGAGAGTCAAAGAGTGCGGATTATTATTTCGTTACTGAAAGGTGATGCTCAATCTTGGGCTTTTTCTTTGCCAACCGGATCACAATCCCTCCGGTCAGTAGATTAATTTTTCAGAGCTCTGGGGCTTATCTACGATGACCCAGATCGGGTCTCCCTGGTTAAGTTGCTCTGATTTTAGGAGTTGGGAAACTGATACTGAGTGGAATGACCCAGCCCTCCGTAGTCAATTCATATAGTCAAGTCATATCATATGGGGAAGCGGCCTCTTCCGACACTTTGGGTAGGGAGGCACTTGAGCTCATGTCTGAGCCAATGCAGTTGGGGGAAATCACTCTTGGACCTGGTGATAAAACCGTTAAGGTTAAGAAAAGACTCTTTTTACTGTATGTGGTAAAGGGGGACATTTTGTTAAGGTATGTCCTTGTGTTAAACATCAAGGTGAAAGAAAGAAAACTAATGTGTTTAGTGCTCTTCTTACTCTTTGTAGTGTGGGTGGGGAATCTGGGAATGTACTTTTGTCCTTTACCGGTAGTACCCGATTTCTGCTGCCTGTCAAGGTGTCGCTAGACTCCAAAACTGTGGGAATTGAAGAATTTATTAACAGTGGGGCAGGGGTCAACCTAGTGGATGGCCAGTTCATCCATATGCATGGTTTGACAACAAGTGCATTAGACAAAAATATTTCCGTGTTTGCGATGGATTCTGCACCACTCTCACAAGTGTTGGTCACAAATGGTGCAGGACATTCGACTAAAGGTGGGAGATTCTCATCAAGAATCCATTTCATGTTTTGTGCTGGAGGGTTTGCCTGCTCCTCTGGTGCTAGGTTTACCATGGTTAACCAAACATAACCCTACCATCGATTGGCAAGCGAGCCATATTCTTGATTGAAGTGATTTTTGCATAGACAACTGTCTTAGCACGTCACTTTCTGTTGTAACCACTAAAATAGTATCTGCTTTTATTTCAGATTTTTCTGATGTATATTCTAAAAGTGGAGACCAGAAGTTACCTCCACATCAGGCGTATGATTGCCCCGTCAACCTAATTCCCGGAGCTAGGTTGACCAAGTCTCGATTGTATAATCTTTCTGAACCCGAAAGAGTAGCCATGCGAGAATATATCACCGAAAGTTTGGTTAATGGTCATATTAGACCATCCAAATCACCAGTGGCTGCAGGGATCTTCTTTGTTAAAAAAAATGGACGGAACTCTTAGGCCATGTTTGGACTTCCGTGAGCCTAATCATAATACTGTCCATGATCCCTGTCCTTCCCTTGATCCCAGATTTGTTCAATCAGATTGTCAGTGGCAAGGTGTTCTCTAAATTAGATTTAGGGGGGGGGGGGATATAATTTGGTAAGGATCAAGGAGGGGGACAAATGGAAGACCGCCTTTAATACCCCTGAAGGTCATTTTGAGAATTTGGTCATGCCTTTTGGGTTGACCAATGCTCCTGCTGTTTTTCAACATTTCATCAATGACATCTTTCATCATCTGGTGGGCAGGTTTGTGGTGGTGTATCTGATTGATATTTTAATTTATTTCTCTGACATAGAGACGCATCAGGATCACGTGCGACAGGTCTTACAGATCCTAAGGGAGAACGAATTGTATGTTAAGATAGAGAATTGTGTATTTGCGGTTCCGGAAGTGCTATTCCTGGGTTACCTACTCATCTTCGGGTTTTCGTATGGATCCGGAAAGAGTCCGTGCTGTGTTGGACTGGGATCGACCCGGAAATCTGAAATCGCTCATGCGATTTTTGGGGTTCACCAACTACTACCGTAAATGTATCTTGTATAACTCGACTGTTGTTAAACCATTAACAGATATGACTAAGAAAGGTGTGGATTTCTTAGTCTGGTCTGATGAGGCATTACATGCCTTTTCAGCGGTAAAGGAATGTTTTGCTTCTGCTCCTATACTGGTGAACCTGATGTGTCACAGCCATTCATTGTGGAAGTTGACGCATCCGAGGTAGGGACTGGAGCACTCTTGTCGCAGGGTCCTTCTCCTAGCAAATGGCGCCCATGTGCTTTTTTCTCTAAAAAAAACTCTACTGCTGAAAGAAGTTATGATGTAGGTAATAGAGAGTTGCTGGCAATTAAGTTGGCTTTTGAGGAATCGCGTCATTGGTTGGAAGGAGCAATTCATCCCATTACGGTAATTACTGATCACAAAAATCTGGCTTATCTGGAGTCAGCTAAACGCCTGAATAGAAGGCAGGCCAGAGGGTCGTTTTTTTACTAGATTTAATTTCGTTGTCACCTATCACGCTGGGGTTAAGAACGTCCAAGTGGATGCTTTGTCGCGTAGCTTTCCCAAGGGGAGGGGGCGGGCGGGCAGTTAATTTGGAGGATCCTGGCCCGATATTAGCTGATGGAGTGGTTGTATCCGCCCTTTATCCTGAACTTGAGGCAGAGGTGTTGGAGGCACAGGGAGATACACCTGATTCTTGTTCTCCAGGGAAGTTGTTTGTTCCTTCGGAACTATGGCACAAGGCGTTTGAAGAACATCACAGTACTGCGGGACACCCTGGGAGCAGATCCACAGTTGATCTAATTTCCCGGAGATTCTGGTGGCCAGGGTTGCGTAAATGTATTGAGGGCTATGTGTCAGCTTGTGAGACTTGTGCGTGTGCCATGGTGACACATACTCGCCCTTCAGAATCTCTACTTCCCTTGTCTATCCCGTTCTGACTATGGACTCATTTGTTCATGGACTTTATCACAGATTTGCCTAATTCCTCAGGGAAAACTGTGATTCTGGTGGTTGTTGATCATTTCAGCAAGATGTTGCACTTTATAGCATTATCAGGTCTAGCTAATGCTAATGAGACAGGGATACAAGCAGGTTAAAGTCCAAAAACAGTGTGTTATTCAAACTTTTAAATAAAACAAACAGCCTTAATTCAGGCACAAAAAAACACCAGCTGTCCAGCCACTAACTAATACATAACAATTGGAGGGCCCGGCTCCCAGACCCACACTATGGTTCCAGAGAACCGGGTGGCACACAGTTACCTTGACTGGTAAGGCATCAGTCCCCAAGTAATGCACCCCTCTGATTCTCTGAAGGAGAATATATCAGGCTCCTAACGAGCCACATGCTGTGAGCTAGGGAAAACCGTGGGAATGAAGTGAAGGTTCCCACTGCCAACTTACCATTCACTGCATAAGACTTTTCAAAAAAAAGTCAATGGTAGCTGTGCCTGACATAGGTTAACACGTTCCTGCTTTCCATATCGGTCTCAGCTACCTCACAGGTGGAAACAGACAAATTCTGGGTTTCACCATACACAATGTAATCTGCTGGGTGACAGATACCTGTTTTTTTAGACCATTCCCTTCTTTCTCTCACAGAGCACAGTACTTATGGGTAAAGTCCTCTCAGATGTCATGGTCGCAATTGGCAATGGCATCTGAGGGTTAAAAGTCTGTATCGCCATTACCACTGTAAAAGATCAGAAACCTGCCACCATCTTTAAAGTCCTGACTTCCGTTGTACATGTATGATAGCAGTAGAGTAGGGGTGAATCTAGTTTCTGTAGCTGAACTGTTGGCGGGCTGTAAACAATCTTTCTAGGTGAGGTTCAGGGATCGTTTTAAGGTCTCCTTAAAGGGAGTTGGTCACCATTATTTTAGATTATTTTCTGTAGTAATATAGGAGTAGTGCTGCACATAAGGCATGCAGATCGCCATTTTTTATTTTACCACTGCTTTCTGTTCCCCTGCTGTCAGTACTCAAAACAGTGATGAAATGTACAGAAAGAGAGAAAAAATAGAGGGTTATACTTCAATATTCTGGGGAAGGAGTTTCCCAAGATTGAAGGATACAAAGGATAGGGGCCAACGGGGGGATGAAGGGTGTTTTTTTGCTAAGAGTTTATTTGTAGTAACAATATCGGTTTAATGCCGTTGTAGTGTACTGGGTATATAGGTCTATATAAAAAAGTTACTTGGTTACATGGAATTATGATCCATGAATAGTTGTAGGTAATGTTGAATGTACCCTTGTGGAAATAACTTCCTCAATGGGTTTTCCAGATGGGCAGTGGGAGAAGGAAAATTAGGGAATGGAGAAAGAAACAAGTGCCACTAATCTATGTCAAGCCGAAAATCTTTTAAATTAATATTAGCCATTATAGTAAATTTAGAATGAGAATTCAATACTATACCTAAAATAAGTTCATGGGTTTGACTTAAAAGCTCATATAAAATAGATTAGGGGTTGTAAAAATAAGATATATCTATTAGATTATCCAATATAGGTATTGACTCACTTCACCTGGGAGGAGGCCTGAAGGATAAACTCAAGACACCAACAGGTCTCAAACTCCCCCGCTGAGGTCGCTTGTATGGTGTTAGAAATTGATGTCAGCCTTAAGTCGCAGCTTCCTCATAAATAATCTTCAGTCAGCTCAACGTGTTTCGGGGGCTACAATCAATTCCCCCCTTCTTCAGGAGTGATACAACAAAAGTAAAAACAAACAAGGACAACAAGCCGCCTTACCCCTTTAAATAGCAGTGAATTTCCGCCATCAGTAGAATGTAGGGTCGGAAAAGAGGGTTTGCGTTCCTGCTTTGAATGCATTCAACTTCTTGTAAAATGGTCGCTATTTTTAAGTTATAAATATTAGAGTACTGTATATAACATAGTAACATAGTAACATAGTATATAAGACCGAAAAAAGACATTTGTCCATCCAGTTCGGCCTGTTTCCTACAAGTTGATCCAGAGGAAGGCAAAAAAACCCTGTGAGGCAGAAGCCAATTTTCCTCACTTAAGGGGAAAAAAAAATTCCTTCCCGACTCCAATCAGGCAGTCAGAATAACTCCCTGGATCAACGACCCCTCTCTAGTAGCTATAGCCTGTGATATTATTACACTCCAGAAATAAATCCAGTCCCCTCTTGAATTCCTTTATTGTACTCACCATCACCACCTCCTCAGGCAGAGAGTTCCATAGTCTCACTGCTCTTACAGTGAAGAATCCTTTTCTATGTTTGTGTACAAACCTTCTTTCATCCAGACGCAGAGGATGTCCCCTTGTCACAGTCAGAGTCCTGGGGATAAATAGATGATGGGACAGATCTCTGTACTGACCCCTGATATATTTATACATAGTTATTAGATCTCCCCTCAGTCGTCTTTTTTCTAAAGTGAATAACACTGGTAGTAGTGGTAGGAGCTCAAAATAGCGGGGCCTCTGGTTTCCTAACTTCTAATAATCAATTCAGAGTCGCGCTCGCAGGTGGAACGCATATACTTTCCACGATGGAACTTTCGAGACTCAAGTTTCAAAAAATGGATGCCTGTGTTAGTGTGTGGAATGCACATGTGTTACAAGACATATTTCACAGTGATACTTCTCTAAAACATAATAAAAGAAAGGAGGGAGAGATTTCTTATTGATGGCTGTGTTAAGGCTACTTTCATACTAGTGTTAATATTTGCTGGTATTGAGATCCATCATAGGGGCTTAATACCGGACAAAAAAAAGCTTCAGTTTTGTCCCCATTCATTGTCAATGAGGACAAAACTCAACTGAACAGAACGGAATGGTCCAAAATGCATTCCGTTCCGTTTAGTTGTGTTCCCATACCGGAGAGCAAACCGCAACATGTTGTATGCAAGTCAATGGGGACGGATCAGTTTTCTCTGCCACAACAGAAAACGGATCCGTCCTCCATTGACTTTCAATGGAATTCAAGACAGATCTGTCTTGGCTATGTTAAAGATAATACAACCGGATCCGTTGACAACGGATGCAGATGGTTGTATTATCAGTAACGGAAGCGTTTTTGCTAAACCCTGCCGGATCCAGCAAAAACGCTAGTATGAAAGCAGCCTAATGCAGAACTACAGGCATGATGAGAACAGTGACAGTTATAAAAAAAATATACATTATATATATATATATATATATATATATATATATATATATGTGAATTCCATATGTGAATACATCAATAAATACATAAAAGGATAAGAATAAACATTTCATATGTTATTCCAGGGATATTGGCATGTCAACGATCTTTCATCACTTCCTTGTTATGCAAGGATCTTTCCTCGTTTCTTTAATAATTTGAATATTCAAGGGGTTCATTTAATCCAAATGGTGTTAAAGTATTCAGATGAAAGATCCAAAACATTTCTTTACGGTTCAATTGTTGAAAAGAATGGGGGACCCATTCTAGTGGGGTCACTTAGATGTACAGGGTTCCCCTTGTGTACTCTTGTAAAGTGTTTTGGTACACTATGTGTCTCCATCTGGCATTTAATATTCCAACAATGTTCGTTCATTCTTTCCCTTAATGTCTGCGTGATACTACCTACGTATCTAAAGTTGCATGGACATTCAAGAAGATGTATTATATTTGATGTACAACAATTTTGAAGGGTTCCTGAGGAATGACCCAGATATGCCCCCTTTACAAACAGTATTTTTTCTAGAATCCATCAGTTTTATTTTAAATCATAAATATTTCATTTTTTACAACACAATTTACTTACAAAAACAAAAGGCACAGCGATGGGGACAAAATTTGCACCATCTTATGCAAACCTTTTATGGGGGCCTTTGAGAGTCAATTAGGTCTATTACAACACTCCAATATCCTTTTTTATCATAGATACATTGATGACTTAACTTTGATCTGGAAGGGGAAGTCGGAAGATTTACGTCCATTTGTAGAAAATCTCAATAACACGTGGAACCTTACCTTCATCCTAGAACAAATCCCGAAAGAGGCCATCTTCTTAGACCTACACTTCAGTATTGAACATAGGAGAGCCTAAAACCCTCTACAAAGAATCCTTTAGATACAGCTTCAAATAAAGATAATAATACTTTCCAATTCAGTATGATTACAGGTTATAATTCCGAGCACATCACCATCAGACACACTAACAAAACATTGGAAGATCCTACAAAACGATCCAATACTGGGTAAAGACATTCCAAAAAATCCATCTTTGATTTTTCGCAGGGCTAAAACCATCAAAAATATTCTGGCCCCCACTGTCCCTAAATGATTCCAGTCATACAAAATAAAAAGATAACAAAAAATCTTGGGTTGACACGAGATAGGAAAGGAGTTTATAAGTGTGGCATCAAAAGGTGCAAATGCTGCAATATGATTTGTCTTGGAACAAAAAAAAATTACTATTTCCACCACCAACAAATCGATCCCCATACAACACACAAATTGTGGTACAACAAATGTAATATACCTTCTTGAATGTCCATGCAACCTGAGATACGTAGGTCGTACCACGCAGACACTATGGGAAAGAATGAACAAACATCTTTCTAAAATTAAACGCCAGATAGAGACACATAGCATACCAAAACACTTTACAAGAGTACACGAGGGGAACCCTGTACATCTAAAAGTGACCCCACTAGAATGGGTCCCCCATTCTTTTTAACAATTGAGCCGTAAAGAAATGTTTTAGATCTTCTGTCTAAATACTTTAACACCGTTTGGTTTAAATGAAGCCCTTGAATATTCAAATTATTAAAGAGACAATAAAAGAGCCTTGCATACCAAGGAAGTTATATATGGCCGTTTGTGAAAACTATAACCTTGATTATTGCGAAAAACATATTTTTTTCCATTTAATTATTTTTCTTTCATTTAATTCTTTCTTTATTTTACATTTCTATTTCTCAAACTATTTTATTTTTTATTTTATTTATATTTTTTAATATATCTATATAACATGTATACATAGTTATAATCAATATACAGTATATTTTATAACTATGTCACTGTTCTTATAATCATGCCTGTGGTTCTGCAATTCAGTTGATTTATCTCCAACTTAACACATCCATCAATAAGAAATATCCCCCTCCTTTCTTTTATTATGTTTTAGATAAGTATCACTATGATATATGCCTTGGAACGCATATGCGTTCCACACACTAACACAGGCATACGTTTTTGAAACTTGAGTCCTGGAAGTTCCATCGATACGAGCACTACCCTGGATTGTTTATTAGAAGTTAGGTAACCAGAGGCCCCGCTATTTTGAGCGCAAATGTGCTCCTTTAAGGAGCTCATACCACTACCACCAATGTTATATACAGTACTATAATATTTATAACTTTAAAACAGTGACTATTTTACAAGAAGTTGAAAGCATTCCAAGCTGGACCGCAAACCCTCATTTCCGACCCTACATTCTTTTGACGGGAATTCACTGCTTTTTAAAGGGTTAAGTCAGCTTATTGTCCTTGTATATTTTTTTATTTTTGTTGCATTTCTCCTGTAGGGGGAAATTGATTGTAGCCCCCGAAACGCGTTGACCTGATTGATTAAAAGTTATTGTTCAAGAAGCTGCGACTTGAGGCGACATCAATTTCTAACACCATACAAGCGACCTCGGCGGGGGAGTTCAAGGAGATGAGTGTCTTGAGTTTATTCTTCAGGTCTCCTCCCCGATTAAGTGAATTAATACCTATATTTGATAATCTAATGGATATATCTTATTTTTACCACACATTATTTTTAACCTAATCTACTTCATATGAGATTTTAAGTCAAACCCATGAACTGATTTTAGGTATAGTATTGAATTCTCATTTTATATTAATTCATAATGGCTAATATTAATTTATAACATTTACGGCTTGACACAGATAAGTGGCGCTTGTTCCTTTCCCCATTCCCTAATTTTTCTTCTTCCACTGCCCATCTAAAAACCCATTGGTTATTTCCACAAGGGTAGATCACGCCCTCCCCCACTCCACAGCCAACAGGGATTAAAAAAATGAAGTTAAAAATCAACTTCTGTCAGCTGAAGAGGTGGGAGGGATGGTGACTTTCTCCCTGCAGCTCAAACTCAGACAGCACAGTGCTGCTGTCTTAGTGAGCTGTTCAAAAGGACATGCCCCCAATCAGGTTAGGCCTCGGGTTAGGCCCCTCTCACTCAGCCAACAGGGGTTGAAAAAAAAGTTCAAAATCAACTTTAGGTCCCACTAAGCCACGCCCCCTCCCCCCCTGCAGCCGACGGGGATTGACAAAATTAAGTTAAAAATCAACTTCAGTCAGCTGCAGAGGTGGTAGGGACGGTGACTTTCTCTCTGCAGCTTACACTCAGAGGGCAGTGCTGCTGTCTTAGGGTGAGCTGCTAAACATACCAAGCCCCCTATCAGGTTAGGCCACGCCTCCGCCCCCGACAGGGATTGAAAAAACTAAGTTCAAAATTAACTTCTAGGTCCCGCTAAGCAGCAACCCTGAACTGGTTAGGCAACGCACCCTCCCACTATGCAGCAGATGGAAGTTAAAAATCAACTTTTGTCAGCTGCAGGGGTGGGAGTGAGGGTGACTTTCTCCCTGCAGCTCACGCTCAGACAGCACAGTGCTGCTGTCTGAGAGTGAGCTGTTCAAAAGGACATCTCTGTCTGTCCAGGCCCTGCACCAGACGTAGGAGAGGGAGTCAGAAAAACGTACTGTCCGGCCTAAAACTGGACCTCTGGCCACCCTAAGGGCAGGCTGATGTGGAAGTCACAGGTAAAGGAATGGTGCGCTATGGAGGTCAGTGTTCAGGGGCAGATTGCTGTAAATTCCACTGTTAAGGGGGTGGGCCCCTGTGGTGGTCACTCTCAAGGGGGTAGTATGCTGTAAAACTCACTGTTAAAGGGGAAGGCTGCTGTAAATGTCAAAGTTAAGGGAGTGGACTGCTGTGGAGGTCCCAGTTTGAGGGACGTGGGGGGTCAGCGTTAAGGGGTGGGGGGCTGTGGAGTTTACTGTTAGGGCTCGTTCACACCAAAGTTTTTTGCTTTCCGTATACAGGCCATTTTTTGCGTTCCGTATACGGAACCATTCATTTCAATGGGTCCACAAAAAAAACTGAATATACTCAACGTCTGCATTCCGCTTTTCCCTTTTTCCGTTCCGCAACATTTTGATTCAGGTCCTATTATTGTCTGCAAATCACGTTCAGTGGCTCCATTTAAGTCAATGGGTCCGTATAAAAAACAGAAGGCATACGGAACATATATCCATGCTGTAGAAATGCTATGCCAAACCCATTTTGCACATATGTTTGGTGTTTGCAATGATTACAAAGTTCCCATTTTTTTGCGGAAAAACGGAATTAAAACACAACGGATCCAAAAAACGGAACAATGGATCTGTGAAAAACGGACCGCAAAACCATATGGTTGTGTGAACAAGCCCTTAAGGGGCAGGGTGCTGTAGATGTCACCGTTAGGGTCCATTCAGACGTCCGTGTGTGTTCCACAAAACACGGACATCGGCAATGTGCGTTCCGCATTTTGCAGACCGCACATCGCCGGCACTCTCATAGAAAATGCCTTTTCTTGTCCACAAGAATAGGACATGTTCTATTTTTTTGCGGAACGGAAGTGCGGAGCCGAATGGGTCTGCAATTCTGTTCCGCAAATTGCGGAACAGAATTGCGGACGTGTGAATGGGGCCTTATAGTGGATACTGTCGATATCTTTTAACGACACACAGAAACATTAAATAAAATAGATTAAATATACCGGGTCCTTCAGCTAGTATATAATATATTGGACAATGCTCCGGAAATAACGCACTGCATCTGTGTCTCCCTAAAAATACATAATTTATACATAATGCTCCTTGTTTGAAAAAATGTATGCACACTGGACAGACAATAAGAATGCCTCCCATAAATTAATTGTGGTCCCAGCCTGACACAGGTATAAATATACATACTCACAGATTTCCACTTAACTTTTCTACGGACAGAGGATGATCAACTCAGCATCTGCAGCCTCCTCTCCTGTTCTTCCTGACTGACGTGCACGGAGCAGTGCCTTGGCAGCCTTCACGAAGCTCATGTTGCAGCTTTGCAGGAGGTGAGGGGGAGGCAGCAGGGCCGGGCCGACACAGAGGCTGGGGAGGCTCCAGCCTCAGGGCGCTCAAGCGTCAGGGCGCAGGCAAGCTCCCCAGCCTCTGGGCGGCAGGCAGGCCACTAACCACGTCTGCGGAGGGACGGCGGCTTCACTGTTCCCAGCGTAGACAGAGCTTACAGGGCGGGAGCAGGCTGGGAGCGTGGCAGGCTGAAGCCGCAGAGTTGACGTCAGCACGTCACACTGTGTGCCTGCCCGTGCGAGTGCCTGCTGCTGCTTCTAGTGAGCCTCCGTGCCCAGGCCCCAGCTTCGGAGGAGGACTGAGACTGCTGCGCCTGCACCACAGCACCAGCCAGAGGCTCCCCTAAGAAGTATGCCTGGCCCTGCCGAGGGGTATCATTGTACATTATACAGGCGTAACATAACTGAGGAGGGCTATCAGACATTATACGGGGGTAATATAGCTTACATTACCCCTGTATAATGTCCCCTAATAGGGGTATCAGGGGACATTATGGGTAATATAACTGAGGGGTATGAGGGGACATTATACAGGGGTAATGTAAGCTATATTACCCCCATATAATGTCTGATAGCCCTCCTCAGTTATGTTACCCCTGTATAATGTACAATGATACCCCTCAGTTATATTACCCATAATGTCCCCTGATACCCCTCAGTTATATTGTACCCTGATACCCCTCAGTTATATTATATAACTTATATTACCCACGTATAATGACTGATAGGCCTCCTGAGTTATATTATCCCTGTATAATTATGTACCCTGATATCCCTTAGTTATATTACCCCGCTGGGGTAATATAACTAAGGGGTATCAGGATACATTATTATACAGGAGTAATGTAACTCAGGAGGGATATTACACACTATATAGGGGTAATATAGCTTACATTACCCCAGTATAATGTCCCCTGATAGCTGTCCTCCATTATATTACCCCTGTATAATAATGTACCATGATACCCTCAGTTATATTACCCCCTGTATAATGTCCCCTGATAGCCCTCCTCAGTTATATTACCCCTGTATAACTGATACCCTTCGGTTATATAATATAACTGAGGGGTATCTGGGTAAATTATACAGGGCGGGGTAATATAACTATGGGGTATCAGGGTACATTATTATACAGGGGTAATTTAACTGAGAAGGGCTATCAGGGGATTTTATACAGGGGCGATATAAGTTATAATGTATAATGTCCCCTGATAGCCCTTCTCAGTTATAATACCCCCTGTTAACTCTTGTACAGTGTCCATACTGCCCAGGGGACGGCATGTTCTTAGACCTAGCCCCCCAGCCAAAGTGTTGAAGTGTCGTCTGAGATCTCCAAGGTCCAAGCCAGGTAATTGTAAGTTTTTATGTGGAGTATGTTTATGGTATACACACATAGCATGCACTATGTCACACAATATACAGTATATCTCTACACTTTGTAGGGGTTATACTGTATATTGTACTGCATGGCGCAGGGGTTATATTGTCCGGCATCGTGTGACCTCTATACATTTAATGTAAAGTATACATTATAACCCTTGCACTATGCCGTACAATATACAGTATAATCCATACACCATGCCGTACAATATACAATATAGTTCATACACCATGCTAGACAGCATATATTATAATCCTGTACATCCTGCATATACTGTACAGCATGGTGTATGAATAAAATAAATAAATGAATAAAAACGTATCTCTGCATACCGCAATACTCTTGTATTTTGGCCCCTTTCACACGGGCGAGTTTTCCGCGCGGGTGCAATGCGTGAGGAGGACGCATTGCACCCTTACTGAATACGGACCCATTCATTTCTATGGGGCTGTGCACATGACTGGTGATTTTCACGCATCACTTCTGCGTTGCGTGAAAATCGCAGCATGCTCTATATTGTGTGCTTTTCACGCAACGCAGGCCCCATAGAAGTGAATGGGGCTGCGGGAAAATTGCAAGCATCCGCAAGCAAGTGCGGATGCGTTGCGATTTTCCCGCATGGTTGCTTAGCAACGGGACCCGATCTTTATTATTTTCCCTTATAACACGGTTATAAGGGGAAATAATAGCATTCTTAATAAAGAATGCATAGTAAAATGAAGTGGAAGGGGTTAGAAATAATAAAGTTAACTTATCTTAGCCACTTGATCTCAGTAGTTGCGATCTGTCCTTCTTTCCCTGCATCAGCTAAGAACTAAAGGACCTGTGATGACATCACATCACATGGTCCATCTTACCATGGTGAGGGGCCATGTGATGTGACGTCATCACAGGTCCTTTAGTTCTTAGCTGATGCAGGGAAAGAGAGGACAGATCGCAACTACGCGATCAAGTGGCTAAGGTAAGTTAACTTTTATTATTTTTAACCCCTTCCACTTCATTTTACTATGCATTCTTTATTAAGAATGCTATTATTTCCCCTTATAACCATGTTATAAGGAAAAATAATAAATTCTCCAGAAGACCCGAAACCGGACTTCAGTTATGAAGTCCGGCTTCGGGTCTGGGTACCAAACATGGCGATTTTTCTCACGCGCATGCAAAATGCATTACAAACATTTGCACCTGCGCGGGAAAATCGCGCATATTCCCGCAACACACCCGCCTCCTATCCGGGCGTCAAACATGACGCCCGTGTGAAAGAGGCCTTTATCTTATTTATATACACTTAGTTTTTTTTATTAGTATTATTAACTGGTGAATATTATTAGTGTCCCCCCATTTTTGACTGTGTATCTTCTGTGCCCCCCTATATATTGATCCTAGAGTCGCCACTGCTGCGCCTGCCGGGCTGCCGGCCGCGCTGGAGGACGGAGGGAGTAGTGAGCACTTGGCACTGACTTACGTGCTCCCCCCCCCGCTCCGCCTCCTGGCTCGGCCGCTCTGGTCTCTGCTCAGTTGCTTGCCTGACTGGCTGCGTACAGCGCGCACTTTGACCTGACGCGCTGTACACAGTCAGGTCACATGTGCGCTCTCTGGAGACCAGGAGCAGCGCAGGCAGCAGCACAACACAGTCACGACCCAGCCCAGGCCCCAGCAGGGATACAGCGTGAGAGTCTGCCCTGAAGTGAAGCAAGATAGTTCTTGGAAAAGAATATTCTTTATTTGTCTGATCTGAAGTCTGATGGGGCTCTGGATGGGGTAAAATTACAAGGAACGCCCCGGGGAAAGGGGGGGCGCACTTGGGCAGCTCAGCCTCTGTTGGTGGTGGGCCTTGTCCCAGCCCTGGGAAGCAGGATCATCATGAGCTCTGCCTCCACACACTGCAGAACTGTGATGGCTGGTGGGAGATTCCTCTTCTTCAGCTTGCTGCTCTGGTACAACAGACTGGGAAGCTTCATTTCATAAGGAAGGGAGAGCTGGAGGATCGTCCACTGGACAAGCCCGACCCTGCCAACAGTTGCAGGACATGGCTAGACCCAATAGTGTACTATGAAGTTCAGAGAATACTAAATAGAAATAAATTCAGGCGGCACTGCTGCAATTTGTTGTACTTCCACAGCTGCAAATTCAAACAGTGCTAAGTTCAGACTAGCTGTGATAGCGGTTGTGGGGTTAATGGTGTTGCTCAGCTCCAATATAGGATAGAGTAAAATTGTAACCAATTAGGCATGAAGAGGAATGAGCGGCACTCACCAATTATATTCCATCACTTTATCTCTTCTTTATTGATCCATAAACGTATTCTCAGACCAACGTCACTGTGGCATTGGGGGGGGGGCACACAAAAGATTGCGGTAAGGAAGCGGCGACAGCCGTTTCGCGCTAACACCTGCGCGTCTTCAGGCCACTACAACATCAAACCGCACTCAGCGCACCTTAATGACGTCGACCACCCGCCCTAGCAAGGTGAACGCTGTTTGCAAAAAGCTTGTAAAAACATTACAGTGATATTGCAGGAAATTCAAATTTCTTACATACATAATTTACAAAACGCTTGTTCACACAGACTGTGTACAATGCAGAGATGAGTGGCATGGAATATCAGGTCCGTGATGACCACCGGAAAAACCGCAGACAAAACGCACATAAACCGCAACGGCATGTGGTATTCCAGAGAGAATCACTTTTCTACATCTTTATTTCCTATTCGTTCAGGGGATTCCCCTACACTTAGGGTAAATCCACTGCCTTGAGGTCATGTTATCTTACAAAAACACAGCTAAATCATTTCTATCATTGAGTCCATGCGGACCCATTGCACTTGTATGGAGTATCCACCATGCTTCTCTTTGAAGTAGGCGCTTATGTCTATCTCCACCTCGCAGGTTCACATGGTTTCTATCCCAGCGATGAAAGGCACCGTGAGTTACCACCATGTTGCATACGCACGTGGTGTATGAGGCGGGCAGGCTTTGCCAGACCTAATGGAGGTCATATGTTCTCTAACACGTTCCATTAGGGTTCTCTTTGTTTTGCCTATATAGAATGCCCCACATCTACATAGAATGACATAGACCACGTACGTTGTTCGACAGGTGATAAAATCACGGATTTGGGGGGTTACATCACCCAATCTAAGCCATTTGCTTTGACTATTTTGGGGGCAGTATGTACAATTCCCACACTTAAAGTTGCCAACTGGCTTTTTTTGAGTCAGCCAATTCGCTGACTTTTTTGGGGAATTGTACATACTGCCCCCAAAATACAGTGTACAGTGTGGGAATTGTACATACTGCCCCCAAAATACAGTGTACAGTGTGGGAATTGTACATAATGCCCCCAAAATAGTCAAAGCAACTGGCTTATATTGGGTGATGTAACCCACCAAATCCGTGATTTTATCAACTGTCGAACAACGTACGTGGTCTATGTCATTCTATGTAGATGTGGGGCATTCTATATAGGCAAAACAAAGAGAACCCTAATGGAACGTGTTAGAGAACATATGACCTCCATTAGGTCTGGCAAAGCCTGCCCCGCCTCATACACCACGTACGTATGCAACATGGTGGTAACTCACGGTGCCTTTCATTCGCTGGGATAGAAACCGTAGCGGAACCCCCACGAGGTGGAGATAGACATAAGCGCCTACTTCAAAGAGAAGCATGGTGGATACTCCATACAAGTGCAATGGGTCCGCATGGACTCAATGATAGAAATGATATTCCATGCCACTCATCTCTGCATTGTACACAGTCTGTGTGAACAAGCGTTTTGTAAATTATGTATGTAAGAAATTTGAATCCTGCAATATCACTGTAATGTTTTTACAAGCTCCTTGCAATCAGCGTTCACCTGGCTAGGGCGGGTGGTCGACGTCATAAAGGTGCGCTGAGTGCGGCTTGATATTGTAGTGGTCTGAAGACGCACAGAAGTTAGCGCGAAACGGCCGTCGCCGCATCCTTACCGCAATCTTTTGTGTGTCTCCCCCCCCCCAATGCCACAGTGACGTTGGTCCGAGAATACGTTTATGGATCAATAAAGAAGAGATAAAGTGAGGGAATATAACTAGTGAGTGCAGCTCATTCTTCTTCATGCCTAATTGGTTACAATTTCAGGGAATACTAGCTGTACTGCCCTAATTGCGACTCTTGATATATCCATTGTTTGTTGGTAATATGCATTTTTAAATTTCTTATAATGACCAATTTGTTTTCTATATTTTCTAGGGGACAAATAATACTCTTCGTTTTTTTTTTTACTGCTGGTATCCTTTTATTCTTGTCAGTCTGAATAGCTGTCTCTGACAACCCCTTAAATGACTGAGCACCGAACCACAAAGCAAAATACATATTCTAAACTTGTGCCTGTGGGATTAGATGTCAAATACTGCCACATTTTTATTTATAAGAAGCATGCAGTATATGCAGCATGTAAATTAAATGGGTTGTCAGGTTTCAGTGGTATGTACTTACCTAACAGCTTCAACACCACCATTCCAGTTCTCCCAGCCAGGCTTTATTTACCCGGCTGCAGTGGTGATGTTACGTTGACAACATGCAACGGCTGCAGCCAATCACTGGCCTCATCAGATGCACCGCTGAGGCTAGTAAATGGCTGCAGCTGCTGTCCACATGAATTCCCCGCTGAAGCCAGATATATACGGTATAGCACGAATGAGAGAACCAAAGTGGCAGAACCTGTGAAGTACTGTACTTACCACTATTGCAGGTGTATCCTGATGGCTCCCCGGTTTCCTCTTGAAACCAGTAAAGTGTGAAAATTGAGTCTCTGATCATTAGGACTTCATTGTGTCAAATTGTCCTGACCTATGAATTAAAGACTTGTCTGAAATGTTTGTGAGAGACTTTGCACATTTTCTCTTTGTTCATTCTAGCAGATAAAATGGACAAAGTAACGTTCCATTTATTTGATTGATTATGACCTGAAAATGAACAAAGTGACTTGTCTGAAATGTTTGTACAAGAGAGTTAGGCTACATGCACATGACAGTGAAAAACGGACATGTGATGTACATTTTTTTAACGGCCATCACACATCCATTTTAAGACCAATGGTTGTATATGGGGTTATTCACACTGCAGTTTTTTCACTGACCGACTGCCCCCATAATATTGAATGGATCAGTTTTTAACGTCCATTTCTCAGAAACGCGTCAGTGAAAAAAGGACTTTTTTTTCACTGCCGTGTGCATGTAGCCTTACACATTGTATACGACGGTTATCTTGAAACCCTGATTTATTGCAGATCTAGGAATTGGCCACTTCAAGGTCTGAAATAATAACAGATAAATAAGAAATACTCAATGACCTTTATAAATTGCATATGATGGCTACATTCCACTAGCTGGTAAAGTTCTTTAGTTAGACGATATAAAAGCTGGAACCTTTCAGCTAGTGGTTGAAGCTTGTCTACAGAAGGACACTTTGCCTAGGAAACCAATGTTTTTCCGATTGAGACTGATTGCTTTCCAGCTTATGTATCGCTGTCAAATGGTAACAGTGATGCAACTTTTCTATCATTTGTATATACTGTATACTTACCATAACTTGCAAAAAAAAGACTTGCCCGGTTACTATTGCCTTAATAAATTATACTCACCTGTATATATTCTTACCGTTTATTAAACACGGGTGTAGTTTCTCATTAAAAAGTATCAGAACCTTAAGTCTTACTCTTATCAACAGAACAACCAGGCAAATCCTTTAATAGTGATCTATGGCCATACTGTGCTGCCTTGACCCATATTAAAAGGCTAATGGCATGAGGACTCAGCCAACAACTGTTAAATTGATGTACTTGTCCTGTTAGTTTAACCCCTTATTCCCATGTTTGGGCCTATTATGCCCTGTTTCTGGCCAGATGTCAAGGGATGATGGTAAAATGAAAATACACAGCAATGCATAAACCCTAAGTATTGCAGTGTATTGTGCAAACAATCCCAAACTAAGAACTGCTATATTTGGTCACATTAGCTCCTAAAAATTTTACAAAATTATAGTTTGTATGCACCCAAAAATATTATCAATAGAAACTACATCTGCAAAAAAACAAGCTCTCAAAGCGGTTGAATGCAGTTGAAAGAAAAAAAGTTATGGGTGTCAGTATACGTGACAATTTTTTCTTTAGGAAAAAATCTAGAAAATTTATATTGTAATCATACTGACCTGCAGAATATAGCAACATAATTTTACAGCACAGTGAACACTGTACAAACGAGATCCAAAACACAATGGTTTAACAGCTGTTTTTTTCATTTACCCACACAAATATATATACTTTAACGTTACTCAAAACATCATATGAAACAATCTGTGCCACTAAAAATACAACTTGCTCTACAAAAAAAAAAAAAGCCCTCATACAGCCAGCTGAAAATATATGGTCCTTTGAGGTGTAAAAATAAAACCACCACCTAAACAGGCTTAGTCATTAAAGGCTATAGACATTTTTGGGTGCATTTTTGTTGTTATTATTACATTTTCAGTAGCTTGACTTCAGCAGCTTTCCATTTCACTTCATCTGCAGACATCATATATCCTGCAATCAAACACTTACCTCTTATCCACTGGATAGGAGATAAGTAGAGATGAGAGAACGTCTATTTTTAGTTCGGCGTCCAAAGTTCGGGTTATCGTAGCATCCCGTTATGGATTCCATAACGGCATTTGGAATCCATAAGGGGCTGCTTCATTGAACCCGAACCTTGGACAACCGTACGGACCTGGGGTGACGTCACCGTCATGTGATCAGTGCAGGGGGCGTGGCTCAGCACTGGATTGGATAAGAGGTGATCCAGTGCTGAGCCACGCCCCCTGCACTGATCACATGATGGTGACGTCACCCCAGGTCCTTAGGGTTGTCCAAGGTTCGGGTTTATCGAAGAATCCCCTTATGGATTCCAAATGCCGTTATGGAATCCATAACGGGATGCTACGATAACCCGAACCTTGGACGCCAAACTAAAAATAGAAGTTCGCTCATCTCTAGAGATAAGTGGTCTTAATGAGATAACCCCTTTAAAGGGGTATTCCGGTAGGTAGACGGGGGATAACTTTTATATAGAGGGTTTTTATTTTTATAAATAAAGTACTGATACTTATCTGTGTTTATTAAAAGTGCTAGGCAATAATTAAAGTAATACAAATATAACAAGCCTATAAAATTGGATTTTTTTTCATATGCAATGTTTAATACCAGAAACCAATACAAAAGTTGCACATTATTGTTACAGCAATCGCTCCTTGACACAGTACAGATAACCATAATTTTTTCATTACATGGTAGCAACACAAAAACGACATAATATGGATTTGAGAAAAAAATAAAATAAATTGTAGACATGTATTTTGGAAATAGACTAAACAAAATGATATATTATAATTTGTCTTGAAAGCCTAAAAAATAATCTGCTTCTAAAGAAAGTTTGGTAACAAAATGAAAACTAGTTAAACGTTAAAAGGGACACTACTATAATTTTTGAATCACATTAACAACCTACATTTAAATATTTTATGTATTTAAAAAAAAAAAAAAAAAAAAAGGGTTTCTGTACATACTCGCTTACAGGGAGTCTGTCAACTTTACCCTATTAACCTTAACATAGGGGGTCATTTATTAAGACGTTTTAGACGCCGGTCTTAACCGGTATATCTGGCGGTAGATACGCCAAAGTTATGAAGAGGCGCTGGTGTAAAACAGGCGTAGACAATGATTGAGACGGGCCTGCCCCCTTCCCAAGCTTTTTTTTTTAGACCAGCCATGCGTGGGGAAAAGTCACAGACTGCAGTGTAAATAATCTTTGAGCAGCAATCTGCACATTTCTGGACAGTAAATGATCCCCATATTTCCAGGGTTAACAATTAAAAGCATAACTTTGCTTTGCTAAGCTGTTCAGCATAGCAGAGAACAATCACTTTTATTTTGGAATCATTAATCTCACATCAGCAATGTATGCCAGAATTTCGGTGCATTCAAAAAACAGATGGATTGTGGCCAGAACAGAAAATCTGTGCTGCAATGAGCCACAATTCTGGCACATGGCACAGGCACAAGATTATAGGGTCAGACAACAGCAGGATACAGATGCCCTGCCCTGTCAATCTACCAGGGGAAGGTGAAGCTTTCAGACTAGAGGGACGGAACTCTGGTGCTGATTAAAAAGTGATTTTTCTCCAAGATGCTGAAAAAGCTCTTCAAAGCAAATTTATGCTTTTAATAGTAAACACAAGTGCTACATGGAACCATGTTTGAGTTAATAGGGTAAAAAAAATTCTGTCGGGCCTTTGCTGCAACCGAAGAGTTCCGCCTGTAGAGATTCAATGATAGCATCACACGTCACACTAATCAATGCAATGGTCTTCTGTGGACATCTTTATCTAGACCCATCAATAAAACAATAGAGCTGTCATACTGTTATCCCAAATCTACACATACTATTACAATAATTAACTTGAACATATCTTCCCCTCACAGCAACAGTAAACTAACAATGGTTTTATATAGTACTGCTTAAATGAAAGTCAAATTCTAAAAATAAAAAATAAATGTTTTCTACGAATACAGAGTTTAAGATTATACCCCTTGCTGATGGAAATATCCCTTCAACGCAAGATTAAAATTTTTCAGTAACGACGTGTAAACCGTGCATCATTCAGCCTGTTTTGTCCAAAGTTTCCACCACCTTGAGGTCCCATTGTAGCTGACATATTTTGGGAGTTTTCATTTACGGGAATATTGCTTAAAATAAAAAAGTACAAAAAATAAAACAAAACAATTAAAACAGGTCAAATACCATGATATTACAAAATACTTGAAATTCTATTAATCCCTTCACGACTGCCATACAGCTACATACATTCTATCTGCACATATCCCGTACAGATAGCACGTATATAAACGTTATGGCACTTTTTGAATCCAAGCGATGTAAAGCTCTTGGATTAAAACTTTTATCCCTGCACTGCCCCTGTCACGGACAGTGACAGGGTTGCCCCATGCATGTAATGTCGGCTCCTCGGTTCCTGAGCCGCTGCCATCAGCAGCGAGTGTCAGCTGTATGCTGACACTGCTGTAACTGGTGAGATCAGTGCTGGTACTGATCTCACCTGGTTAACCCCTTAGATGCCGCGGTCAGTAAACACCCGAGACTTCCATGGGGTTAATAGAGGGAGGGGGCTCTCACCTTCAACTATTGCGCTGCGATGGCAGTGGCCCGATGGTTGCCATGGCATCTTGACGCCTTGCAAAGACGTCCAGTGCTGCCATCTATCAGTGTAAAACTGATGGTATTATACTTTGCAATAAATAAAAAATAAATTACTTTTTCCCATATTCGCTCATTTATAAGAGTTTAAAAAAATAAGAATAAAATAGAGTAAGCATAATTGATATCGCAGTGTCCATAATGACCTGATCTATAAAATGATCATGGTACTAATCCTGCGTGGTTAACAATGTAAAAAATAACAATAATAAGCATTGCTGTAATTGCAACTTTTTGCCTCACCTCTCAAAAAAAATTTGATAAAAAGTGATAAAGTCATATGCATCCCAAAAATTATACTAAATATTAAAAACTACAGCCCACCCCGCAAAAAAATAAGACCTCATACAACTATGTTGACAGAAAAATAAAAAATGTATGGGTCTTAGATTTTGGTGATGCAAAATCTGTTTAATAAAGAAGTGATTTTATGATATTAAAATGGTAAAAGATGAAAAAAACAATACAAATTTGGTATCGTCATAACCGTATCAACCCACAGAATAAAATTATATCAAATATACCAAATAAAGAACCCCATAAAAAAATAAACCAATGAGGAAATACTGAGAAGGAGAGGGACTGTGGCCACTGTGCCACAAATAAATAAAATGTACCCCTAAATACAAATCCAGGGTGCATGCAGTATCACATTCCTGGCACCCAGATTCAATGACAGGGCGCGGCCATCTGCCAAGCCGCGGCAATTAACCCACACGCACCTGAGGGGTTAATTGCCGTGGTTCGGTGGATCGCCCTGTTCTGTCATTAAGGCTGGATATGTGAAACGACCAGCACCCACAGCGTACATTTGTATTTATGGGTAAATTATATTGATTGGAGGTGTAGTGCCCCCTCCCCCCCAACACCCACCCCAGTATTATATTCATTGGTGGCAGTGGCCACTAGCTCCTCAGTATGTGCACTGGTGGCAGTGGCAGCAGTGAAATCGTGGAGCTCCGAACGGTGACCATGGCAGCCAGGATGCTACTGAAGCAATCCATGGCTGCCATGGTAAGCTCCTTGCTGCTGTATGCACAAAGTGCAGGGCAGCAGGGACAGTCTAAGATCCTCTATAGGGTGAATAGAACAAGGGTCCTTGCCCCGAAGAGAGCTAATTGTTATTAAATAAAAAGGCTAAAAGAAAAAAACACGGAAAAATAAATATATACATCCCTACGTCCGAAAAAATCCAAACTATTAAAATATAAAAAAATAGCTCCTATGTGGTAAACGCCGTGACAGAAACAAATAAATAAAAAACTCGTGATTCACAATTTTTTTGTCACATTGTCCCCTCCAAAAATAGAAATGTTCCATTATGGGCCGGACGTTCCATAAAATGAGAATACACGGGGCTTTCTTTGTTTTATTTTTTTCGCGTAGTATTAAATGTTACCGAGTATCGCAATAGGTTTTATGGTATCGAATCAGAACTTTGGAATCATGACAACCCTGCAGTACACCCCTCAAAAAATTCTTTGAGGGGCGTAGTTTCCAAAATGGGGTCACTTTTTGGGGGTTTCTACTGTAGGGGTGCCTTAGTTTGCCTTCAAATATGACACAACACCCAAAAACTGTATGTTGCTCCTTTCCTTCTGAGACTTGCTGTGCGCCCATACAGCTATTTACGGACATAAATGGGATGTTTTTGTAAACTGCAGAATCAAGGTACTAAATATTGAGGTTCATTTTGCTATTAACCCTTGCTGTGTTATAGGAAAAATTGGATTAAAATTAAAAATCCAAAACAAAAACTGAACAATGTAAATTTCACCTCCATTTTCCTTTTAAATATTGTGGAACACCTAATTCGTTTGTAAAACCAGTTTTGATTAATTTGACGGGTGGTTTCTATTATGTAAGGACCTCAAATTGACTTCAGAACTGAAAAAGTTGGTTTTGGAAATTTTAAAGAAAATTTGAAAAATTGCTTTTTAAATTCTAAGCCTTCTAACGTCCCAAATAAAAAAATGTAAATTTCAAAATTATGCCAACAAAGTAGACATATAGGGAATCCTAAGTAAAAAACTATCTAATGAGGTATCACTATCTGCCTTTAATGCGTAGAAATTCAAATTTACAAAATTGCCATTTTTTCAAAATTTTCTCTACATTTTGTATTTTTTATAATATAAAGGTAAAACATATAGACCCAAATTTATCCATAACATCCAGTACGAGATGTCACGAGAAAACAATCTCAGAAACGCTTGGATAAGGAAAAGAATTCAAAAGTTATTAGCATATAAAAGGACACGTCAGATTTGAAACATTAGGCTTGGTCACGAAGGTGAAAAATGGCTTGGTCTTGAAAGGATAAGGAGTCGAGATGATCGAATTTCATATTTTGAAATTCGTTCACGCTTCATTTACTGGTAAAAGGTGAATTGCGTTATGGATTCCGTTACCACGGACCATAATGCAATTCTATGACTGAATGCATAACAGAATGCCTTTAGAGGCATTCCGTTATTCATTCAGTCATAATAGAAGTCTATCGGCTGCAAAACCGTTCCGTCCTGTTTCCGTTATGCAGGGACAGACTTCGGGACAGACTTCTATTATGACTGAATGAATAACTGAATGCCTCTAAAGGCATTGCGTTATAGAATTGCGCTATGGTCCATGTTAACTGAATCCATAACACAATTCTGCTTTCACCAGTAAACGAAGCGTGAACAAATTTAATAACCTGAAATTCGCTCATCTCTATTAATGAGCACAAGTCTGGATTTTATCTATTAAAAAACTGCAGACTTATTTTGTTTTTGGAATAATGTCCACCAGTTTGATGATGGTATGTTAGTTTGTTTTTTACTGTGAAACTAAAAGGAACAATAAATGATAAATAGCTCAAGTTTGACTAATATTGCTATTTTGTATTCACATCTGTGCAAAATTTGTTTCAGTTACAGCCCAAATTTTACATTTAACATTCATGTAGATTTAAACACTATGGATTTCCTCTTACCTATGAATTTCTCCTCTGTTCATATGTCCTTGCCCTGTGGGAGCTGGTATGCCACGATCTACTTATAACAATCAAAATAAAGTAAAAAATGTTTTGTAGGTCCAAAAGATAAAAATTTACTACAACAAAAGTACAGTCTGTTGACCAAGATTGATCCTAAGATAACTAAATGTGTGGTTTATTCCATACTAGCTGAAGGACTCGGATTCGCACGGGTATATTTCATCTATTTTATTTAAAGTTTGTGTGTATCGATAAAAGATCGACAGTATCCACTATAACAGTGACATCTACACTACCCCGCCCCCTTAACAGTGACCTCCACAGCCCCACCCCTTAACATTGAACCCCCCACAGTGCCCAGTCTCTTTAAAATGGGACCTTCACAGCAGACCATCCCCTTAACGCTGACCTTCACAGCAGCCTGCCCCTTTAACAGTGAGTTCCACAGCACCCCACCCCCTTGACAGTGACCTCCACAGGGGGCCACCCCCTCAACAGTGACTGCTACAACACCCACGCCTTAACACTGACCATAGGTTACAGTCCCTGTAACTGTGACCTCCACCATCCCCTTCCCCCTTAACAGAGGCCTCCACAGGGACTGCCTCTTTAATAGTGACTGCCACAGTACCTCGCTCCCTTAACAGTGAACTTCACTGTACCCCGCTCCCTTAACAGTGACCTCACAGTACCCGGCTGCCCCTTTAATAGTGGCCTCCACAGTCTCCCCCTCCCTTAAAAGTAACCTCCACTTTATTAGTGACCTCCACAGCGGCCTGCCCCTTTATTAGTGACCTCCTCAGTACCCCGTCTCCTTAACCATGATTTCCACAATAACCCGCCCACTTAAAAGTGACCTCTACAGCACCACGCCCCCTAACTCGCAAGCCTATAGTGGACAGTCCCCTAAACTTTGACCTGCACCGTTCCGTGCCCCCTTAACAGAGATCTCCACAGCATCCCACCCCCTTAACAATGACCTCCACAGTACCCCGTCTCCTTAACATTGATTTCGACAACACTCCACCCCCTTACCAGTGGCCTCTACAGCAAACTGTAAACCAAACTGTAAACACTGACCTCCATAGCGGAGCGACCCCTTAACTGTGACCTCCACAGCAGACTGCCCTTAGGGTGGCCAAAAGTCCAGTTTTAGGCCAGACAGTCCGGATTTCAGACTCCCTGTCCTCTATCCGATGCAGGGCCTGGACGGACACAAGGATGTCCTTTTGAACAGCTCACTCTCAGACAGCAGCACTGTGCTGTCTGAGCGTGAGCTGGAGGGAGAAAATCACCCTCCCTCCTACCCCTGCAGCTGACAGAAGTTGATTTTTATCTTCATTTTTTCAATCCCCGTCGGCTGCGGAGTGGGTGTGGCTTAACTGGGTTGGGGTGTGGCTTAGCATATCCTAGGGGCGGGGTTTTTACGTCCGTCTTTTGAGGGTGGCCTGAATGGCCACCCTACCTGCCCCCCTTGACTGTGACCACCATCTTACTCCGCTCCCTTAGGCTACATGCACACAACAGTTTTTTTTGCTGGCCGCAAATCACGGATCCGTCTTCCTTTTTTTTTTCACATCCACACCCGTTCCGTGTGTCCACAAATTTTGTAGGTTGTGTTTCCGTGTTTCTTCTGGTTTTTTTTGCGGATCCGCAAAAAAAACGGAAGGCTTGAACCAGTCTCTTAAAGTACCTGTACAAGTGCCCTGGTTTCCAAGCAACCATCCGCAAAAAAAACGGATGCGGATGACAAGCGGATGGCTTCCGTTGGTCATCCGCATTTTTTGCGGACCCATTGACTTCTATGGGTCCGCAAACCGTTTTTTGCGGACAAGAATAGGACATGCGATTTTTTTTGCGGACGTGAAATGCGGACAGCGGACAGGCAACGGAAGAGGCATCCGCATTTTTAACGGATCCATAGAAATGAATGGGAAACCATCAGATCTGCAAAAAAAACAGAACGGAGGCCGTAGAAAACCACTGCCGTGTGCATGTAGGCTTAACAGTGTCACCCACAGCACCCTGCCCCTTTAAAGCTGACCTACAGCAATGAAGAAAAATGGCTGGGTTGTTACGGAAACCTGGTGTAAAACTGTGTGTATGTGGAGACTAAGGGCCTACGAGCTTGTATTGGCTGATAAGTGTGACAGTGTGTATGGCAGGGTTCTATTGGCTAATGTATTTTTTGGGAATAGCTCAGGAACGGTACATGCTAGAGAGCAGAGACCCGGTCTACAACCTTCCCGGATAGCTGATGTACCTGCGTGCCAAATTTTGTGATTGTAAGTGCGATGGTGCAAATTCCTTTAGCAGACATACACAGATACACTCATCTTTATATATTAGACTGTCGATCTTACCAGATCTTGACGGATAAGTATCCATCTTACGTCCATGATCTCCCCAATCACGACCAACCCTAAAGTAAAAACATTTTGCAATTTTAAAATTGTAATGACTAGCTTATAGACAGCATTTGCCATCACTACGGACATGTCTGTTTTTATAAATACTTAAACTTCCTCTGTCCATATACAAACAAAAACAAGCATAGGTAAACTGACTCTTTACAATAAGTTTAGCAATAACTACACACAATTAGTAATCTTGAGAAATCAATGCTTGTTTATTGCACATTTCTAGCCAAGCCACTGAAGCTCCTCGGAATGAGACCGTCTGTCATGCAAATTTCTGGGAAACACTCCACAATCATGTATGATGACTTGCGCTGAGGCATGATATATAGAAATATTTATCACACCATGTATTAAAAGAAAATGTTACAATCCTCAGGATCCAGTGCCGGCCCCATTAATTATAATGGAGTCCGGCAGAGATACGTACCGGCATGGCTACAACAGGGGGGCTGCCTGGGTGAAATTGTGGGTATGTCCAGGCTCAGCTCTGAACCCGGACAACCCCTTTAAGAGGTCATATTTACTGAAATCAAAAGCAATTTCAATGAAAAACATTTTAAAAGAGCAAGTCACATGTTAACATAGGACCCCTACTTTGATATCACCTTCACAATTCTTGCATCCAGTGAACTTATGAGTTTTTGCAGGATGTCAGAAAAGCCTCCCAAAGCTGCTGTTTTAATGTGAACTGCCTCCCCCCCTCATAGATCTTTTGCTTGATGATACTCCAAAGGTTCTCAATAGGGTTGAGGTCAGGGGAGGATGGTGGCCGCACCATGAGTTTCTCTCCTTTTATGCCCATAGTAGCCAATTAACCATAAGTATTCTTTGCAGCATGAGATGGTACAGTGACATGCATGAAGATGAATTTGCTAGAGAAGGCATGGTTCATCTTTTTGTACCATGGAAGAAAGTGGTCAGTCAGAAACTCTATATACTTTGCCAAGGTCATTTTCACACCTTCAGGGACCCTAACGCTGGGTTCACACCTGAGCGTTTCTGAGAAGCGCGTATTCCGCGCGTTTTTGTGCGCGTTTTTGGCAATAGTAAACGCGCGTGTTTGTGATTGACTGCAGTGTTGGCTTCTCTCCAAACTGTGCCTAGCACCTGGGGTTTGGCCTTTCCAGCATGTTGCAAATTCATGAACGCGCGTTTTCAGTGTCAAAAACGTGCAAAATATAAGCATTGCGCGTTCCCATTGAAGTCTATGGGCCAAAACGCGCGACAAACGCCCCAAAAAAAGCTCAAGTACTTGTTTATGCGTCGGGCGTTTTTCAGCGCGTTCGAACGCGCTGTAAAACGCGAAAATGTGAACCAGTCCCATAGGGAAGCATTGGTTTGCATCGGTTATGCGTTTTACAGCGCGTTCGAACGTGCTGTAAAACGCGCAAGTGTGAACTGAGGGTAAAGGGGCCTACCAGCTCTCTCCTCGTGATTCCGGCCCAAAACATGACTCTGCCACCTCCTTGATGACGTCACAGCATTGTTGGGACATGGTGGCCATCCACCAACTATCCACTAGTACATCCATCTGGACCATCCAGGGTTGACCACACTCATCAGTAAACAATTATGTTTGAAAATGTCATCTTCATGTATGACTGGGCCCATTTGAAGCAGCAGAGAGATAATTTTTCTTTCCCATATTGCTTGAAACATGTGGCCTGTTTAATAATGTGCAATGTCCTTCTTAATGGCTATATATATCTTTGGGGCAATTTTTTTATTGCACTGTACTCATTATGAGGTACAAAATCATTTTTGCAATTGGTCTATATTAAAAATATGGAGTTTCTTTTTCTGTACAGAGCTGCGATGCTCTAATAGAGGGATCTTAATTTTCTCCCTTTTCTATCAGTTGGGGAGCTGACGGACTTTTATGACTGATCTTTGACATAATAAACTCTCATTACAGCTGACTGATAGAAATGTGGCTTAAGTGTTTACGACCTCTTAGTAAATTACAGATAAGGGTTATTAGATGACTGGCACAAAGTGAAAGTAGGATTCACACAGCTAGAAAAACAGTTAACCCTTATAAACTCTCATTATAGCTCAGTTATCTTACTGTGGTCCAATCACAGCCGAGTGCGTCACAGCCAGGGAGAAGGTGAGCTTTTTTTTTATCCTTGGCTGTGACGCTATCCTCTGCGATTGGACCACGCTACAGACAGGGAGAAGGAGATGCCCATTGAGAAACAGGGCAGTCTCCTCCCTGTATCGATGCTATTTATTAGCATACCAGGCGGGAAAAGTGAACAGAGACACAGCGGCCGAACGGAGCGTTGCCCAGACCAACTAGCGATCTTACATACCTGCACTATGCCCTACATAACCTGCTAGTTATTTCATAATATCTGGACCCATGAAAGGTCCTCTTTAAATAAGTGTTTATGAACTCTTAGTAGTTTACAGATGAGGTTTATTAGATGACCAGCACAAAATGAAAGTACCAGTCACACAGTTAGAAAAAACGTTAACCCTTTGTGACAGAACAGCTCAATATTTTTAATATACAAGTCGAAAAAATTATTTTTAGCCAAAAATAAGTTACATGCAACCATAAAAAACCGCCTCCGAAGGTGTACATAACCTTTAAGGCCCTATTCACATGTCCACAATTCTGTCCCGCATTTTGCGGAACGGAATTGCGGACCCATTCATTTCTATGGGGACACACTATGTCCCACCCGGATCCGGAATTGCACTTCCGTTCCGCAAAAAAATAGAACATGCCCTATTGCAGACAAGAATAGGCAATTTCTATGAGAGTGCCGGCAATGTGCGGTCCGCAAAATGCAAAACACACACGGATGTGTGAATGGACCCTAAATGTAAATTGCATAATAATCAGGAATGCGGTGTACATCAGAATAAAATTATAGCAAAAATGGAATAGAATAATGTATAAGACAAATGGCCAACGCAACTTGATCTAGAGACACTGTCCAAGTAGCAAGGAAATCCATGTTAATTCACAAACTACTAGTGCATCACAATAAATTAGAATTTATTTCAGTAATTCAGTTCAAAAAGTAAATTATTATTATTATACAGGGTGGATTTGATTTAAATCACTAGTCAGTAAGGCTTGATTTAAATCATAGTTTTCTACATAAAGACTAATTCTTGCTGGTATAACTTATAATATGCAAGTAGATGAAGATTTTTAGAATAACTTTTCATATTAGTTTTTTTATTCCCAGTTTAATAGGTTTATCATTCATATTTGGACAACATTTCTGTTGCACTTAGGAAGGAGAAAAAATATTGTTTCTATTCTATTCACAGAACTTCTCTAAACTTAGCACTGAAGGGGTTGATTTTGTATTCATAATTCATAATTAACCAGTTGCCGACCGCCTCACGCAGGATTGCGTCCTGCGGGCGGTCGGTTTGTTCCTCCTTGACGCGCGGGCGCGTCATCTCGCGAGAGGCGAGATTTCCTGTGAACGCGATCGCGTCGGGGACAAGGTAAACTACAGCCTGCCAGCGCTGATCGTGCGCTGGCAGGCTGTAGAAGTTAATGGCATATCAGACGCTGTTTTGTTAACAGCGTCTGATATGCTTGCTGATCGTTCCTTTGGTGGTCCCTTTTGCTTGGGACCACCAAAGAAACTTTTATAAGTGCACCAAATCAGTTTGCGGCCGCAGCTCCGCAAATGCTGATGCGGCGAGCGCATAGTGTGCTCTCCGCATCACCGCCAGCCCCATTCACACTGAATGGGTCCGCATCTATTCCGCAGAATTGCAGAATAGCAGAATAGATGCGGACATTTTTGCGGACGTGTGAATAGGGCCTTACTACTTTTTTTTTTGCACATTTTTGGGCAGAGATGTTTTCATCCACATTGATCGATGCGAATGAAAAAATCTGTGCCGTTCATTTTTTTTCTTTTCAGCCCAGAGGCTGAACGGGAAAAAAAATCTCATTACCCGTATGCTCAATATAAGGAGAATCGCAGAAACTCCTAATGCTGGCCATACGTGTAATGATTGCGGAGACCCTCAAATGCCAGAGCAGTACAAACACCTCACATGTGACCCCATTTTAGAGAGAAGACACCCCAAGGTATTCCGTGAGGGGTATGGCGAGTTCATGCAAAATTTTATTTTTTGTCACAAGTTAGTGGAATATGAGACTGTAAAAAAAAAAAAAAAAAAATCAATTTCCGCTAACTTGTGCCAAATTTTTTTTCTGTGAACTCGCCATGCCCCTCACAGAATACCTTGGGGTGTCTTCTTTCCACAATGGGGTCACTTGTGGGGTATTTATACTGTCCTGGCATTTTAGGGGTCCTAAAGTGTGAGAATCCAAATGCGTAAAAATGGCTCAGAAATCCTAAAGGTACTCATTGGTTTTAGGGCCCTTTGCGCATCTTGGCTGCAAAAGTGTCACTCATGTGGCATCGCCGTACTCAGGAGAAGTAAGGCAATGTGTTTGGGGTGTATTTTACATATACCCATACTGTGTGTGAGAAATATCACTGTAAACGACAACTTTTTAAAAAAATTTATTCAAAGTTGTCAATTTACAGAGATATTTCTCACACAAAGTATGGGTATATGTAAAAATACACCCCAAAACACATTGCCCTACTTCTCCTGAGTACGGCGATACCACATGAGTGACACTTTTTGCAGCCTGGGTAGCAAAGGGCCCAAATTCCAACGAGTACCTTTAGGTTTTACATGGCGGCTCACAATTTAGCCCCGCCCAAAATGCCAGAACAGTAAACACACTCCACAAATGACCCCTTTCGAAAGTAGACACCCGAGGTATTCACTGAGGGGCATAGTGAGTCCGTCTGAGATTTATTTATTTTTGCCAGAAGTTAGCAGAAATTGAAACTTTTTTTTTTCTCAGAAAGTGTCATTTTCCGCTAACTTGTGAAAAAAATGAAATGATACATGAACTCACCATGCCCCTCCGCGAATACTTTGGGGTGTCTTCTTTCTAAAATGGTGTCATTTGGGGGGTATTTATACTTTCCTGGCATTCTAGCACCTGAAGAAACATGACAGGCGCTCAGAAAGTCAGAGCTGCTTCAAAATGCCGAAATTCACTTTTTTGCACCATAGTTTGTAAACGCTATAACTTTTACCCAAACCAATAAATATACACTTATAGGACTTTTTTTTTTATCAAAGACATGTAGAACAATAAATTTAGAGAAAAATTTATATAGAAATGTATTTTTTTTTGAAAAATTTTACAACAGAAAGTGAAAAATGTCATTTTTTTGCAAAAATGTCGTTAAATTTTTATTAATAGCAAAAAAAGTTAAAATGTCAGCAACAATGAAATACCACCAAATGAAAGCTCTATTAGTGAGAAGAAAAGGAGGTAAAATTCATTTGGGTGGTAAGTTGCATGACGGAGCAATAAACGGTGAAAGTAGTGTAGTGCAGAATTGTAAAAAGTGGCCTGGTCATTAAGGGTGTTTAAGCTAGGGGGGCTTAAGTGGTTAAAAAACTAATCTTTATTTTCATGATGGAATAACCTTTGGATGGTAATATATTTTCCTCAAAAAGCATTTTATATAAAAAAAAAATCCAACTTAAATAAAAAAATCCGATTTAAATCAAGAAAATGAGTTTTTTATTTTTTTTAAAAAATCATAGATTTTTATCCACCCTGTTATTATATAGATTCATCACACACAGTGATTTATTTCAAGAGTTTATTTCTTTCACTGTTGATAATCATGGCTTACATCTAATGAAACCCAAGAAAAGGCCATTGAAGAATGTGGTGGAGATTCACAAGAAGTGGACTGCGACTGGAGTCAGTGCTTCAAGAGCCAACACATACAGACGTATGCAGGACATGGGCTACAACTGTCACATTCCTTGTGTCAAGTCACTCATGACCCAGAAACAACATCAGAAGCGTCTTACCCGGGCTACAGAGAAAAATAACTGGACTGTTGCTTAGTGGTCCAAAGTCCTGTTTTCAGATGAAAGTAAATTTTACCTTTCATTTGGAAATCAAGGTCCCAGAGTCTGGAGAAAGAGTGGAGAGGCACACCATCCAAATTGCTTGGGGTACTTGTTCACATTTCCGTGTCAGTGTCACGTCCGTGAAAAAAGCGTATATGTTTCATCAGTGAAGATGTCTATAAAGGATTCGTGGTTGGTCCGTGTGTCTGTTTTTACCATCCACATGTCATCCGTAATTCACTGACGTTGCTCAGCTGAAAATTACATTTCCAAAGAATCTCCTATTAGTCTTCAGTGAAAAACAGATGCAACACAGACACAACACGGATGTGTGTCAGTGATTTTCACAGACCCATAGACTTAAATGGGGCGCTTGGTCCGCATCACTGATCAAAGTAGTGTATGTCCCCGTGATTTTTTTTACTGACCCACGGTCAGTAAAAAAAAAATACTGAAATGTGAACAGATACATTTAAATGAATGGGTACGTGTGCTGTCTGCAGAAAATGTGAAAAACAGAAATGTGAACGAGGCCTCAGTGATGGTTTGGGGAGCTATGTCATCTGCTGGTGTTGGTCCACTGTGTTATATCAAATCCAAAGTCAAGGCAGCTGCCTACCAGGACATTTAGAGCACTTCATGCTTCCCTTTGCTAACAAGTTTATGGAGCTGCTGATTTCATTTTCCAGCAGGACTTGGCACATGCCCGCACTGCCAAAAGTACCAATACCTGGTTTAATAACCACTATGCTTGATCGACCAGCAAACTCACTTGACCTAAACCCCATAGAGAATCTATGGGATATTGTTAAGAGGAAGATAGACACCAGACCCAATATTGCAGACAAGCTGGAGGCTGCTATCAAAGCAACCTGGGCTTCTATAATGCCCCAGCAGTGCAATAGGCTGATCGCCTCCATGCCATGCTGCAGTAAATCATGCAAAAGGAGTCGTGACCAAGTATTAAGAGCATATAGGCCAACATTTCTGTATTAAAAAGAATTCTTTAATTGGTCTTATACAATATTCAAATTTTCTGAGATACTAACCTTTGGGTCTTCATTAGCTGTAAGCCATAATCATCAACATTAAAATAAATAAATGCTTGAAATATATTGTCATGAATGTATATAATATATAGATTCACTTTTTGAATTGAATTATATTACTGAAATAAATTAACTTTTTGATGATATTTGATTTATTGAGATGCTCTAGTATGACAAAACTGGGGGCGTGGCCTGCACCCTGATGGTGCTGGCTGCTTTATCTGCGAGCTCTGCTTCCAGAACCACAAAAGCAGCTCATATCAGCCAAACAAGACACTCAAGTCTCACTTAAAGGATAACTGTCACATTTAGACCCTAATTTCACTTTTCATATATGTAGTTACTAATATGATAATATTCCTGAATCAATATCTATTAGACTTACTTACCCCTTATTTAATAAGATTCAGCCCTTAGCAACCAGTCTGCATAAAACTGCAATTTCATTATTCTGTTAAAATGGCCGCCCTCAGCCCTGAGCCTAATCCATAGAACACCTGCAGTGAAGTTAGTGAAGACCAGCTCTGTATAGGGGGGTCTTGCAGGTAAATTTCCAGGTCTGGCTGAAGCCTACAAGCTCCCCTCTTATCAGATAAGGCTTTCATTTATACACTGAGCAGCCATATCTCCCTGGGCTCTACATTGTCCAGCACTGCTAAGGGAGTGTCTGCCAAGCACAGGCATGTGGAGAAGTTCACACACACAGCCCAGCACTGTTCCCTTACAATGTTGACTCACTATCAGTTCCCAGTGCACACAGTGCTCCGTCCTCATCTGGTAGACGGAAGGAGCATAGCAAGCTGATTTTATCTCAGGTAAAAATAGCCAATACTGGGGACTTTTAGGTGGCTTTTAGGGGTTATTTATTAAATAATCAGAAATTAAAACAGGGCCAACAAGGTGATATTAATCACCAAAATCCAATAGTAAAAAAAAAAATAATTGACAGTATACTTTAAGTGTCTGGTTCCGACTCCTTGACCTACGTCATAGAGATGGGAAAAATCAGAAAACTCCAAGCTCAGGCGAAACAGAGTTTTTCCACAAGACGGCATTGAGGAGCGGGAACCCGGAGGAAAACACCATCTTCCAAAAACTCTTCCTATCCCCCCTCCTCATGTGCCGGGAAGACCTAGGTGTCGAGCTACCACAGCCTTCTTTAAGGAAACTATGAAAACCATACTTGATGCCCCTCAGGTGATATATATGGCATGGTGAGAGAAATTCAAAGAGAGCTGATGCAGATAGTAGAGCGCACTGCACATCTTGAAGAGAAATTTGTGGAACTTACAGCATCTCATAATGCCCTAATAGATGGCAATAAAGCTCTGGAGGAGGCGGTCAGCAAGATGGCATGACCTCGAGGACTGCAGAAGGAAACAATGTGCGTCTGCATGAGGTCTCCGAGTCTGTAGGCCCCACGGAGCTTTAACACCAGCTCCAGTCCATACTCAAAGCGGTGATCCCAGAGGCTGCTAAATTGGATCTAAAGATCTACCGAATACACAGGATCCCCAAGCCAGCTGGATTAAATCAGTCATTATCTAGAGATATCCTCGCAAAGATCCATTTTTACCAGGTGAAAGCGGCCTTTTTAAAAGCCCGGAGAAAAAAAACTAACCCTGCTTACATCTTTAAAGTTATTGCTGTTTTCCCAGATTTGTCGGTGGCCACGCTAGCTAAAAGGCGAGTGTTTGCCCATGTTAAAAAGATCCTACGGGGCAAGCGGATAAAATACCGATGGGGTTTTCCTGTGAAGCTGATGATCTCTTATAATGGCATGCTTCTCACCTGCACCTACCCGTCTATTTGTCTCAAAAGATGAAGACCTTGGGCATTCTTGTAGATGATCCGTCTCCTTCAAATACAGCTCCTCTCCAACTGTTCCGGTCCTTTATGATATCTAAACAGGGTTCAGGATACATCTCTCCTGTTCCAATATTTTATTTTTCTGTTCTCTGTTTTATTTTTGCTTTTTTTTTTTTGTGGTGCAGACACATGGAACTTCACAGCTGAATTCTGCACCTGGCCTTATGGCGGCCATCTAGACGTGATGCAGAGACTTGGTCTTCCTCTAACTTATGGGGTTTAAGGTACTTTCTCTTAATGTAAAGGGTTTAAACTCCCCCTTTAAAAAGAGGCAATTGGGGTCGGAAGTCCTTGGCTTCCACTCGGATATACTAGTGGCCCATGTAACGCATCTGTTATCAAAGGACACTTCTAGATGGTCACATCCAGCTTTTACCCATTCTTTTCATTCTCTTGCTTACCTCAAAAAGAAGGCAGGGGTTTTCATGGCAATCAAACTTACTATCACTGTAAAAGTGTCATCTGTAATAGCGGAGAAAAGAGGGTGTTTCCTAATTATTGTTTGTGCCATTCACTCTAGCCACAGTGTATGCTCCCAATACCCGCCAAGTCTAATTTCTTAGGCGTTACTTTAGGAGATTGCAGTCGGTGTCAGGTGGCTCGGTCATAATAGGAGGAAATTATAATATACTGGTTAATGTATCTCTTGATCGTAGACGATTAGCCACTAGAGCCAGACCAGAGCTGCAGTCCCGTTCTACAGAAACACCATTCCATGATATTTGGTGTTATTAGCATGGATGGGAAAGAGACTTAACCTTCATGTCTCAATGTCACTTATATTAAATCAAGGATCGACTATTTCTTGGTCTCTTTTGACTTGTTTTATAAGATCAAACAGTCCCACATTGGTCTGGCGACGTGGTTCTATCATGCTCCTATTAGCTTGGTGGTAGACACTGATATACCTAACCCTGGCCCACCTCAATGGAGACTGAAACCATATCTGCCAAAGAATAAAGAGTGAGTAGACAAACTCCAAGCTTCATTAGTTGAGTTTAATTTAAAAAAATAAAAAAATAAAAATAAATAAAAAAGATGGCCCTGAAATGTCTTTCCCCATCCTTTGGGGGGCTCACAAGACTTATATGTGAGGCCTACAGTACTTCTGCAGACACCTCACAAAAAAAAAAAAAGAAATACTCCTGCAGGACACTCTAGGGAAGCTGGCGTCTCTGAGGCACACTTATAAAAGTAACCCCCCCTCATTACACACTCAAATATTTCAGAAACGCACTAGCACTAGCTATTGTAGCTAAAACAGTAAAAAGAAAAATGACATCAGAAAAGATCTCCCTTCTGTACTACCCAGACTCCTCGGTAGTGACGCACCCCCAGAAAACTGCAGATGTGTTTGCAGATTATTATGAGTCTGCGGACTCTTCGATACCCCAGCCTAACACAGACTCTATAAATGCATTTTTGGATTCAGTCTCCCTGCCTGAATCTGCCCTACTCAGTTTGAATAGGTTGCAATCAAGTAGGCTAAGCTTCATTCAGCACCTGGCCCTGATGTCTATGTAAATGAATATTATAAGGTATTCCAACAACCACTAATCCCATATGTGAAGTTTAACCATTTTCTCACTACTGGTCGTATTCCTCCTGAAATGCTTAGTACAACAGTAATAACTTCTGAAGCTGGCAAACCGGCAGACAGGCCTGCTAACTTAAGTCTGATATCCCTCTTAAACACAGACCTCAAATTGTTTTCTAAAGTACTGGCATCTAGGCTACATAAGGTTCTTCAGGATCTGGTGGCCATAGACCAATTGGGATTTGTTGCCAGTAGGCAATGTAGAGATGGGACCCGCCGCATATCAAACCTTCTGCAATTAGGGGAAATCTCCAGGTCCCCCAAAATCTTTTTATCTCTGGATGCAGAGAAACCTTTTGACCGAGTACATTGGGGGTACCTGGAGAATGTCCTCTGTAAATTTGGATTTAGAGGTCTTATAATGACAGGAATCAATAGAATGTAATCATTGCCTTCTGCTAGAGTGTTGGCCTTTGGTTTCCTTTCTAAAACGTTCCAGATCACCAATGGCACCAGACAGGGGTGCCTGCTCCTACCCTTAGGGCTCATGCACACAAACGTGTGCTGCCAGTTGCCGTATTGTGGATCCGCCACAATATGGGCACCGTTCAGTGTGCATTACGCATCACAGATGCGGACCCATCCACGCCAATATGTCCGCAAATCCGGAGATGCGGAACGGAATCACGGAATGGAACACTACGGAGTGCTTCGTTGGGGTTCCGTACCGTACCACAGAATAGAACAAGTCCTATCTTTTTGCGGAACTGATGAATGCAGATCCATTCAAGTTGAATGGGTCTGGATTCATTCCGGCGGCCGTACGGAGGTTGCCCGTGCATTGGGGACCTCAAATTGTGGTCCCCAATGCACGGAACCGACCACCTACGGCCGTGTGCATGAGCCCTTAGTGTTTGCACTCCTCATGGAGCCCCCGGCTGAGGCCATAAGGACAAATACCTTTAATATTTGGGTTAAAGTAGGCGCGGACTCCCATGCTATCACTTCATATGCAGATGAGGTTATATTCTGTCCATAACTAAACAGACTTCCCTGCCAGCAGTATGGGAAGTACTACAACACTTCACGAAAGTCTCATTATAAATTGAACACTACCAAATCACAGATTTTGCCTTTATTCAGATCAAAGGAAACCAGGGACCAAATACTGAATTCTTTCAGCAGGTTACCGATTCTATGAGCTACCTAAGAATTCTACTGGCTCCCGCTATTAAGTCCATTGTTAAAGTTAACTGCCAGGCTCTGATCACAGAGTTGCAAAAGGATTATGAGGCATAGTCCTTTCAGTCCTTGTTTTGGATTGCAAGGATTACAATAGCAAAGATGATGATCTTACCCAAGATCCTATATCGGATTCACTGCATACCATTAATATTCCCTTGTCACAGCATAAGTCAACATCGATCTGATATGCTTAGATTTATTTGGGGCCCATCTAGACCTAGGGTTTGCAAGCCATCCTTGTGTCCATCCATGACCAGAGGCGGCTTGGGGGTGTCAGACCTTAATTCCTATTATTGGGCAAACCTAATGAACCAAGTTAGAGTATGGTGGAGCCCCTCAGTACCGCAAAGGTGGCTAAAAATAGAAAATTATCTTGTTAAAGGGAACCTGTCATCAACTTTATGCTGATCTCACTGAGGGCAGCATAAAATAGTGACAGAAATGCTGATTTAAGTGGTGTGTCACTCATGAGCTAAAAGTAAGTGTTTGCTGAGAACCAGCATCATAATCATTGCAGCACAGACCTTAAAGAGAGTCAAATCCACCTGAGAAGAGTCATGGTTATTCATAATATCCTGCATTCTCACCCATCTGCTGAAGATTGGGAGTTCTCTCCTAGAGAGAAGGGGAGAATACTAGGTAGAAGACTGTCAATCATCAGCAGGTAGGCAGGGAGAGCAAGAATTCATGAATAACCATGACCTTTTCCAGGCCCAGTCTGCAATGATTGTGATGTTGGTTCTCGGCAACCACTTACTTTTAACTTTTAAATGACAAACAGCTGAAATCAACTAACCTGTCTCTGCTTTATAATGCCGTTAGTAGGGCAGCATAAAGTTCATGACAGGTTCCCTTTAAGACTTCCTCCCTAAGGAATCTTCTGGCTGCCCAGGCACTGAAACCTGTAACCTCTATATTACCCCTAGATACCATGAACAGTTAGTTGGATTTGGCTACTGCACACAACCAAATTCTTCTCACTGAATAAATCTCACTTTCCGTTACTGGCATTGGTGTTCAACACCTCCTCATCTCACAACATGGGTGGCTCTAGGGATAGATACAATTGGCAAAATTTATAACAGCTGCCATTTGCATTCATTTGAAACCGCACATAGTCTGTCTGTCCCATGTGATCTCCTTTATTCATCCTCCTGTTGGTGGGTATTTGGACACAAAAACACACCTATCCATTATGTGATGGCATTGCCCACTCAACCCCTTTGGCTAGAGGTACATACCCTAGCCCAGGAATGGGCAAACTGCGGCTCTCCAGCTGTTGTAAAACTACAATTCCTACCATGCCCTGCTGTAGGCTGATCGCTGTAAGCAGTCTTTGCATGCTGGGAGTTGTAATTTTGCAACAGCTGGAGAGCCACAGTTTTCCCATCCTTGCCTTAGCCACATTAACATGTATATAAACCTTTATGTGAAGATATATAAAATTATGCACCCTTTTTTAATAATTTTATGTTTTTATGCTATCTTTCTATCTGCTGTATGCTTTATTTTGTTGTTACTGGTTCTAAAAAGCTAATAAAATTGTATTGAATAAAAAAAGTTTAGGCCCTGATTTACCAAAACAGTTATGTGCTATGCCTTGATAGGGCCTATTCATGTAGTTTATGAATAAATGACATGCCTCAGAGCTGCCATAGATTTCAGTCATTATTTTTGCCAGTTTCTAGAATAAACAATTCATGAATATGCCACGGCCAATGCCCCATCTACTTCCTTATTCAAAAACTTGCGAGGGCAGCGTAAAAATGTCAGCTGCGACTAGAAAGGTTTCAATAGCATAAAAAAAAAACTGGGGTTTTCCAATTTTTTATGGCGGAAAGTGGCAAAGGGGGAATACTAATAAGGACAAAAAACAGATGTCAAACAGTTGTAAAAAATTCAACAATCTCTAATCGCCTCAATCTTTTCAGAAATAGCAGTCCTATCAATTCTATGTTTGACCTCCAGAACAGGTAAATTTGCAGTTCTCCGTTTAACTGCAATGTGTATATGCACTGCTAGTAAAACAAATTGCACAAATGAAATGGGCACACTTTACACCAGCTAATCTGTTAACTTCTAGACAAATCAAGGGCAGTTTGTATGAAAAGCCCAGAACGCCTGAAATTAGTAAACAAATAGAGGTCCAAAAAGGGCTAATGGAAGGACATGCCCATCAAATAAGGAATATGGAACCAATAGCATTACAACACCTAGAGCACATAATGTAGGTGAAACTGAGGAGTAAATAAGGTGAAGGTGTTCAGGTACAAGTTACATCTTATCCAGGACCTTCAAAGAGGTGGTTTCTATCAAAGTGACTTTCCAACTACACTTGGTTTATCACAATATGCATGCCATTTAGGCAAAGCTGGCAACGAATGTCCTCCTCCAACAAACTTTAACACGTTTTCTGGCAAATACATATCCTCATAAGTCCTAGCAGGGTAGTATTTTAGAAGCCAAGGAAGTATCTCATACGCACTTACTAGAGAAATTCATCAGGGTCTGTTTACAGTCATAAAAAAAAGGGTCCCAGAGAGAGCAGTATATACCTGCAGCTCTCATTCCCAAAGCAATGTCTAAGGACTGCATCTCTTGATGTAGAGATACTAGTACTGTGAACCAGGTCTGGTCTTAAAGCTTTGAGAATGATGCAGCCTGCCCCCATACAGAGGTCCTTGCTCTCATTCAGCCTGGAGAAAGAGGGGGGATGCAGACAGGCTCCAGGAACAGAAAAGAACGATAGATCCTTCTAATTCCCTATACAAACCCAGGGGGAGGGTAAGATTGACTTCTATGCATGATATCAATACTTGATCTCTGTTATATATGGAGATCTTTTTCAGAAAATGAAAAGATAATCTAATCACACCACTGCCTGGTTATTAGATTGTTTACTGACATCATAACCTAGACGTTTATCTTATACAACAATAATTGAGGCCATTGATAGAGATGTGGATGTCATTCTTGATCAACTAAGATGGCCCCCATATCCTCCAGACAACAGCTTATTCACTTCACTTTATCCAAGAGGACCCTCCTCCCGGATGTGTCATATATGACGTATGCTCTGCTGCTGTTAGTAAGAAGCCATTACTATATTGCGCTTGCACTTAGATGTTTACATAGTTTGCATACCAAAGTTAGTAAACTAATGCACACTGCACAAATGCCAAGTATTATCTCTTTTCTTGCTTTGTATTCTAGCCAATGGAACAATGCCACAAGCCTCAGGGGGGATGCCCCCTCTGACGTAATTACTGTATTACAGGCAGGGCCGGCGCGTCCTATAAGCGGACTAGGCCGCCGCGTAGAGCGCCCCTTGGCAAGGGGCGCTGCTAGGAGCGCCGGCCCCGCCTCATGCTGCAGCCGCCAAGCGCTCTGAATTGAGCCTCAGACGGCTGCAGCACCGCCCGGGTGCGGCCGAGCTCTTTATGGTCCACGGGTACAGGAGCATCTGTCTCCTGTACCCGGCCGGACTGACATGAAGTGCGCACACAGTGTGCACTTCCTGTCAGTCCGCCAGGGTACAGGAAACTAAAGCTCCTGTACCCCTGGACCATAACGAGCTCGGCTGCGCTACACTAGAGGTAGGGGGGAGGAAGAATGACAAGAGGGGGGAGGAAGAATGACAAGAGGGGGGGGGGGAAGGAAGAATGACAAGAGGGGGAGAGGAATCTCTGAAAAGTTAATGAAAGGATCAATAATGTGAAGGAAAGAGTGAGAAATGTGGAGGATCAATTACCTCCAGTGAAAAGGGATCTCGGCAGGATTATACACAATGTGTCTTTACTGATGTCTAAAACCGATGACCTGGAAAATAGGTCACGAAGAAATAATCTCAGATTGATGGGGGACCCTAAAATGGCAGAGGGGTCCGACCTGGAGGTGTTTTTTTGAAGATTGTCTGACCCATAAGTTCGGCAAAGACTCACTACACCATGGATTTGCTATTGAAAGGGTGGCAGTGATCGGAACAAGGTACCTGCTGAAATCATTCAGCAGGTACCTTGTTACAATGCCCAGGGGGGTCCTGTGACCCCCCCATATGGGCGAACGCTGCAAACCGCGATCAGAGACCACGTTGTCTGTAATCCCGTGTAGCCGGAACACTTCACGGATCATGAGCTCTGCTGTCTGTTTTGCAGATGGTATTCCTTTGAAAGGGATGAAGTGCGCCATCTTGGTAAGACTGTCTATGACGACAAGGATAGTGTTCATTCCTTGAGAAGGAGGTAAATCGACCACGAAGTCCATAGAGACTGAGCCCCAAGGGCGAGACGAAACCGGAAGTGGTTGTAATAATCCCAGAGGAGAAGAACGTGGCGTCTTGTAATGCGCACGGGTCAAACATGAAGAAACATACCTCTTCACATCCCCTTTACAATTGGGCCACCAGAAGGAACAAGATAACAGTTCTTGAGTTTTTTTTTATGCCCAAGTGACCGGCCAACTTGGAATCATGAGCCAGTTGAAGGACTTCAAGTCGAGCTATTTCGGTTACATATAGTTGGTGATCTGGTTTGATCCAATAACCATCCTTGAAGTGAAGGTTAACCTCACTAGTGGGGTGGCTAAGAAAAGAGTCACTCTGATATCAGTCTTTAATTAGTTTCAATAAATCCCCCGAATGAGTGGTCCCAAGAAGTTTCTTTCAGGCAGGATCGTGGTTTGATTCTTATTTTCTTTGAAGGAGTCAGAACATTCTGGACGGCACGTCTGCTTTGCCGTTCTTAGAACCTGGACGGTAGGTAATAATAAAGTTAAAACGAGAAAAGAACAGGCTCCATCTGGCCTGTCTGGAGGATAATCTTTTGGCGTTATGCAGAAACTCAAGGTTCTTGTGATCAGTCAAGACTGTTACAGGAATGGTGGCCCCCTCCAAAAGGTGTCTCCATTCTGAGAAGGCTTTCTTGATTGCAAGTAGTTCCTTATTCCCGATGTTGTAATTTTTTTCGGCTGGGGACATTTGGCGAGAAAAATAGGCACAAGGATGAAGCAACTCTTTATCTCCTGCACATTGTGACAAAACCGCCCCTATTGCTGAATCAGATGCATCCACTTCTACCGTGAATGGTAGTTCTGGATCTGGATGGATTAGTATTGGTGTGCCTGTGAACAAAGTCTTTAGTTGACTAAATGCGTCTTGTGCCTCGGGAGTCCAGATAAAGTGTACTGGTTGTGTGACTGGTTTCATGATCCTGGAGAATTTCTGGATGAATCTCTTGTAGAAACTGGCAAAACCGATGAATCTCTATGTCTTTTACATTTCTGGGAGTAGGCCGCTCCGTTGCAGCTCTAATCTTGCTGGGGCCCATCTCTAGACCCTTCGGAGAAATGATGTATCCCAAAAACTGAACAGTTGTTTTTTCAAATTCGCATTTCTCGAGTTTAATGTTGGTGTTCTCAAAGTCTCTGTAGAACCTTGCAGACGTCAATACGATGTTGTTCCATACTTTCAGAAAAAATGTGAATGTCAACCAAGTATATTATTACGAACTGATCCAACATGTCCCGGAACACATAGTTAAAGTGTTGAAATGCAGCTGGTGCATTACACAGTCTGAAAGGCATAACGAGGTATTCAAAATGTCCATACCGAGTTCGGAAAGCAGTCTTCCATTCGTCACCCAGACGAATACGGACCAGGTTATATGCTCCGCTGAGATTGAGTTTCGTAAGTATTCTGGAAGTGCGCAGTCTTTCGAGAAGTTCATATATTAAAGGAAGGGGATACCGATTTTTTACAGTGATACTATTAATTTTCCGGTAGTCTATACAGGGGCGTAAAGAGGAATCTTTCTTTTTCACAAAGAAAAAAGGAGCACCAGCTGAAGAGGTAGAGGGTCGAATAAACCCCTTTTTTAGATCTTCATCTAGATATTTTTTTCAAAGCCTTCAATTTAGGATCAGAAAGCGAATAAATGAGGCCAAACGGTATTTCCGCTCCCGATAATAGTTCAATCGGACAGTCGTAAGAACGGACAGGAGGAAGCTTAGCTGCATTTTTCTTGTCACCGACATCCTGAAAATTCTTGTATGGCAGAGGTAATAACTCACTTGTAGACTATTCTGGAACCAGAGGGATCGCTGGAGCCGAAGACTGAGGGTTTTGCAGGCAATTACACTGACAGAATTCCGACGGGAAGTGTAGTACATGATTTCCCCAGTCAATGAATGGATTATAAATCACCAACCATGGGATCCCCAAGATTATGGGAAATTTGGGTGAAGAGATCAATGAAAAATGGATGTCCTCAAGGTGATCCGTGTTGATGAGTATTTTTGGAGCTTTACCGTTTCTTGCGTAACTGGACCTGAGGAAAGAGGTGAGCCGTCCATAGTCTCCATATCCATTGGTGTTGTTCTCTTTAATAGTGGGATATGGTTTTTAGGTGCAAATGTTAAGTCCATAAAATTGCCTCCGGCCCCAGAGTCCAGCATAGCAGAGCAGGAGATTTCGAGTCCAGAGGTGAAGATCTGAATGGGTACCATAAAATGAGACTCGGGGATGGTAGTTTGGTCTTTCTTCCAAGCAATAGGAGAAATAGAATTTATTTCTGTATGTATGAAGTATGGAATTTCTGATTCCAATTGTTGTTCTATCTCTCTGACTGAGTTTATTCTACGGACCCTTTTAGGGCAGTCGATAGCATAATGTACCGGTTTTCTGCAGTAGAGACAAAGATCTTCTGAGATGCGTCTTTCCCTTTCTGCTACAGTTATGGATCTCTGTAATGCATCGATTTGCATAGGTTCCTGTGCGGGTTCAGGATTACGGGGAGCCGATGGTCTGAAAAAATAGGTGGGTCGGTTTTCCTGCGCCCATGCTTTATCCCTTCTCCTTTCAGTAAGTCTCTGATCAACTCTGATACAAAGTTGGATGAAGTCTTCAAAGTCTTCTGGAATATCTGTCCTAGTAAGTTCATCTTTCATTTGTTTAGACAACCCCCGCCGGAGCTAACTCTTTTGGGCAGCATGATTCCAGGTGGTGACGGTCACCCAGCGGCGGAATTCGGCTGTGTAAATGGCCACTGAACGGTTTCCTTGGCGTAGATTATGTAGTTTTAGTTCCGCAGTAGAACAAAGATTAAGATCATCAAACACCTGACTTATAGCAGAGATGAAGGTCTCCAGATCCCGCAGAAGGCTGCTGTCGGTCTCCACATAAGGTGATGCCCATGCGAAAGCCTCAACAGATAGAAGATTGATGATGAACAATACCTTCACCTTTTCAGTAGTGAACCGGGCTGGATTCATTTGAAATAGATTCGGAATTGGCGTCGATCTCCATTAAACCTTGCTGGGAGCGGCATATGCGTATCTCCAGCTGGGGCCTGCCCCTCCAGGAGTTGTCTCTGTAGGGAGATTATTTTCCCTTGTTGATCTTGTACCACACTTTGTAACTGGGAAACTTTTTCCCGATAAGTAGTTCTGAATTCTTGTAGCTCTATAACTTGTTTTTTCAGGAGCGTAACCGCTCCATTTTTGAGGCCAGATTATTCTGTTATGGTTACCTACACAATTGCTTGTAGAGGTTACTCGAAGAGGGGAAGGAGTCCAATGTCAGCGACACAGGATCAGAGGAGCACGAGGATGGCAAGAGAGTAGTCAGGCAGTCCTGGGTCGGTACACGGGAGGGCAGGTACAAGGATTCCGAATGAGGCAGGAGAGTAGTCAATGGAGGCAGAGTTCGGTACACGAGCAGGTTAGCAGACAATTTCTGAGAGGCTGAAGCAAGACTACAGCTGAGATAGCTCAATCTGGCAAGGGAGCAAGTGACATGGTCTTCCTTAAATAGGGCGTACACAGATCTGATTGGTCAAACCAAATGCTGGAAAAATTAGGTCAAGGAGGTAGTTCAAAAAAGTAACAGAAACTGTCTAGGAAGCTCTGTGGTCTAGTGAGCTAGGCTACAGCCTAGGACGCCTGAGTCTCCCGGTTCGATCCCTGACACCCGGCTTTGAATGGGTATATTTAATCTATTTCATTTCAGTGACATCCACAGCCTCCTAACTCAAAGTGCCCCGTCTCCTTAAAATGGGACCTCCACAGCAGCCCACCTCCTTAACTTTGACCTTTACAGCAGCCTGCCCCTTTAACAGCGAGTTCTACAGCATCCCACCCCCTTGACAGTGATCTCTACAGCACCCACCCCTCAACACTGACAATAGGTTACAGTCCCCTCAACTGGCCTCCACCATTCCCGGCCCCCTTAACAGAGACCTCCACAGCTACTGCCTCTTTAACAGTGACTGCCACAGTACCCCGACCCCTTAACAGCGGCCTCTACAGCAATCTGACTCTTAACACTGACCTCCATAGCCGACCGTCCCTTTGGCTGTGAAGGTCACAGTTAGAAGTCCGGTTTTAGGGAAGACAGTTCGGCTTTCAGACTCCCTGTCCTCAGTCCATCGCAGGGCCCGGACGGACACAAGTGTGTCCTTTTGAACAGCTCACTCTCAGACAGCAGCACTGTATTGTCTGAGCCTGAGGTGCAGGGAGAAAGTCACCCTCCCTCCCACCCCTGCAGCTGACAGAAGTAAAGTTTTACCTTCATTTTTTTCAATCCCCGTCAGCTGCGGAGTGGGAGGGGGCGTGGCCTAATGGGCTTGGGGCGGAGTTTATACGTCCGTCTTTTAAGGGTCGCCTGAATGGCCACCCTACCTGCCCCCTTGACTGTAAACTACACATCACTCCGCTCCCTTAACACTGTCATCCACAGCGTCCTGCCCCTTTAAAGCTGACCTACAGCAGTTAAGAAAAAATAGCTGGGTTGTTATGAAAACCTAGTGCAAAACTGTATGTATGTGGAGACTAAGGACTTGGAAGCATCTACTGGCTGATAAGGGACATGTGACCGCGTGTATGGCAGTTGGGATATGAAGAGAAAGATCTGCAGGATTTCTATTGGCTAATGTAGGTCAAGTGATGTGCCATATTTGCATTATTTGGGAATATCTCAGGAATTAGAGAGAGTCCTAGAGAGCCTGTCTAAAACGTTCCCAGACACCTGATGTACCTGTATGCCAAACTTTGTAAATGCGACAGTACGGATTCCTTTAGCTGACATACACACATACACTCAGCTTTATATATTAGATACTAGCAGAAGGACCCGGCTTCACATGGGTATATTTCATCTATTTCACTTAATATTTGTGTGTGTTGTTAAAAGATATTGACAGTATCCCCCATAACAGGGAACTCCACACCCCCCCACCCCACAGTGCCCAGACTTCTTAAAATGGGAACTCCACAGCAGCCCATCCCCTTAACTTTGACCTTCACAGCAACAAGCTACTTTAACAGTGAGTTCTACAGCACCCCACTCTCTTGACAGTGACCTCCTCAGGGGCCCACCCCCTTAACAGTGACCTCTACAGCACCCCACCCCTGAACACTGAACTCCATAGGGGATCGTCCCCTTATCTGTGTCCTCCACTGTTCCCTGCCCCTTAACAGAGATCTCCATAGCACCCGTCCCTCACAGTACCCTGCTGCTTTAACAGTGACCTCCACAGCAGCTGCCCCTTCAATAGTGGCCCTTGCCCCCTTAACAGTGACCTCCATAGTGACCACCCCTTTAACAGGGACCTCCACAGTGCCCACCCATTTAACAGTAACCTCCACAGCAGCTGACCCTTCAATAGTGGTCCCTGTCCCCTTAACAGTGAACTGCACAGTGCCCGTCCCTTTAACAGTGACCTACACAGTGGACTGCCCCTTTAATAGTGGCCCCTGCACCATTAACAGTGACCTCCACAGCAGCCGCCCCTTTACAGACACGTGATGAGGTCTAGTTGTGATTAGATTATAATACAGGGGTGCTACACTGGGTCATTATAATGACGGGGGCATTGCAGAGGGGATTTATAAATACTGGGGCTACTACAGGGGGCGTTAGAACTACTGGAGACACTATAGGTAGCTTTATTACTACAGTGGCTCTATAGGAGGGCTTACAGAGGAGTATTATTACTGCTGAGGGCACAACAGGGGGCCTTAGCTCTACTAGGGGCCCTATGGGGCATTATCAATATTAGGGGTACTGCAGGTACATTATTATTGAGCACAAAATGGAGGAAATTACTAATGAGTTTGCCAATAGAGTTACTGTAAGGGCACTATTACGATTGAGGGTAGTCTTGAAGCACTATTACTATGGGGGGGGGGGGATTATCTGCATAGCAGTATAATTTCTGCAGTACATTATTTGGGGGCATTGGGTAGCACACTGGGCACAGTATGTGGGGGGCGGCAGTATGATAAAATGTTATCTCCCAGTTAAAACCAGATAGGAACACATCCTTTTTTTGTAAAACGTTTATATTTTCTGATTGTAGATTTTTTTACATTTCCTGATTATTATTATGGGGGCTGCCATCATGCCTGAGCTGTTCCTAAGAGCATTTACACAGCATTAAAAAAAAATAGCTTTATGGCGGCCCCATGGGCCATAGACACAATGGACAGGAGGGCAACATATTGACTTGAAAGTTTTATAGGCATGCTCTGTGACCAGTGCAGAGGTCATTCTACAAAGAAGGAATTGATAAGATTTGTGAAAGGAGGATGCTGTCTTATCTATACACAGAGGTGTTATCACTATAGGCAGGATTAGAATGAGTTAAGTGCAGTAAAGTGATGTGTACATACCAAGAAGTGGCACCAATTATTAGACATAGTGGCTACTGCAAAAGCTGCAGGAAAATTAAAAATCTTCAAAAATTATTAGAAAATATGTTTACCATAATAAAGTGATATAAACAGTGGGTCATTTTCTGATACATTCCCTTTAAGAGAAACCCAGAAAGGAACATGGCAAATGGGAGGTGATAAATTTTATAAGACTGTCCACAGCACCACCCACTCTTAACTGTCTGAAGTGGTCCTGAATCTCAGGGTACCCCAGGTCTCAAGATCAGTAGAGTCCCCACAATTAGAATTGTAAAGACATACAATTATTTACCTGTAAAAGTCTTACAATGCAATTCCCTCTTACTGGGGAAGTCATTGAGGTGGAAGGCTGTTCTGAGTTTACAGCAGATTCCAGCTCCACTGACCTGCCTCATTTCTGGTTCCAGTACCTGTGCTTTTACCTCCCAGAGCCATGTATAGCAGTAGGAGATTAGGGCAGTGTCACAACACTTAACCATACTCTCCGGTAAACATATCATGTGACTGTAATAGGGCCAGACACTAGAGGGGACAGCACCACTCTGCAACAAACGAATCCGTCTGGTTCCCGGCTAGCTCATAATTTTCACCTTGCTTTACCAATAAGCGTTTCTCTCCTCACACAGACTGAAGTGCTCATCGGCATTTCTATCAGTCTGAGAATGGAGGCACTTATTGGCATCAATGCATTTCTCAGGGTCTTTACACTTAACTAAAAATGCGCCCCTTCACTCTTGTTTCCAGGTGGCACCTTAGGCAGGAGCCTACTATTGCCTACCCCTTGTCCCAGCCTGGATTTACCTTCCAACAAAACAATGACCCAAAGCACATAGCCAAGAGCTTAGGGACAACTCAATGTCTGTGAGTGGCACAGTCAGAGCCCTCACTTAAACCCAATTGAATATCTCTGAAGAGACCTGAATATGGCTGTCTACTGAAGGTCCCCTTCCAATATGACAGCTTGAGAGGATCTGCTGAGAAGAATGGCAGAAAATACCAAAAACCAGATGTGCAAACCTTGTGGCATCATACCCAAGACGACTGGAGGCCACAATCACTACCAAAGGTGTTTCAACTAAACAAGGACTACAAGCAACAACACACTGCCATGTGCAAAGATACATGCAAACAGTAGAAACAAGAATAAATGTAAAATGCATAAAACTGTTATGCTTACTATATGGAAATATTAAGCTCTTTGTGCAAACGTAAACTGCACCATTGCTGTGCTTACTTATTGAAAGGTGCTAAGCACTGAGTAAAGGGTCTGAATACTGAATTCAGGTGTGGTGGTGATGAGAAGTAGAGTTAGGCACCTTGCAGACAAGAGTGAGCGGATTAGGTCTGGATGCGTTCAATGAAAACTGCGCGATTTTGCAAGCAAGTCCATTCAGTTTTGACTGCGATCGCGTTCTGTTTTTATCATGTGGGTGCAATGCGATTTTATGCGTTTTGCACATGCGTGAAAAAAACTGAATGTTTACAAACATCTCTTAGCAACCATCCGTGAAAAAGCACTTGCTTGTGGATGCGATTTTCACGCAGCCCCATTCACTTCTATGGGGTCAGAGTTGCGTGAAAAATTGCAGAATATAGAACATGCTGCGTTTTTCACGAAACGCACAAGTGATGCGTGAAAACCAACGCTTATGTACACAGACCCATTGCTTTTAGAAAACTAAAGTATGCCACAGAAAAAAAAAATATTGAAAACTTGCATCTGCAGACACAGGTGTAGGGCTGGTTTGTGATTGAGCCACTTGTTTAAACTAAAAAGGAACACATCTGGATCAAACTTTTGGCATTTATCAATCCTTAGGTCCCGTTTCAGTGCTTCTCAGTATATCCGTTACCTATTATGTATAAGGTATCCCCATGATATAGTCAGCACTTTTGTGGTTTCATCTGCTTGGTGCCATTTCATTTAACCTGTAGGATACCAGCACTGTACATGTACGGTGCTAAGAACAGGGTCACAAATCCCAGCGCCGCACAGCTACAGCGCTCTGATTGGGCAGGCACAGGAGCTGCGCCTGCCCGATCAGCTGCAGGGGTCCGGCAGTCAATGATAGCTGAACCCCTGCTATCTTAAGTGATTGACGCCGGGACGTGAGCGTGGCCTGAGGAAGCGCGTTTGATCGCGTGAAACAGCTGTTGCTGCTTCGCGGCCAGCTAGGAGCTCTGTCCGCCGCCCCAGCACCTCGTTACTTTTGTATTTGATCTTCTACATGAAGAAATAAAGGTATGAACTCCGAATTGGTGAGTGCCGCATCTCTTCTATTCTGAATCTGGATACTTTGTTATAGTCTATCTCCGCTGTTTCCTGCTTGTATGCTGAGCACCACCCCTACAGCCGGTGTCTCTCGTTCCTTGGCGCATTGTGCGCGGCTTTTTAGCCTATATTGTTTACACAGGTTGTCCCTTGATCTGGACAGTGCCACCGTATACCCTCTATTGAATTGTGCTGTATTTTGTGATGATGACTTCGACGGTTGAGCACGTCCAGAGACCCGAACTGCAGGCTACTGAACCTGAAGACGGTGCTGTGAATGTATTACAAGGAAGAGAGGGGGCGGATACCTTCTTTGCGGCATGCGATGAGAAGGATTATGTATCTACCATGAGCACTAAGGAGCTTGAAAATAAAATCTCACAGTTAGCCGACCGAGAGGTCAGGCTGTTTTGGACTATCAAGTCACTAAAGACCTACAAGGAGGTGAACAGAGTCCCTAGGGGCCTTCGCGTGTATAAAGATATCGCCCAATATGAGGACGACCACGAATTTGTGGAGGAATGGAAAAAATTACACGCTGATTTTTCTATACAAGTAATAAGTTTGGAGCCCGTGATATCAAGGAATATGAGCAGGTGACCTCTGAGTTGGAAAAGGCTCGGGCTGAATTAAAATCGCGACTTATGGAATCGCAGATGTGTAATTTCGAGAAGAGATTGAACAAAAAATTACTCACAGTGCAGACGGAGATAAAAGATTGCAAGAGAGATAAATTTTTAAGGGACAAAGCCGACTACGAAGCCGACCAAATTTTTGACTGGAATCGTAAAAAGATACGCACCAGACGACCTATACGCCGTGATCGCAGTGAGTTCTGGACGACAGACTCCGATTCTTCTGTGTCTGAAACCGGAACGTCTGATTCTAGACCAAGTGGAGCCCCTTTAGGAGGAGAACAAGAAGGGGCAGGGGCAGGAGTATCCGAAAGAAAGGATTCGGCCCGTCCGCAAGTCAACCAGACGCAAACGGCAGGTGTCCTGGAGGCAGTAACCGGACCCTCTTCGTCTATTCCCGTTGTACCAGATATCATCGTTAATTTGTCCGGTGTTGAATTGCCTCTGGGCTGCACCTCGCTCCTTAATAGGGGCTTGGGGTTCAGCTTGGTTGAGCAATTCAACCAGGCGGAGTTTGAAATCGATTTGTTTAAATCTATACAAAAATTATTTTTGAAAAAAATGTTTGCAGATACTGCCACTAAAGAAGGTGATAAGTTGCCAGGGGAGATACCGGCAAGAATGTCATGTTTTGATTTTCATTTCTATCGGCGTTATGATCCGGAAGAAATAGAAGCCATTAAGTTCTTGGCTAGTTTGGGTGATGAGGAGGGCTCAGTTGTGGAGGCATCTGATGTATTTGCGGGTGGTTTGAGGTCCACGTTCCTCCCCCCTATGCCGTCTGGCTCTGCCATTGATTTATTTTATAAAAGGGTACTTCGGGATATGCGAGCACTGGTGTACCCTGTTGCTCCTCCCAATATTACCCGTCTTGAGTGGCAGGCCCTGCTGTGGTTACAACAGCGGGATGATTTGATTGTAAAGCCAGCGGACAAGGGGGAGAATGTGGTCCTCTTAACCAAACAGTATTATTTGGAGGAAGCTGGTAGACAGTTGGACGATAGGGAGGTTTATGAGCTGGTTCCTAGCGATCCCATCCCCCAGTTACTTTCTATGATTAAGTGTTTGCTTGAAAAATATGTGAGGTTTGGTTTTTTACCTAGAGGGATGATGCGCAAGCTTATTCCAGCTTTTCCTAGGGCACCTTCCTGGTACTTTTTACCGAAAATCCACAAGTCGCTGACCCGTCCCCCTGGCCGCCCTATCGTGGCAGGGGTCGGGTCAGCGACTGAGCCTTTATCCCGTTACGTGGACTGGCTATTGAGACCGCTACTCCTTGGGACCCCTACCTACTTGAAAGACACGAGCGATTTCCTCCGCGCACTTAGTTTTTTTGAGTGGTGTGAGGGGTATCGTCTCGTGTCTCTCGATGTAGAAAGTTTATACACCCGCATTCCTCACCTGGCTGGTTTGGAGGCTATAGATTATGTGTTCTCTAGGTCTGACAAGGGCGGTCTCTTTTGTGGTTTCGTGCGCGAGGCTCTTGATTTGATTCTTTCCAATAATGTTTTTATTTTTAATGGCCAGTGGTACCGCCAGGTACTAGGTACGGCTATGGGCACGCCTGTCTCGTGCACATATGCCAACCTGTACCTGGCGGTATTTGAGGAGACACATGTCTTCACTGTGGATAATCCCTTTCTCCGGCATATCCATCTGTATTTAAGGTATGTGGACGATGTGTTCCTGGTGTGGTCCGGCAGCGAAGATGAATGTGGTGCATTTGTGTCCTACCTCAATAATAATAATCATATGAATATGAGGTTCACCCTTAATTTTGGGGGGGATTCCTTAGATTTTTTGGATGTCAGGGTGTCCGTAAAGGAAGGGAAATTATCTACTACAGGCTATGGTAAGCCCACTGCCACGAATTCGCTGCTGGACCACACCAGTTTCCACTCTCCGTCCGTTAAGCGAGCCGTACCTTACGGTCAGTTTGTGCGGCTACGCCGTATTAATGACACTTTTGAGGGATTTTACAGCACAGATTGCTGGAGCGGGGTTATCCACAGGAGGAAGTGTCCGCTGCCTATTCACGCGCTGCTCAGCTACCGCGCAGGACATTGTTGGTCGAGAAAACGCGCGAGACGGGTTCTGAACGTTTTGCTTTTTCCTTTAAATTTAGGCCGGCTGCGCCTTTGATAAGACAAGTTATCATCAACAATTGGGACCTTTTGAAGGGTGATTCCTCCCTAAGGGTTTGGTCTAGCAATAGACCTTTGGTTACGTTCAGGAGGTGCCATACTTTAAGGGATAAATTGGTCCGTAGCACCCTAAAACGTCCCACTTCTAGAACCTGGTTTACCAATCGTCGCCCTATTGGCAATTTCAAGTGTGGCCATTGTTCGTTTTGTATACGTAATATGCAGACCAAACTGCTAATGTTAGGGGGAGTCTCGTTGAGGGTCAGGGAGTTCATTAGTTGCCGTACGTCTTTTGTGGTGTACGTGGTTTTGTGCCCTTGTAAGAGATTTTACATTGGAAAAACTATTCGTTCAATGTTTGAACGGACTCGAGAACATTTTAACTCAATACGCTCAGGCAGGGGCACTACACGTTTGATCGAGCATGTCCGCAACGAACATGGGGGTAACCCCTGGGTTCTTTCCTTTGCAGGGGTCGAGTGGGTTCGGTGCCTCCCTGCTGGGGGTGACCGTTACCGTCTACTCCTCCAAAGGAAAGCTAGATTGATTATCTTAACCGATGCTATGGGCCCCTTGGGGTTCAATGACAAAAACGACATGTCCGTATTTTTATAGGTCATCTGATGCTTTGTACATCGCGTAATCTTTGCTTTTTTCCGATCTGCACTGTGTCTAGAATATGTTCCATTTCACATAATGCCTTTGTACTTTACAACTGATGTTTATGTGCCTTTGGTTTCTTTTGTGAGGACAGCCATAATTTGCCTTTCAGCATCTATTATGGACTCATGTATTGATACCCTTCTTGTATAACATGATGTTTTTATGTCCTGGGATGCTGGTTGCTGCGGACCACCGGTATGACTTTTTTCTATCTTCCGGGTTTGTCCCCCGCCCCCAGCACCTTATTTTAAATAGGCGTGTATGACACCGGGACGTGAGCATGGCCTGAGATCACCAAGGTGACCACAAGGAGATTGACCCCCCCCCCAAGCCCCCCATACACCAGTGCTTTCCAAAATTACAAGAGTGAGAGGTGGAGATAAATCTAAGCAAACTATTATATAATTAGAAGGTATTAATTTATACACTCAACCAAATCAAACAAAATAATAATTTGGAGGGAATAACAGGCCGTCATGGTAATCTCATGGAAACTGAATTACCGGTAAGTCTAATTCAGATTTTCCATATCAACATGATGGCCACAAAGATATCCAAAATTATAACATGCGCTTTTAAGTTGGCTGGACAGAAAAAACCCTGAGTGGTATAACAATTTATCCAAGCTCCTCTGCTGGCTGCTAATTATCCTCATTACCAGCCTAGCTGCTGCAGACAGTGGGAAAAAACTATTTCCCCAAAATTTCTTGTTCTCACCCAGCTTGCTCTGGATGAGATACGCCACTTGAATGGCCTTCCTAGGGCCTTCTGGCAGCTCTACTGCCACATATCCTCCCCCCCGATAAAGGCCGTAGGACTTTTCACCTTACTTAAGCCCCATCCAGGGTCAAAGCTCCTACGTTGGGAAACATCTGAGGTTTTTTCCCACTCCAACTCAACAGCCTTAGCTTCTTCAGCCTTTGAGTCTCCTTTGGAGTCTTCATCCACTTTGTTAGCCTTCTCATACTTCTCGGACACGGAATCATATACTTGCATTCTTAACTCCTCCTCATCAAGGTCGGAGGTACTGGGGACATCAGGGTCTTCACCAGACTCGTCGTCTTCTGGCAATCCCTGCAGAGGTTCACCCAGGATATAGTTCTCCTTCTGGGCAGGATTCAGGAGAGCCAGCCCATCGAAGTAGACAGGACCCTCATACTGGTCGTCAGTCCCCCCATATTTCTTCCCCAGCGGACTGCTGGCTTTCTGGAATGCATTGACAGCAGAGGGAATGTCTTTCATGACCAGGTCCTGGCCACACACTGCCACGAGTCTCTGGGCTTTTGCATCCACCTCAGCACCATCATCTGGTTCAGCAGATACATCTTCTATCTTCTTCTCTGCCTCGGCTGGCACCACAGCGCCACCACCTCCAGACCCATTCTTAACGGGCTCAGACTTCTTGGCATTTTTTAGAGGATCTTCCTCTTCAGGTATCTCATTTTCTTCCATCTGCTGCGCAGGAGCACGCTTAGGCCTCTCCAACTCAGACTTCATCTTTTGAGCTCCTGAGATCCTCCATCTCTGCTCTAAGTTGCCTGTTCAGCCTCTTCAATTCATCTCACTCCTTAAGCGCTTTTTCAAGGGCTCTAGCCAAGGAGAGGGCCTTGGTCTTCTTGTTAGTTTTTCGCACCAGCTTGTTAGCAGCGCCCCACTTTTGGGCCTTCTGGTGCAGCTGCTCTTCACTCTGTTCTGGTTTAACAGCAGTTGTAGGAGTACCACCATTCTTCCTTAGACACTCTGTGGGATTTCCACCCAGGGACTCTTCAAGCCCATTGTTGATGTCTACTATAGACTTTTGTGTCTTTCTGGAGTCTTTTCCCTTCCCCAAGACAACAGGCGGTAGACCCTTCAGTTCACTCATCTTTTCCGGGGTCTTTTCTTTTGACCCTTCTGCAGCCTTCTTTAGTGACTCCGTGATCGACAGCTAGTCCCTTCTCTATCGTATCCAGGGACCCTGTGGCGAGAGTGAGATCAGCCTCCTGTTTGCAGCTGTACTGTCCTGTCAGGTCATCTAAGACCTTCTGGATATGAGCTTCAGACATTAGGCTGACGTCACCCGACTGAACTCTCGTCTAGTCAGATATGACTGTCATCTGGTCGCTAATAGTAACCACTTTAGTTTGGCAAGACTTCGACATGGCAGCCTCTCTCTCTGAGTTGCCATCGGTCACAGAACATGTGTTATATATACCGCTCGTGACATTCTCAATCCTATCTACCTATCCTATACCTGGGACATTTTATTAATCATAGAAACCTGTGGAGACTGCATATCCACTTCTAGTACATGTGGTACACCCTCTAGGACTGCCCCATGTACGTGCGCATTTTCCACAGTGGTTTCCCTCAGTTGTGAGCTCTCAACATCAATCAGCATTTTTACACCATCCACATTTTTACCAACAGGGGGAGCTTCTTCCCCAATCACAGCCTGCAAAGGAAAAGGACTGTCATCATCCTCATCACTTCTTGCACATAGATCCACATTATCATTATACATTTCAACAAACTCTGCACCTTCACTTGGCACGGTGTCTGCACAATTGTTTCCAATGATCATTTCACTTAAACCATTGCTTTCTATCTGCATTTCCCTTACTCCTTTATTTAAAGGGACAGGTACAGGTTCTGTAGGAGCTTCATTACTTTCTACAGAAGTGTCTCCATTGCCCCACATTATGTCATGCATGAGCCTATTTGCAACATCAAGTCCATCAGTCTCTGTTCCCACCATGGTCTCACCCTCCGTGAGGACCACCGGATAGTCCACAGTATTCACAAAATTGTCCCGAACATTCATCATTCTACCCTCTACCCAGGCTAGCATGAGATCTCTGATTTTCGCCATCCCAAATCTAGCCTTGGTCACAGGCACTTTAGACAACACATCGAGCTTCTCTCGTGCAGATTCCTGCGAGGGAGCAACTGCAACAGGCTTTACAGCCTGTTCAGACACAGTATTTTTCCCATAGTCACTTATTTTTGAGACATTTTCTCGCTGCAGCGCTTTATCACTCACCGGCCTGGCAGGTAGCAACTGCCGCCGGCTTACTGCCACTGGGTCTGCCACAAAATTATCAACAGGAACAGTCTTACTTATTGTCGTCACTGACTCAGCACTCCCGGAAGATAAGGGTAGTCCAGGTATATCTCCAGCATGGTCACCTCCCTTCTCCTCAATGCAGTAGTTGCCACGTGAGACGCCTTGGACTTGTCTCCTGTATTTTTCCAGACGGTCACTCCATCCGCACCTTTTTGGGCTTCATGCACAGTTGCAGGGGATATGGGAACTCCTGAGAATTGCACCGTTTGTCTTCTCTTTATCTTTCCGACGGTTGCCCATGGCAATGGCACACCTTTGCTTCTCCTTGGAAACTCCAGCCACACGTCCATCCTCGGGGAACTTTGTGCAAGGTCCATACAGTGTCGAGGACACCATTTTTAGGGCCAGCTGCAGCTGCACCTACAGAGTCTCTCACTCTACATCAAATTTTGCCAGTTCATTTTTACTATAGCCAATTGCTATGGCCATCTCTTCTCCCTGCTGTATGCGCCACAAGCGCCAGGCGTACTCCTCCATGAGACCCATGGCAACAGAGTTGTCAGCACACAGTCCCCTTTGCTGGGCTACTGGCCATTTAATTTACTGCAGTTTTACTTGCACCACAGCAAAATAGTCCACACTCTTATGAGCAGCACCTGCTCCATTGGACAAAAAGAAGCTTCCGGCCCTTTAACTCCACACACAGCAAAAACAACTTTCATCAGCACCTGCTGTCTCGTCGTTTAACCTAGCAACCAACAGTTTTTTTACTTTTCAGCACGGACACTTTCCTTCCAGCAATCCCGCAGCATTCAGCACAGACAACGCTTCCTGGTGCCCTTAGCAACCTGTTGTCTTTGCTCTTTTAGCTCTGCAGCACCCAGCTTCATAACACCTTAGACGGTTGGCACACATCAAGAAGCCACTCCACCACTGTAGATTCGGGTGCAAACTGGCCACGACCAGCTTTATTGTCACAACAGCAGTACAAATAAATCATAAAAATAAACCTCAGCCGCCTGGCCACTGACTACTCAGTACATACTCCCTCTCTAGTGGGATCCGGGTCTACCACCCAGCTCCCCAAAAACCCCACAGTGCTTACCCCCACACAGGGTTAGAGGGTCCTGGCTCCCACAGGCCTTGACACAGCCTGCTCCTTTCCCAGACTGGGAGCCCTGATTGAGGAGCTCAACCCACATTTATCCAAGCTCCTCTGCTGGCTGCTAATTATCCCCATTACCAGCCTGGCTGCTGCAGACAGTGGGAAAAAACTATTTTCCCAACCTTTCTTGTTCTCACCCAGCTTGCTCTGTGTGAGATACGCCACTTGAATGGCCTTCCTATGGCCTTCTGGCAGCTCCACTGCCACAAGGGGTTAACCTTCTCTGTTCCTGCCCCTACAGAGGTCAATCTCCTTGTGGCCGTCATGGTGATGACCTCACTCCAGTAGGAGGGTGAAGTAGAAATACTGGAGCAACTTTTCTAGACAACTGTTACGTTTAACCCCCTAAAGGAACTCTGCCATATATGTGTGGCGGAAGTATGGTCCCAAAACATGGCGCCCGTGCGAACCTGCAGCAGGCGCCATGGCTGCCGGGTTTCTGCTATTTTAAATAGCGGAGACCCGCGTCACTTGTATGCCATAAGGCTGATCACATACATTATCCTCTTCAGATGCCGTCATATGTGACCACAGCATCTGATCACTCCGGAAGCCGCATGCATCCGGTAGCAGCAACATCGCTGAAATAGCCCAAAGCCTCAAGCAGGATTCGGAGTCTATTTCAGGAATATACCAATACAGGCCACTTGTATTGTTATATTGCAAATATATAGTCATCAATGAACACAATATGCAATCTAATGAGCTGCATATCCATTGAATAAAGAAATTGACCAGAAGCTTCGGACCTGTGTGCTGACTTCAATCTCTACTACACTACATGCGATCCCGGCCGGGGGGTTTAATCGTCCCAGGTGTCTTGAGCTTATCCTGGAGACGACCCCCCAGAGAGGAGAGTTGACAAATTTTTCATTTTATTTATGTTTCATTCATGTTTTATTATTGTCTATTTTGTGTTTTTAATACCTTCCAGCATGAGTTCTTTCTCTATGCTACCATACTTGCCAGTTCTCATCTAGTCCTTCCTGAGGGACCACCTTCTCTGAACCACTTATGCCTTTCCTCTTATAGTAGTTGGGTACTATGGCAGATCTTGCCATCCTCTTCTTTTGCAGCTGACACTTTCTGCAGTTTTACTTGGCACTTCTTTAATTTTACTGTTAATATTACACTAGTTGAGATATCTTTGATATACTATCCTTCTGTATTGGTTCCTTTGACACCACCTCTCACCCCTTTGGGTATTATCAAGCCGTTATTATTGGTTACCTTGAGAGTGGCGCTTTGTTTCTTCACCTTTTTCCGTTCCACCCTATACCAAATGCGACAGTTGGTAAACGTCCGGTGAGACGTGTGTCCTCCGAATGTCATCATTTTGTTTCTCTCTAGCCAATCTAATGATTGCCAGTTGTCACCCATGGTGACTTAAAGTAAAAAAGTAAAAAAGTTTTTACAAATATAAAAATAAACCCCCTTTCCTTAAAATAAGAATATTTATCCAATAAAAAAAATAAACCTCATGGGCATCGCCATGTGCGAAAACGCCCATATAATGAAACTATAACAATACTAATGGCATACGGCAAATGGTGTAACGGGGAAAGAAAAAAACAGCCAATTTGCCATTTTTTGGCCCTTCAACTACCCAATAAGTTTTTTGAATACAAAATGATCAAAAAGTCACACACACTTCCAATTGGCATCACTGAAAAGAACAGATGTCCCACAAAAAATAAGCCCTTATACAGCCCCGTACAAATAACTACAAAAAGCTATAGGGGTCAGAATACAGTTATAACTTTTCCCCCCAAAGGTTTTAATTTTTTTCAGTATTAAAACGCAAGAAAAATTATACAAGTGTGGTATCGTTGTAACCGTACTGACCTGGAGAATGATGTTATCAGGTCAATTTTACCGCATAGTGTACAGTGTAAAACAAATAAATAAAACCTTTATCATAATTGCGTTTTCACAATTCTACCCCATTTGGAATTTTTTTCCACTTCCTACTACATGGTATGCAACCGTAAATGGTGCTATTAGAAAGTACAACTTGTCCCGCAAAAAATAAACCCTCATAAGGCTATGTGAATGGAAAAATAAAAGAAGTTACCACTATGGGAAGGCAGGGAGTGAAAAACAAACGCAAAATGGAAAATCTTAGGGTACTGAAGGGTTAAGGATGAGAAATGTATCAAACAAAATGCACCATTTTATAAATGTGGCATAAAGTACAGACTCAGGCAAAACGGACTTCAGATATTCCCCTCATGACAAACTCCCCTTCATATCATTATTAAAAGAGGTAGGCAATGCCACACATAATAATGCCACACATAATAATAGCAGATGTACATGTTTTCTCTACCCTTGATGGCACCCAAGCTACATTTGCAGAGGATGAGCAATTACTCCAATAGGTACCTATTACCCTTTAAAACTAATGTGGGTTGATGTACCACTTGTAAGGCCTCTTTCACACGGGCATCACGTTTGATGCCCGGATAAGAGGCGGGTGCGTTGCGCAAGTGCAAAGCGTTTTAATGCATTTTGCACGCGCGTGGGAAAAATCGGCATGTTTGGTACCCAGACCCGAACTTCATCACTGAAGTCCGGTTTCGGGTTGAGTATTCTGTATATTCTATTATTTTCCCTTATAACATAGTTATAAAGGAAAATAATAGCATTCTCAATAGAGAATGCAAAGTAAAAAGGGCAAAAGAGGGTTAAAAATAATAAAATAAACTCACCTCCTCCATTTGATCGCGTAGTTGCCGGTGTTCTGTTCTGTATTCAGCTGGGCAGGGGTGAAGGACCTTCAGTGATGTCACTGGGTCACATGGTCCAATAACCTGCTTCCACGATGGCCCCTGAAGAAGCGAGGCGAAACACGCGTTGGGTTGATTGTCCTCTCCTCCTCCTCCTCTCCCTGACGTTACATCGGTACTAGGACCGTCAGCAATCTGTTGGTATGTATTACATGCAGGAGTAAGCATATGCTGGCAAAGCATGTATTTGACATATGGCACCATGCCTGATACTTTAGGCAGGTATTGATACCGTTTAGGGAGCCCTGTAAACAGGTTGTTTGGTCCTATCAATAGCACTATTTATACTATTATTGTAAGTCTGGTTAAAGAGGACCTTTCACCTATTTAAAACGAAAAACTAACTATATCTGTGGGCAGAGCGGCGCCCAGGGGTCCCCCTGCACTTACTAGTATGTCTGGGCGCCGCTCCCAGGCTATGAGCTGTGCGCTGTGATTGGCCAGCGCTGCAGCAAGGGACACGCCTAATACAAAAACTCCGCCCAGTACAACAGAGGGAGCTGCAGATACCGGAGACTATACCGGGCGAACGGAGCGGCGCCCAGACATGCTAGTAAGTGCAGGGGGACCCTGGGCGCCGCTCTGCCCACAGATATAGTTAGTTTTTAAACTAGTGAAAGGTCCCTTTAAGCTGCTAACAAATTTGATACATGTGTTGTCTATTTAATTATTGGTTTTGGTGAAATAAAGAATGTGATTATTACATTATATGTGTGGCTTTGCTATTTATTTATCTATTTCTTTGGTGATCTGTGTCGAAACACACTTTTATTACATTATCGTGGTTGTTGTTTTAATAGGCTAACTATGTCAAAACATTGCAGTGCGGCCCCCACTGATGCGATGTGTGTGGTTTTTTTTTTCAACCCCCCCACCATTGATCCACTGTGGAGCCCTGGGCTTTTACCTAGATAGCCGATGTCAAAACTGATGAAAGGCCCTCTTTAAGGCTAAAATTGATGATGTCACTAAGAGGTTAAAAATGCAATAGTGTCCCCTTACACATTACATTACAGATACACATTAAAAATCTACAATAAAAAAAGTGACATTTTCGTGAGGGTTTTTCCAATTTGAACTCATAGAGGACCTCCGCCATACATGCACAGTGGGCTGATCAGGCGGGTGCAGGAGCTATTGGGTATTGCCGCGTCCATAACGACCGGCTCTATAAAAATATCACATGATCCACCCCCTCAGGTGAACACCGTAAAAAAAAAAAAAAACTGTAAAAAAAGCCATTTTTGGTCACCTTACATCACCAAAAGTGTAATACCAAGCGATAAAAAAGTCATACACACCCCAAATGAATACCCATTAAACAGTCATCTGTAGGCATTGCCACGTCCGTAACAACCAGCTGTATAAAAATTTCACATGACCTAACCCAGGGATGGGCAAACTGCGGCTCTCCAGCTGTTGCAAAACTACAACTCCCAGCATGCAAAGACTGCTTACCAGCCTAAAGCAGGGCATGGTGGGAATTGCAGTTAAACAAGAGCTAGAGAGCCGCAGTTTGCCCATCCCTGACCAAACCCATTAGGTAAACGTTGTAAAAAAAAAATAAAAATGGTGTAAAAAAATGAGCCCCTACATAAGACTTTCGGAATATGGAGACACTAAAAATATCATGGTCATTTTTGGTATTGTTGCATCGGTAACAACCTGCTCTACAAAAATAGCACGTGAACCTGTCAGATGAACACTGTAAAAAACAAAAATAAAAAGGGGCCAAAACAGCTATTTTTTTGTTACCTTGCCTCAAAAAAAGTAATATAGAGCAACCAAAAATCATATGTACCCTAAAATAGTACGAACAAAACTGCCACCTTATCCCGTAGTTTCCAAAATGATCCGTCTCACAAATGCATTGCAAGTGCGGAGCCGTCTCTCCGTTTTCAGAGGGAGAGATGGATCAGTCTTGATTTTTTCCCCAGTTTTAAAGGTCTGCGCAATGCTTTCAGTTGTCATGTGGTATGACGGATCCAGTGGGAGTTCCGGCAACGGAACTATCTGTTGGATCCTCACACCGCAAGTGTGAAAGTAGCCTAATAAAGAGTGAGTTTTGCTTGGCTGTTAACCCTTGCTTTGTTACCGGAATAAAATGGATTAAAATAGAAAATCTGCCAAAAACCGTAATTGGACTTACCGGTAATTTTGTTTTCTTGAATCCACCATGACTGCTACAGATGAGGTTGACCCCTTGATCACTACATGCACGAAAAATGATATATATTTAATTTTTTTGTATTAAATTTATACTTATTATCAGTACATTAAGGGAGGGAATATATGAGCCGTCATGGTGGATTCAAGGAAACAGAATTACCGGTAAGTCTAATTACGGTTTTCCATTTCATGTGCCATGACCGCTACGAATGAGAACTAACAGATTATACTGTAGGAGGGGCGACTGCCTGTAGAACCTTTTGGCCAAAGGCCGAATCTGTAGAAGCAGATACATTTAGACAATGTTTTCTGAATGTATTTATACTGGACGAAGTAGCTGCCTTACATATCTGATCAAGAGACACCCCAGCTTTCTCTGCCCATGAAGAAGCCATAGCTCTGGTGGAGTGGGTTTTAATTCTAGTAGGACAAGCGTGGCCCTTTAAGAAGCAACAGCATGATATAGTGGATTTTATCCAGCGACCTATGGATGCTTTTGAAAGTTTCCTTTCTTTTTGCAACCTGCAAACCCTAGGTAGTGGTTAATAGTTTAAAAAGATGAAAATGTTCTTCTGTGGGGTTTTTGGTTCACTACAGAAAGTTGATAAGACAATTTCCTGGTCTCTATGGAAATTTGAAACCACCTTAGGAAGAAATCCCGGGTCCAATTTTAATACTATTCTGTCGGAAAAAACTGAAAGATAAGGTTCTCTACATGAGAGGGCCTAAATTTCTCCCAAGTGTCTAGCAGATGTTATGACTATTAAGAAAGCAGTCTTAAAGGAGAAGTACTTAATGGAAATATCTGAAATGGGAGCAAAAGGTGATCTTGTCAACCCGTTTAAGACCCTTAAGTCCCATTTAGTAACCCTGTGTTTTAAGGAACCAAGTCTGGAGGGTGCTCTTATAAACCTTCTAACCCATCTATGATCTGCTAAATTTGTATCATAGAACGCCCCTAGGGCGGACATCTGTACTTTTAAGGTACTTGGTCTAAGGCCTAAGTCGAGCCCGTTCTGAAGAAAATCAAAAAATTTTTTGAATACATGGCAAATACATATTTGGAGAGTCTTCCCCCAACCAAGTACAGCACTTCTTCCAGATTTTAAGGTAAATGGCTGAGGTAACCTTCTTCCTACTGGCTTTTAAAAGTACTAATAACTTTGTCTGAAAGACCCCTACTCCTTAAGACCTCGCTTTCAGGATCCAGGCTGACAGTTTGAAAAGTCCCGGTTTCTGATGGAGAATTGGGCCCTGCGAAAGCATGTCCGCCAGAAAAGGTATCACCCAAGGATCCTCCAGAGTTTTTTTGGCCAATAGGGGGTTATTAGTATCACTGTTACAGGGTCTGTTTGAATCTTTTGTAGAACATGGGGGATTAGCGCCCAAAGAGGGAAAGCGTATGTCAGCTCCCATGTCCATTTTACTGAGAAAGCGTCTAATGCTCATGGCTTTTCTCTGGGATCTAAGGAACAAAAACACTTGACCTTTGCATTTCTTTTTGAGGAGAACAGGGTATTTGCAGCAAGCCCCATTTTGAAAGATTCCTGGATTTGAAGACCATTCCCCCTGGTCTAGGGTCTTTCTGCTCAGGAAATCTGCCTCTAGATTTTCTGATCCTCTAAGATGGACCACTGTGATGTATTGGACATAATTTTTTCTGCCCAGGAAAAAAATCTTTTCCGCTAGGAGTTTTAACCACCTCAGCCCCCTTGCTTAAACACCCTTAATGACCAGACCACTTTTACAATTCTGCACTACACTACTTTCACGGTTTATTGCTCGGTCATACAACTTACCACCCAAATGAATTTTACCTCCTTTTCTTCTCACTAATAGAGCTTTCATTTGGTGGTATTTCATTACTGCTGACATTTTTACTTTGATATTAATAAAAATGACCTGTTGTAAAAAAATTAAAAAAACTACATTTCTATATAAATTTTCTGTAAATTTATTGTTCTACATGTCTTTGATAAAAAAATGCAATAAGTGTATATTTATTGGTTTGGGTAAAAGATAGCGTTTACAAACTATGGTGCAAAAAAGTGAATTTCCGCATTTTGAAGCAGCTCTGACTTTGAGCACCTGTCATGTTTCTTCAGGTGCTAGAATGCCAGGATAGTATAAATACCCCCAAATGACACAATTTTAGAAAGAAGACACCCCAAAGTATTGGCGGAGGGGCATGGTGAGTTCATGTACGATTTAATTTTTTTCACAAGTTAGCGGAAAATGAATCTTTCCGAGGAAAAAAAATAAAGATTTAGATGGTGTTTTTCTAAGATCTACAGCCTGCCAGTGCATGATCAGCGCTGGCAGGCTGTAGTCAACTTCCTCCCAACGCGATCCTGTGATCTCGTTTCTTGCGAGATGACGCGCCGACGCATCAAGGAGGAACATCCCTGCGTTAGCTGGTCGGCATGTGGTTAAACTTGGGGACCTCTTACCTCACTGATGTTTTAAATATGCGACCGCTGTTGTCTGAAAAATTTTTAGATGATTTTTGCTTAATAGACTTAGTTACTTTTAGGGTTTCCCAGATTGCACGCAATTCTGTATAATTTGAAGATTTTTTTTTTATATCTTCTGGCCACTTTCCTTGCTCGGTTGAGGAGGCTACCTTTGCTCCCCAACCCATATTGCTTGCATCCGTCACAATCTGTAGTTCTTTTAGCCAGATGACACCCCTTGATAGATTAAACCTTTCCTTCCACCAATTCAGATTCAATTTTACTGGGTATGGGATGACTATCTTTTTGTCTAGGGATGATTGCTTTTGTTTCAACTCCTTAAGATCCAGGTTTGCATAGTTCTGGTGTGGGCTTCACACCAGGCTATCACTGTTATGAAGGAGGTCATAAGACCTAGAATGCTCATAGCCTTCCTGATTGAGCACCAGTTCTGAGATTGGAAATTTTTATTTTTCCTATTAATGTCTTCTATCTTCTCTTGTGGAAGAGATGATGTTTGTGATACCAAACCAACCTTACTCCTAGAAACATCCTGTTGGGTGACGTAAAAAGTCCTACTTAAATCCCATTATTTAGCCAACCCAAATCCGATATTTTTTGCAAAAAATAATCTGTTTGACTGCTTAGCCTTCTGAATTTTCCTACTATGAAAAAATGTCCAAATATGAAAAGATTAACAGACCCTCTTGTCTGAGGTGGTGGTGGGGGGGGGGGGGGGGGCGGACACGCTATCATGGGCGGAGAATTGGAAATGGTGCAAAATGCCACTGGTGTCTTTTAGTGCGAATCAGAGATATCTTTGCGAGTTTAGATGGGTAGGAATATGATAGGAGGCGTCTCTGAGATCGATAGATGTCAAGTAGGCTTCCTTTTTGAAGGATCCGTCTGGTTTTTGAACCAGGAATTGTCTTGAATAAAACCATTTCCCTTTTTTTTCGGGTACATTTTTTATTATGCCTGATTTTTTTAATTCTAAAATTCCCTGCCATATCTTTGATAGAATGGTGGAACTGTGGGAAGTGGTCTGAAATCTTCTTGGGGGGTTTGAGGCAAATTCTATTTTGTAACCGTTCTTTACAATGTCCAATGCCCAAGGGTTCGATGTTACAGTCTCCAACTGGGTCAGGAAATTTCTCAACTTCCCCCCTACTCTGGCATCATTGTTTTATCTTTCTGTTTATTTTGAGGGTTAAGGAGGAATCCTCTACCTCTGCCCCCCTTCTGATAGCCCCAACGTTCTGTCTTTCCTTCCTCCCTATAGGGTCTGGATAGCGAATTGAATGGACGAAAAAATATTTTTCCTTCTTCTGGAAAACCCTTCTTTTTAATCGGTCGCTTATTCTAGGATTTTGTCTAGTACGGGGCCAAACACTTATTCTCCTGGAAAAACAATGGAAGATAATTCTGCTTTGGAAGTTCTGTCACCCCCCCCCCCCAACAGGAATTCATCCATAGCGGCGCTCACCTAGCAGAATTTGAAAGGGCTGCATCTTTTGCTGCAAATCTGACTGATTCCGTGGAAGCGTCTTCCAGAAACGCAGTGGCGGACTTTAGAAGGGGTGTGGAGTGCAAGATTTCTTCCCTAGCAGTTGTATTCTTTATATGGTTTTCTAACTCATTAAGCCAGAAATACATGGCCCTATCCACAGATGTTGCTGCAATATTTGTTTTTATCCCAAACATGGAAGCTTCCCAACATTTTCTCAACAGAGCGTTCGCCTTTCGTTCCACTGGGTCACGTAATTGGGAAGAACCTTCGAATGGTAGGGAAGTTTTCTTTACAACTTTGGCCACCTGTAAATCAATTTTTGGGGTTTCGGTAAAGATCTTAGATTCTGAGGGATCAAAAAGTAGGCCTCCCTAGAGACACCCAACCTCTTTTCTGGATCTGTCCATTCATCGAGGATCATTTCCTTAATATTCTTGTTAATGGGGAAAACTGGATCTTTTCAGTACGTAATCCCCCAAACATTTCATTCTGTGCCGATCTCGGTTTTCAAAGTCTTCAATACCCATGGTCTCCCTTACAGCCTTTAGTAGTTCCTTCAAGTACTTTTTATCATCTTCAACTACTTCGCCCTCTGACAATTGATCTTCTTCATGATGTCTAGGGACGGATGCCTCTTCATCCATGTCCTCTGCATCAGAGAAGGATGGAGCTGATAACCTTGTTTTTTGGCAGGAGGCATAGGCTGAACTGGCATAAGGGAGGCCAGGGAGGATTTAATTTCATCCTGAATCATGCATTTTACTTCCATAAGGATAGATGGTTGCTTTTCCTTTAATAGATCACTAATGCATGATTTGCATAGTTTTTCTTATATCCATCAGGGAGCTTTTTAGTACAAGTGGCACATTTGACATATTTAGATTTCGCTTTAGTTTCTTTCACTCCCTGAGAAAGAAAAGAGCAACCCGGTATCAGAAAGCTTCATAAAAGACACCGAAGGTGGGTCTGCGCTGTCCATGCGGATTCCAGGGGTCTCATGTTGCCAGGATCAGAGGAGACAGCGCCTACAGGATCGCCCCACTCTTTTTCAGCTCGAGCGGCTCTGACATCAGCCAAGCCCCGACCCATCCAGGAATCCAGAAGGTAGATCTGGCTCCGCCCTCCAACGGCCTGTGTCGTCCGAGGTGTAAGAACAGGCCCCCGATATCAGGGACGAGAATCCTAATTTGGTAAGTCTACCTCCCAAATTAAGAGTATGAAAAACCCCAATAGAGTAAAATAAAATAAAAATCCTCACCTCGGAGGCCTCTCTGTGTAATGTCTCTCTAGGGACAGGAAACACTGAAGGAAGAGAGTGGGTGGGGGCTTTTAAACTCTCTATCTCTGTGTATTCCTGCCCCTACAGAGGTCAAGGGGTCAATGTTATCCATAGCCGTCATGGTGGATGAAATGGAAAAGGTGAAATTCTGAAATTTCATCTACATTTTCCTTTAATTCTTGTGGAACACCTAAAGGGTTAACAAAGTTTGTAAAATCAGTTTTGATTACCTTGAGGTGTTTAGTTTCAAAAATGGGGTCATTTATGGGTGGTTTATATTATGTAAGCCCCACAGTGACTTCATAACTTAACTGGTTTAACTTAAATTTTCAAGATTTGCTTATAAACTTCTAAGCCTTTTAATGTCGCCCAAAATAAAATGGCATTCACAAAATGATCCAAACAGAGTAGACATGTGGGAAATTTAAAGTAATAACTATTATATGAGGTATCACTGTGTTTTAAAAACAGACACATTGAAATTTAAAAAGTTGCAAATTTTAAAAACTTTTGGGTAAATTTTTGATTTTTAAAAAAAATAAAAAATATTGAGTGAAATTTACCACTACCATGAAGTACAACGTGTCACGAGAAAATAATCTTAGAATGGCTTGGATAAGTAAAAGCGTTCCAAAGTTATTACCACAAAGTGACATGTCAAATTTCCCCCCAAAAAAGCCTGGTCCTTAAGGCGAAATACGGCAGGGTCCCGAAAGGGTTAAAGTGACTGTTAGGAGGTTAAATTGAGATTAATTGAGCAAGTGTTTAAAAGGTGAATGTCACCTCTAATATCGATTTCAAAGTAAGAACAATGCCATGTTGAGTAGGTACCCCCCAAACATAAACACTCTGGTGAACATGGCTTCACATGTGTAATTGCTACCAGCATTGAAATTAGGGATGTCCCGATACCATTTTTTTAAGACCGAGTACGAGTACCGATACTTTTATTTAAGTACTCGCCGATACCAATTACCGATACCTCGTATAAACAGCCCCGCAGTTACTGATAGCAATGAAAAAAATTAAAGCTGGAATTTGGTTGCTATGAATAACTGCTTTTCTTTTCCTTTGTACAAGTGTTAATAAATTAATAAATGGTAATATAATAGTGTTTTCAAACCAATGTACCTCCAGGGGATCTGTTTTTGGGGATCTTCGGAGGACAACACTGTTGTGGAGGATCTGTGGATGTCACCGTTATGGGGGATCTGTGGATGACACTGTTATGGGGGATCTGTGGATGACGACTGTTATGGGGGATCTGTGGATGACGCACTGTTATGGGGGATCTGTGGATGACGCACTGTTATGGGGGATCTGTGGATGTCACCGTTATGGGGGATCTGTGGATGACACTGTTATGGGGGATCTGTGGATGACACTGTTATGGGGGATCTGTGGATGACGCACTGTTATGGGGGATCTGTGGATGACGCACTGTTATGGGGGATCTGTGGATGACGCACTGTTATGGGGGATCTGTGGATGACACTGTTATGGGGGATCTGTGGATGACACTGTTATGGGGGATCTGTGGATGACACTGTTATGGGGGATCTGTGGATGACGCACTGTTATGGGGGATCTGTGGATGACGCACTGTTATGGGGGATCTGTGGATGACGACCGTTATGGGGGATCTGTGGATGACGCACCGCTATGGGGAGACCTGTGGACGCCACCGTTATGGGGGGACCTGTGGACGCCACCGTTATGGGGGGACCTGTGGACGCCACCGTTATGGGGGACCTGTGGACGCCACCGCTATGGGGGGACCTGTGGACATCACCGTTATGGGGGGACCTGTGGACGTCACCGTTATGGGGGGACCTGTGGACGTCACCGTTATGGGGGACCTGTGGACATCACCGTTATGGGGGAGGGGGACCTGTGGACATCACTGTTATGGGGGAACCTGTGGACATCACTGTTATGGGGGGACCTGTGGACATCACTGTTATGGGGGGGACCTGTGGACATCACTGTTATGGGGGACCTGTGGACATCACTGTTATGGGGGGACCTGTGGACATCACTGTTATGGGGGGATCTGTGGATGAGGCTGTAATGGGGGGATCTGTGGATGACACTGTTAGGTTATGTGGATGACACATATATAGCATCTTATGCTATATACATGTCATCCACAGATCCACATTAGTGTCGGGCCGATGCAGCTTGACTCATACACCGTCTCAAGCAGCGGCTATATTCTGTTTGACTAACGCTATCTTACTGTGCCTGTGATCACTAACTACACGCAGTCCTCCATGCTCTGCCGCGCTTCTGTAATCATAGTGGGCGGAGCAGGCGGGACATGAGGCGCATGGAGGAACTGAGAGCCTGCTGCCCGATTCCTCCATGCGCCTCATGTCCCGCCTGCCCGCTCCGCCCACTTTATGATTACAGAAGGCGCGAGGGGCAGGAGCATGGAGGGACTGCGCATTAATAGTTAGTGATCACAGGCACAGTAAGTTAGCGTTAATTAAACAGAATATAGCCGCTGCCGAACCGGAACTTCCGGTATCGGCAGTGGTATCGGCGGCATTTTTACGAGTACAAGTACTCGTGAAAATGCCGGTATCGGTCCCGATACCGATACTAGGTATCGGGACATCCCTAATTGAAATCTCAAGAATTTTCAATAAAACAAAAATTGGGAGCTGGGCACTCCATCACACAGATGACCCCTATCGTCTCATAGGAGATATTCCCTTTATTATCATATTCTTCTTGCCTCTTGTTAGAAAACAAAAAATAAAATAAAAGCTATCTTCCTTGCTGCGGTTACCGATCCTTTCTGTTGCTCACGGTTTGGTTTCAGGCTGCTTTTCACCAGTTTAGATCTAATATTGGGGGCTTTTGTAAATATCGCTTTCGGGCAGCTAGGTAGAAGGCCTCCTTATTACCGAGTCGTGTTTTAATACCATCCATTTTTTTTTGTATTTTTTAAAATTTGTCTATGGCCCAAGTTGAATTGCGTGAAAAATGCAAATTTATAAGATGCACCTGATGATAAGACGCAGGTTTTTGAGGAGGAAAATAAGAAAAAAAATTACTTTGAACCAACAGGTATGCTTTTGGTGGGTTTTAAACTACTGGTGGTTCGTGGATGACACTTATGGGGGATCTGTGGATGACGCACTGTTATGGGGGATCTGTTGATGACACTTATGGGGATCTGTTGATGACACTTATGGGGATCTGTGGATGACAAACTGTTATGGAGAGGCATCTGTGGATGACAAACTGTTATGGAGAGGCATCTGTGGATGACAAACTGTTATGGAGAGGCATCTGTGGATGACAAACTGTTATGGAGAGGCATCTGTGGATGACAAACTGTTATGGAGAGGAATCTGTGGATGACAAACTGTTATGGAGGCCTCTGTGGATGACAAACTGTTATGGAGGCCTCTGTGGATGACACTGTTATGGGGATCTGTGGATGACACATATACAGCATATTATGCTATATATGCATCACCCAGAGTTCCTCCATAACAGTGTCTGTGTGTAACTGGTGACCCCAAATACTCTGCTAACACTTATACATCGCCGCCGCTATGCTTCACAGCACGGCCTGTTAAAGTAGCGCAATCCTGTGATGCAGTACTTAATGTCTAACTACCGTGGCATGCAGGCCGCCGGTAGCGCAACGTCACTCGCTCGTCATGTGCCTGATCCATTTATAAAGTGGGAGGAGCTCCCACAGTGGCCTGCATGCCACAGTAGTTAGATAGTAAGTACTACATCACAGGATTGTGCTACTTGAACTAAGAATAAGCATTACATAACCTCCATAATTCGGACCTCTCACTCCAGTCCTCAAGACTTTTCTCGAGCTGCACCTACTCTCTGGAATAATCTGCCACGGAATATTAGGTCAATTCACAACTTCTCCACCTTCAAACGTGCCTTAAAAACACATCTTTTCAGGCAGGCTATCGAGCCTCCTAAAATGACTTTTCCAGGACTAAACCACTCCCCCACCAACTCCTTTGGCCTAAACTCGATCCTCTAGTAGTCCCAAACCAGAAGGAGATCGGCCGGCACCACTTCTGTCAGTTCTATAATGGCTCGAATCCTACTTATCACAATCAACTACCTTATGTGTCACCCCCATTCCTCTTGTGAGCAGGGCCCTGACTCCTATTGTTTCAGTTGTATATTAGCCAGTTACTTTTGTTTTGTACAAGAACCCTATGAATTTGTAAAGCAGTGCGGAATATGGTGGTGCTATATAAATAAATATTGTTATTATTATTAAATGACTACACTTTACTGCTGTGTGCGGGCCTGGTGTATTAGAGTAGAGTCACTGCACCGGGCTCTGCCCCGAGTGTTGCCAGCCCCTCCCTGCTGATACATCGCAGGCCTCGTTGTGTAGCATAGCGGCCGGCAATTTATCAGTGTTAGCACAGTAAAAATAGCAGTACTCGTTTTATAAGACACAATGCCATTTTCCCCCCACTTTTGGGCTGTGGAAGGTGCGTCTTATAAAGCGAAAAATATGGTGTGTGTGTGTGTATATATATATATATATATATATATATATATATATATATATATATGTTTTATGCATTTTTAATATCTCCCTCCTTTACTTCCACACATTTTTACAGGAATTCCTTATCAGAGTCCTTTTCTAAAAAGCTTTCAGATGGGACTCGACTTTGTTCCCTATAGGTTTTTTTTTGTCAGTGCAGTTTTGAAAAATCCTTATGTACTGTCCCTTGGGTATATTTTTGATCCAGGGCATAATGGCAGCTCCCAACATTTAATACAATAATATAATATAGAAGTTTGTCTTTGATTTTATAGGAGATCTATATTTTATATGAATGAATATCTCTATATCGAGAAAATGAACATTCTGCCTACTTATGGTTTCTGTAAATGTTAAGTTTCATTTATTTAAACCCTTTCAAATAAATAGACAGTCATCAATAAAGTGCTTCCACATCTTCAAACTGCAATAAATTTCTTTTCCCAATACCACATGAATATATTGCCAAAACTGGGCACAAATTTCAACCACATCGCTGTTCTGACTTCCTGCAGATAGAATGACCCCCCCAAATCAAAAATAATTATGTTTCAGAGAGAAATTGATGCACTTCAAACTAAAAAGGCGACATTTTTCTTTGACCTGATCCTCTACCGGAACCAGTATTATACATGTTAATGGAAATTAATGCCGGATCCAGCATTCTGGCAAGTGTTCCTGTATTTTAGCCGGAGAAAATAGTCTTTGATTTTATAGGAGATCTATATTTTATATGAATGAATATCTCTATATCGAGAAAATGAACATTCTGCCTACTTATGGTTTCTGTAAATGTTAAGTTTCATTTATTTAAACCCTTTCAAATAAATAGACAGTCATCAATAAAGTGCTTCCACATCTTCAAACTGCAACAAATTTCTTTCCCAATACCACATGAATATATTGCCAAAACTGGGCACAAATTTCAACCACATCGCTGTTCTGACTTCCTGCAGATAGAATGACCCCCAAATCAAAAATAATTATGTTTCAGAGAGAAATTGATGCACTTCAAACTAAAAAGGCGACATTTTTCTTTGACCTGATCCTCTACCGGAACCAGTATTATACATGTTAATGGAAATTAATGCCGGATCCAGCATTCTGGCAAGTGTTCCTGTATTTTAGCCGGAGAAAATACCGCAGCATGCGTAAAGGGACTGAATGAAGACATCCTGATGCATACTGAACGGAATGCTTTCCATTCAGAATGCTTCAGGATAAAACTGAAGCGTTTTTCAGGTATTGAGCCTCTGCAACGGAACTCAATACCGGAAAACTTTAACGCTAGTGTGAAAGTACCCTAACATGAGAAAAGGACCCCATATTTTCAATGTCATTAATCAAACCCCTTTTCAATGCTTCAAGGCATTCATTGTTCTTATTCATGAGGCAGAAGTTAGATTAATCTTTCAGACCTGTGTGGGCAATTTTATCTCCTACTGCCACAATTTCTCCTCTAGGGTTCAATAACCTGGACTTACATAAATTTAGTTTACGTACATATTTGTGTATATCAAGGTATGCCTGGAATATTCATCTTTTTGTTGGTGTAAATTTCCAACCTTTACCCAAAACATTTATTTCCTTTACAGTTCATCTGTGGGAGCTCAAATTAAAAATTCCTTTCATATCTACTTTTGTCGCTTGGCACTCGGTCTGTGGTTTCCGCCCTTTTCTTCTCCTGCTTCTGTGAGGTTTCTCTTTGGGGAGTTCTTAAGCCTCTTTCACACTTGCATTCTGAGGATCCGGCGGGCACTTCCGTCCCGCCGGATCGGTCAGAACGCAAAGTCGCCTGAAAGCATTAGAAGCATCCTGATCAGTCTTCGAAATGCTTTCAGGTTACTATGGCAGCCAGGACGCTATTAAAGTCCTGGTTGCCATAGTAGTGGGAGCGGGGAGCAGTATACTACAGTCCGCGTGCTCCGGGCGCCCTGAATGACGCCAGAGCACCCCATGCCCATGGATCACGTGATCCATGCGCTGGGGCGCCCTGACGTCACTCTGAGCGCCCGGGAGCCGCACGGATGGTAAGTATACTGCTCCCCGCTCCCCACTACATTTACCATGGCAACCAGGACTTTAGCGCCCTGGCTGCCATGGTAATACTGAGAAAGCTAAACGCCGGATCCGGCGATGCGCCGAAACGACGTTAGCTAAGGCCGGATCCGGATTAATGCACTTCAATGGGCATTAATTCCGATCCGGCGTTACGGCATGTCTTCCGGATTTTTGGACGGAGACAAATCCGCAGCATGCTGCGCTTTTGTCAACGTCCAAAAAACGTTCACATACTGAACGGAAGACATCCTGATGCATCCTGAACGGATTGCTCTCCATTCAGAATGCATTAGGATAATCCTGATCAGTATCTTTCTGTCCTAGAGCCCCGAGGACGGAACTCTAGGACGGAAAGCAAAAACGCTAGTGTGAAGGGGGCCTTTAAGAGGACCTTTCACCACTCCTGACATGTCTGTTTGAATAGCTACATGCATTTCCCATGTCATGACAATTCTGGAGCATCTATTCTTATGTCTGTATGTTGTACAATTCCTTTATTATTTCTACTAGAAGTTATAAATGAATTGTTATTAGCAAAGAGTACAGAAAGAGTACAGAGGGGCGGTAACCAGCTGGGGGTGTATCTGCACAGACTCACTATCGAATTAGTGCTACCATTTTCAGACTGTGCAGGTACACCCCCCACAAATTGTTACCTCCCCTCTGTACCCTTACTACAGAAAGCTAGCAATTATTCATAACTTCTAGTAGAAATAATAGAGGAATGGGACAACATACAGACGTAAGAATAGATGCTCCAGATTTGCTAATACGTGGGGAATGCATGAAGCTATTAAAACAGGCATGTCAATAGTGGTGAAAGGTCCTCTTTAAATTAGTGACTTTCTCGTTGATTATTCTTTCTGTGGTGGGATTCACTTTCTCTTTTTCTATCTGTGTTCCTTTTATTCTCTGGTTGGAAAAATTTTCTTGTTCTTTCCTCCCTTCTAATGGTTGAAATCTATTCTGTATGGGAATTTTATTAAATGAGTAGTGTTGGCAGTTCCCTTCATGTCTCCTAAAAATGAGTGTAGTTGAAATCAGTTCTATCCCTTATGTTATATTGACCTCTTCTATATGGGGGCTTGTAGTGTTTATATTCTCTTGGAGGATAATGGTGGTTTGCATTCTTATGCCCATTTCCACCATAAGTTTCTCTCCTATATAGTTGCTTATTCCTATAAACTGGAGCAGAATAACTACCTTGTGTATGTTTTTATCCAGTGAATTTTTATTCTTTTATTGCACCCACCTTGAAACCAATTTTGGAGGGACAGATTTCCTTTAAAATCATAAGTTACTATCAGCACTTTTCCATTGTGTTGCATAGGTATTTTTAGGCAAATATATCAATTATATGTAACAAAGAAATATATCAAAAGAATCTCATAATAAACAGAAGGTTAAAATGACAGAATGGTGATGGAGGCTGTGAGACTACATAAGAATTTCACATTCAGAGGACTATAATGCAACCTCATGTTAGTGTACATGATACAGCCACAGGATGTGGCTAACTGAACTGAATTTAGAGTGATTATAACTAATAATGAGCGAATCTAAGTTGACAAAGTGGAATTCTATTCGAATTTCAGGAAAAATTCGATTCGCACCGAATCTGAATTTTCTCAAGCGTCGTGGTAAAGAATCACATTTTTTCCTAAAATGGCTGCTGCACGTGTTAGGACATTGAGCAAGGAACTCTGGGAACGAGGCATCACTCAAAATGCCATGCATGCAGCCAATCAGCCCTGTGATGTCACAGCCCTATAAATAGCCTCAGCCATTTTTCAGTGTACTTGGTGCAGGGAGAGACGTCAGCAGGTGCTAGGGACAGTGGTAGAAAAGACTTTAAAATTTATATTTTGCTGTATAGAAGTTCAGGGAGGAATCATTCCACAGTATTGAAGCAGAACAGGGATCAGTAGGGGAGTTTACAGCCTGGGTAATACGAACAATCCTATTACACCTTGCTGCACTGACTGGGGATCCAAATTGCCGTTATACAGCTCTGTAATTGCAGCAAACCGTTCTTGTTATTGGAGCAAGTGCTGTTTGATACAGCCATTAACAGGGTTTATTACAAGGAAATATTTCTACGTCTTATTTGCCCTTGTGCGGTGCAGTTATATGTTCTAAAGCAGGCATGCTCAACCTGCGGCCCTCCAGCTGTTGCGAAACTACAACTCCCAGCATTCCCAGACAGTCTACAGCTATCAGCCTGCAGCAGGGCATGGTGGGAGTTGTAGTTTCACAAAATCTGGAGGGCCACAGGTTGAGCATCCCTGTTCCAAAGCATTCTTTGGCTTGTATTAGTGGGAAAACAAAGGCTTATTAGTGCGGTGAAGTGAGAAAATTACAGCCCTTTTTGGTGTGTATTAGTGGCAAAAAATATATATATTTGCTGTTCTGCAGTGCAGTTATATGTTCTAAATCCTTTTGTGGCGTGTATAAGTGGAAAAAAGTAAGGGCCTACAGTATGTGCTGTTCAGCCATGCCTATTTGTCGTTCAGCAGTGCAGTTATATGTTCTAAAGCCCTTTTTGGTGTGTATTAGTGGCAAAAAAAAAAAAGCATTTGCCGTTGTGTGGTGAAGTGATAAAATTACAGCCCTTTTAGGTGTGTATTAGTGGCAAAACATATATATATTTGCCGTTCAGCTGTGCCGTTATATGTTCTTAAGCCTTCTTTGGTGTGTATTAGTGGGGGGAAAAAAGAGAAAATTCCAGACATTTTTGGGGTGTTTTAATTTCTTTTTTATTTATTTGTTCTTACAGTATGTCCGACAGAGAAGTGCCAGGCCCTGCACCAGGGAGTGGCAGAGGCCTAAATGTTTCTGCCGCAGGCAGAGGTCGCAGCAGAGTACGGGGCATTGGCAGCAGGAGTCACTTCGAGAGTCGCAGTTCCTCCACTAGGTGGGCAAGTGGTGATGAGGAGAGTGGAGTGGGAGATGATGTTGCGAGCGGTCAGCCAGAGACTGTTGAGGAGGACATCAGTGACGTGCAGACAGTACTCCAAGTGATGGACTCTGCACCTTTCAGAGAACTGATGGCTTGTGGAAAGTCTCAAACCGTCTATTTGCCAAAAAGGCAGTACCAGCCCTGCACACATATGTAGAACAGAAGGTGGGACAGTCCTTGAGCCCGTCGATGTCTGCCTAAGTGCACGGCAGCGCCGACGTGTGGAGTTGTAACTACGGTAAGGTACAAAACATGTCCTTTATGGCTCACTGGGTGAATGTGATTCCTGCACAGCCACACCAGCAACGTGGCAAGGTGACGCCGCTTCTGCATCCACGTTCTCACGCCGTTGGTCCTGCGACAATGTCCGCATCTGCCTCCTCCACCATGTCCTCAGCCTCCATTGTAGGGACAATTCACAATGCCCCTCCGGCATACCACATGTGCAGGGCACGACGGTGTCACGCTGTTCTGCACCTCGTTTGTCTGGGCAACTGAGTCCCACAGGGGAGGAACTGCTCTGTGTCCTTCATCAAGAAATCGAATCCTGGCTTTCTCTGGGACAACTCAAAATCTTGACCATGGTGGAAGATGATGTGGAGGACGATAAGGTCCTAGACCCCACATGGAATCAAGGTCATGCGAGTGACCAGTGCAGTTCGGAGGGAGAGGCGGTGGTCGCACAGAGCCATCAGCACAGCAATAGAGGGAGCAGGGTGCAAAAGCAGAGCGGCCGTCCTCTAGACAGTACACCTGCTACTGCCCACCGCACCCAGAGACCGAGCACAACAAAGTCCGCTCCAAGGGGTTCCCTGGCGTGGCAGTTCTTCAGACAATGTGCAGATGACAAGACACAAATGGTTTGCACGCTGTGCAATCAGAGACTGAAGCGAGGCATAAATGTTCTAAACCTGAGCACAACCTGCACGACCAGGCATTTAAGTACAAAGCACAAGCTGCAGTGGAGTAAACACATCTAAAACCAAGAAAGGTCTCAGGCTCCTCCTGCTCCCTCTTCTGCTGCAGTCTCGGCCTCTTCCTCCACCTCTGGAGTGACAGTGGCACCGGCCACCCTGCAAAAAGAGGATGTGTCAGCAATGCAACCACGTCCGTCACCTCCAATAAGCACCACCGCAATGTCCCATGGCATGGTTCAGCTGGACATCTTCTAAACAATGGATCCTGATCCCTGGCCCTGAATGCCAGCATTTCAAAATTCCTGGCCTTTAAAATGCTGTCATTCAATCTGGTGGACATGGAGACTTTTAAAAACCTTATGGCGTTGGCTGTCCCACAGTACGTCGATCCCAGCCGCCACTACTTTTCCAGGCGAGCCATCCCTTACCTGCACAAAGTGAGGGACAAAATCAGGTGTGCACTGAGCAATGCCATGTGTGGAAAGGTCCACATAACTACTGATACGTAGACCAGTAAGCACAGGCAGGGAAGTTATATCTCCCTAACAGCACACTGGGTAAATGCAGTGGCGGCTGGGCCTGAAGCGGATTGCTGTTTGGCACATATCCTTCCGTCACCGAGGATTGCATGGCATTTCTCTTTGCCTCCTCCTCCTCTGGTCAGCGTAACAACTTCATCATCAACTGCAGCACAGCCAGGGGAAAACGACAGCAGTCAGTTTTGAAACTCATCTGTTGTGGGGACAAACCCCACACCGTGCAGGAGCTGTGGAGGAGCATGGAACAACAGACCAATGAGTGGTTGGTGCCACTGAGCCTCAAGCCCGGTCTGGTGGTGTGCGATAATGGGCGAAATCTCGTAGCAGCTCTGGGCCTAGCCGCTTTGACGCACATCCCTTGCCCAGTGCATGTGCTGAATTTGGTGGTGCAGAAATCCCTGAAAAACTACCACGATATGTCAGAGCTGCTGCAGAAAGTGCGGGCCGTCTGTGCGTGCTTTCGGCATTCTCACCCTGCTGTGGCTCGCCTGTCTGCGCTGCAGCGTAACTTCGGACTTCCCACTCACATGCGACATGCCCACAAGGTGGAACTTCACCTTGCACATGCTGGAGAGACTGTGGAGTTTCAGCTGCAGCACGCACAGGTGAGTCGCTCTGCTGAACAGCACCACTTCACTGCCATTGAGTGGGCCTCCATGCGAGACCTGTGTGCCTTGTTGCGCTGTTTCGACTACTCCATCAACATGGCCAGTGCTCATGACGCCGTTCTCAGCGTTACTATCCCACTTCTATGTCTCCTTGAGAAAACTCTTCGGGCGATGATGGAGGAGGATGTGGCACAGGAGGAGGAAGAGGGATCATTTCCACGGTTATCAGGCCAGTCATTCACAAGTGGCTCAGAGGGTGGGTTCCTGCATCAAAATAGGCCAGCTACACAATTGTCCAGCCAAGGCACAGTTCTGGAGGATGAGGGGGAGGATGAGGAGGAACCGTGTTCACAGCAGGGTGGCACCCAAAGCAGCTCAGGGCCATCACTACAGCATGGCTGGGGGATACTGAGGACACAGATGATACACCTCCCACAGAGGACAGCTTGTAGTTGCCTCTGGGAAGCCTGGCACACATGAGTGACTACATGCTGCAGTGCCTGCACAACGACTGCTGAGTTGCCCACATTCTAATTTGTGCTGATTACTGGTTGTCGCCTCCCTGCTGGATCCCCGTTACATGGACAACGTGCCATCCTTAATTCCCTCACTGGAGCGTGATCGGGAGATGTGCGACTACAAGCGCACGCTGGTGGACGTGCTGCTGATGGCATTCCCACCTGACAGCGGGGGCTCAGTGGAAGCACAAGGTGAAGGCAGAGGAGGAGGAAGAGGTCGCCAACGCAGCCAGGGCACCGCCAGCCCTCAGAGGGCAGGGCTAGCATGTCCGAAATGTGGAAATGCTTTGTCACCACGCCACAACAACCAGCACCTCCAGCTAATACGCAACGTCTTAGCAGGAGGCATCATTTCAGCAACATGGTTGCTACCACCTCCTTCTCCACCGCCGCTTCCACCAACCCTGCCACGTCCACCGCCTTCTTAACCTCCCACTCCATATGGACCTCTCCTCCTAGTTCAAGATTATTATTTTTATTTATTTTATTTTAAGTAATTTCCTATCCACATTTGTTTGCAGGACATTTGGCATGCTCTTACCCACATTTCGATGCCTTTTGCAGCCCTCTAGCCCTTTCCATTACTTTTTTAGAGCCATTTTAATGCCCCAAAGTTCAGGTCCCTATTGACTTCAATAGGGTTCGGGGTCAAGTTTGGTTCCCGAACTCGAACTTTGCGACGACGTTCGGCCGAACCTGAACTTCCAGGTGTTCGCTCAACTCTATTCATCAGGTCATCCTGTCACTTGTGCAGGCACTACTAATCATTTCAGGGCAGCAGACTGCCTAAACAGCAATGTGCAGCCCAGAAACAATGATTCTGTATGGAGACAAGGGATCGCTATAGAATGTAAACACAGAGGAGTCCTTCACTGAGCAAGCAGCCGACTGTCAGAAAAGGAAGCATTCCGGCAGCTCCATCGGCCCGTCTAAACCTGCCTTTAGTGACAGAATAATGCACTTCATTGATTCTGGAATAGTGTGCTGAAATTCTTGATTGTGCTTGGTTACTGGATGATTGTCAGGTCTAGATACTAAAGTTTCTTTGTACTAGTTAATTCACAGACAAAAACAATATAAAGCAACTGGAAAGTTCATCGCCAGCCGTAGCATCTCAATCCATGCGGCATGGTTCGCCAAAGAGGTAGTAAAACCGTGGCATGTGTCATTTGCGACGTTTCAGGAGCCAAACCCCCTTTCACATGCTTGAGAAAGGGAACTTGGTTACTAAAATGTTGCAAGTGACGTACGCCATGCTTTGACTACCTCAGTATTGAATGATGCCACACAGACAGACTCCACTGCCTGCTATGAACTTTCAAGTTGCACATTAAATGGACTGGTATGTGACTGCTCGTAGCTTGTTTTTGTCTGTGAGTTAAGTAATACAAAGAAATGTTTGGATATATACTTGTCCCTGGCTATTTCTGTCTTGTGGAAAGGAATGGTGGGTCCTATATACAGGTAATTTCCAGCTGCTAGTATTAAAGGGTAGTGTGGTAGATATTAAAGAGTCTAAGAGGAAGAGAGGTCAAAGGTCAGTGTAATATGGTCCCACAGAGAATATATTAGATATACATATGATCAAATGTGCTAGGAAACTTAGTCAATTTAAAATCACAAACTATTAAGAGGTGTAGTTTCTCTTATGTATATTAATGTTTGGATGTTGTCATATCAAGAACGGCAAAGTATACAAGAGGTGTAACCTCCCTTTTGCATAATAATGTTCTAACGTGGTCATATCTAATAATATAGTGACAAGATTATCTATAAAAAGACATTGATATCTTTGTCCTGCAGTAGACTGCGGCATTTTAAGCTCTGCTAAAGGGGTTGTCTCATCACAGACGATGGGGGCATATCGGTAGGATATGCTCCCATTCTCTTATAGGTGCAGGTCCCACTGCTGGGACCTGCACCTATATCGGGAACGGAGCCCCGCAAATTGGTGGCTGGAGGACTCTGATCCAGCCACCATCAAGCACACTCCCCATAGAAATGAAAGGGAGTGCACTGTCCATGACTGGCCACCGCTCCCTTTTACTTCTATGGGCCTGACGGAAATATCCGAGCCAGCGAGCTCAGCTATTTTTAGCGGCCCAATAGAAAATGAATGGTAGGACGGCTGCACATGCGCAGTGCACCCTCCAGCACTTTCAGGGCGATATGCCCCTATTGTCTGTGATGATATTTTATTCGAGAGAAACGTTACCATTACCATTCCACCACTTAATTTAAGACTACTTAATTATTTTTAAGTCCGCCTGAGTTTTCAATCAACTCTGTATCCAGTTCAGTTGTTTATATAAAGAAATGGACATGTTAATGCCTTTCAAGAAGAATCTTAATCTACTTCAGTTACATAAAAGGTCCAAAAAGTGGTCATCCTAGCTACAAATGAGGACCTCTACTATGATACAGCAGTCAAGAGTGCCTCTAATTGCATACCTTCCATGTGGTGGTATACCTCTTCCTTCATGCACATGTCTATTATACTCTCCCCACCCTTCACGGATCTCTCTTCCATGGTGATCTGGATAATTCTGAAATTAAGTATGATCGTAAGAACTAAATAGAGAAAATCTACTAAAGTGGTTTTGCAAAATATTATGATCCAGATGTTTGAACACACAATTTTTTTTTTTATAATCATACTCACATGTTTCCCTCCCATGCCAGATCGGGAGTCATCCCTCCTAGAAGAAGAATATCAAGCTTTAAAATCTCAAAATGTACTGAAATATTTAAAAACATGGGCACAATCTATAAAAAGACAAAACAAAATTATATGTTCTATTTGATCTATAAAATGAAGAAGAAGAAGAAACCCCACATGCTATTTTACCAGTTGCCTCATAATCTGTAGGGTTACATAGTGGGGTCCATTGCTTACAAAGAAAATGTAGTTTTGCTTGCAACTCATTGTGATAACACAGATTTAGAAAGAGAGCCCTGGCAAGGCACATTTACATGTGCCGATGGAGCAGGCAATTATTAGGAAGGGACCGTTCCTTCCCAATAACTGCCTGCTCGTAAGTAGAGAAAAGAGCTGCATTTACATGCTGCAATCTCCTGCACTGTATGGGGATGAGCGATAGCTATTGCCATTGCTCATCCTCATACGGATTCATTTTTTCTAGGATGGTTAATAACACTGCACAATCTGCTGCCTAGAAAGATCAGCAGCATATTTACAAGGGCAAATTATCGGGAACAAGAGTTCGTAGTAATGTTTGTTTGCAATAATCTGGCTGTGTAGCATTAGGGACCATTCACAGAACCGGAATGGGAAATACGTTCTGTTTGTTGGAAAACCGTGGGAAAATCGTGACTTTATGATACAGTCAGTTGTCAGTAGTGATATATGTTTGAGGATCTATCCATCATTATAGATCCGCAAATACATATGAACTGTTTCATAAAACACTAAGACGATAATCAGTTCGGGTCAGCAGACTCTAGATTGGATCGGAAATACGCCCAACACATGGACAGGTTGTTGCAAACTTAACACCTTAGTGAGCAAGTCTGCTTGGACCTCAATAAGCAAGCCAGATTTTGGAAATCTGGCAGGATCACTTTAGCAGAGAATGGGTCTGTAAAGGTTTTTCATAAAAATCATGGGGCTCATTTATTAAGACCGGTGTTTTAGATGCTGGCCTTAATAAACCCTTAAACTGGCGGTGGATCGCTGATGTTATGTAGAGGCTGATTATTAGGTGGTATATATAGCTGTGCGTCCTCCTCCTATCATCAGTTGCTGGATGCACATAGATGTGACTAGGAGCAGCACACTATATTTGCAGGGTCTGCTCTCCTTAACATAGATGCCCAGCAGCATAGGTAAGTTTAGATTAGGACCTGCCGGACTGAGACCACCTTGGCGTGGGTAGGCAGGCACAGATGTGTTTGGATCTATCAGAATTATTGAATATAAAAATATACGAATTGCAATATAGACAGATATATGTGCTGTTTGGAAGCCAACTGGTCAGATTGTAAAAGGGGAAGGGGAGTTCAATCTCCTTTGGACTGAAACTCACTAACTAAGAGATTAAGGAACTATGAAGAGACTTGGTTTGCAAACTTAGGAGTGTTTGTACAGTCTGCTCTTGTGAGAAGAAGGTTTCAACAGACACAATAAAAGGCATATGCTTAGGCAAGAAAAGTATAACGAATCTAAAGTTACTATGTATTGTAAGATTTATATTAGTAATAATGTGAATGGATTTCGGGTTTTATATCATAGATTTTAAATACGGGGATTTTAAATGACAAAAGTGTGGAAAAGATATATTCATTAGTGTTAGAATTGGGGTGAAAATTCCAATGTAGTTTTAGAGTGTTATATCAGAGACTGGGGTGGGTAGTTTTTAGAAAATCTCTTCAAGTGGAATTGTAAAAACAAGGGTTTAGAAGCAAACAATGGATTTTCACAGAGACCATAAGTGTTTTACTAAACCGTTTTTCTCTCAATGAATAGGAAATGGCATTTGTAATGTGTGTTTTTAATAGAAGAGGTCTTAGTCCTGTCTGGAGAGTATACTTAAGATGTCTGTGGGAATAGAGGTCTAATCCTTGATACACACATGTTTGTGTTCTATTGTTAGGAAGTGTTGTCCAGAAATTTAGGTTAAAAGTTAAATTTTTCCCTTAACAAAAACATAAGAACTAGCTGTAAGGGTACTTTCACACTTGCGGCAGAGTGAAATCTGCACACAAACAGAAAGCATTTGAAGACAGACAAATGCATTACAAGAACAGATGTGTCTCTCCGCTTGTCATGTGGAGAGACGGATCCGTTATATATTTTTTTAACACTTTTACCGGTCTGCGCATGCATGTATTTTGAATGCTGGATCTGGCAATAATACATTCCAATGGGAAAAAATTACGGATCCGGAATTTTGGACGGAGATAATACCGCAGCTTGCTGCGGTATTATCTAAATCCTGAAATGTCAAAAAGACTGAACTGAAGACATCCTGAACTGATTTCTCTCCATTCAGAATTGTAGTAAAATTCCACTTGACCAGTAGGGTCGAGTAGGGGTATGGACCGTAGGCGCAAGAACACAACCAGATGGTTACGGTGCAATGGAATTTTATTGAGACAAGGCGTTTCAGGGTTCTGGGGACCCCTTTATCATGTCTAAAATTATGTGCATGGAGAAATAAAGGGGATATGATAGAAAACAAGGACATTTTCAAAATAAGAGTATAAAAACGTGATTTGCACTAAAAACATTTAGACAAATAAATATATATTTAGGTCTCTATCACAGATTATCAATGAGGGCTAAAAGAATACAGGATGGTAAAAGAAACTTGTATGAAGGAATAAATAAATAGATGGATAAAACCATGGAGCAGTACATGTAAAATGTAAGAGACATTGATATATGGTAATGGGAATTATGTTGGTTGGCTGCTAGCACTGGAAAAGAGGGAATTATCAGTAGAATAAATAAGTAATAGAGTAAGTACATACAGGGATAAATGACTAAAGCGAGTAACTGCAGTCATAGACATATAATGAATAAATAAGGGTACTTTCACACTTGCGTTGGTGCGGATCCGTCTGTTTATTTGCACAGACGGATCCGCACCTATAATGCAAACGTTTGTATCCGTTCAGAACGGATCCGTTTGCATTAGGTTTAAAGAAAAATCCGGATCCGTTTTGAATTACATTGAAAGTCAATGGGGAACGGATACGTTTTCAAATGCACCATATTGTGTCATTGAAAACAGATCCGTCCCCATTGACTTACATTGTAAAAAAAATTGATCCATTAGGCTCCGCCTCTTCAGACGGACACCAAAATGCTGCATGCTGCGTTTTGGTGTCCGCCTCCAAAACGGAATAGAGGCGGAACGGAGCCTAACTGATGCATTCTGGACGGATCCTTATCCATTCAGAATGCATTGGGGCTTAACTGATCCGTTTTGGACCGTTTGTGAGAGCCCTGAAACGGATCTCACAAACGGAATCCAAAACGCTAGTGTGAAAGTACCCTTAGTAAATTCATGAGGCAATACATAAAATAGATACGATGATAAACGAGGGAATTAATAAATCAATTCATAGAGCTAAAATAAAGAATTAAATAAATTAATTCATAAGGCTATACATTGCTGCCTAAAGTGTACATTATGTATCACTTGTATGAATTAAAATGTAACTTTTTAATATGAGCAGGTGGGATATATGTGTCCATTGAAAAAGCCAGCTATACCTGTGGGCTGTTAAGGAGAAAGTTCGCGTGCAGCAGCACGTGGGGCATCCCAGTGGTGATGTGCTGCAAACGCACGTTCGTACAAGGGATAAAAGGAGGAGAATAGGCGGGAATCGTGACGGTGGTTGGGCTGTCTTCCTGGTAGGGCAGGGACAGCCAGGGGGTAGGTGAATAAGCCAGGCTTGTGGGGAGTGGCTTGGGCGGGGACCGACTAGCGAGTAGGCAAGGAGCAGGTAACTGCGTGCAGGGTCCAAGCATGGTCAGCATGCAGATGGAACCACTAACATCTGCACAAACATCCATACTCCAAAAGGGTCTATCTTTTTATCCAGCAGAGAAATTCAATGAATTTGAATTATTTGTGGATCTCAATACCTTCATCCGTAAACTCACTCTACAGAGACATTTCACTATCACAAATAGGCATCTAACTGCGGATAAAAAAAAAAAAAAGGATTCTTCAGAATCTATGGGAGACGCTCTCCCTCATCACACACCAACCTGAAACCAAAATCCGCATTCTATCCCATCCATCACAAAGGGAATCATATTAACAACTTCTTTTCCTTAGTGTCACTAGAAGTGATAAGTATTAACAAAGATGTAAAGATCAAGAATAACCTCACTGCTAAAGAAAAAGAAGCACTTTCGGCACTAAGTAAAAACGAATCGCTGGCCATTAGAAATGCAGACAAGGGAGGGGGGGATTGTACTCCAAAAGAAAGACGACTACATTGCGGAAGCATGTAGAATTCTGGACGATCCCACCTATTATGAACCCCTCCCTCTCAACCCACTTGATGAGGACAAAAGAGCCCTCTTGTTGCTGCTAAATGAAGCCTAAGAAAATAATATTCTCACCAAAGAAGAAAAAGAATATATAACTATTGACCATACGAATACAGCAACATTTTATCATTTACCAAAGGTACACAAAAATTAGAAGAATCCCCCTGGAAGGCCCATAATTTCGGACATAAACTCCTTGGCTAGCAATCTCTCACACGATGTTGATATTTTCTTCCAGAAACACTTCACAAGCTTGCAGTCATACCTAAGGGACTCTACACAACTCATCACACTTTTGAAAAAAGTAGACTGGGATCCATCATATAGGTGGTTGACACTGGACGTAGCGTCACTATATTCTAACATCCCACATGAGGTGGGCATTTCATATTGATGCATAATGTATTCGTGTTCGAGGGCAAGATCTACAGACAGCGGAAAGGGACCGGAATGGGACAATTTGAAGAGACATTTTTATTTAATAACCATAACTGGAGGGATTCGATCATCTTTTATAAAAGATACATCGATGATTTGGATTTTATCTGGAAAAGGGAGCGAAGAAGAAGCCCAGGCATTTGTGTCCTATTTAAATGACAACACATTGAATCTCAGTTTTCACAGTAAATAGCTCAACCACCTCAATAAAATACTTGGACCTCATTTTATACTTCCAAGATAACACAATTATGACAAATAACATTTTCAAAAAAGTGGATGGAAATAGCTACCTTGATTACGAGAGTGCACATTATAGAAAATGAAAGGATAACATACCTTTTAGTCAATTTAAACAACTAAATTTAAGTGCATTAATACGGATCCGGAATTAAGCTAAACGTCGTTTCGGCGCATCGCCGGATCCGACGTTTAGCTCTGCGCATGCGCAACAGCAGTTTCAATCAGGGCCCCGGTGTAAACTGGGACTCCGATCGGTTACCATGGCAGCCAGGATGCTACTGAAGTCCTGGCTGCGATGATAAGTATTCCGCAGCAGTCTACTTACCTGCGCTGCGGCCTCCGGGCGCTCCTTCATGATGTCACAGGTCCGGGCGGTGCATTGATCTATAAGTACACTGCTGCAGAGTACCATGGCAGCCAGGACTTCAGTAGCGTCCTGGCTGCCATGGTTACCTGAAAGCATATTGAAGACTGATCAGGATCCTAATCAGTCTTCAAATGCTTTGGGGCGACTTGCGTTCTGACGGATCCGGCGGGCCGGAAGTGCCTGCTGGTCCTCAGAACGAAAGTGTGAAAGAGGCCTTAGCAGTTTCTATACCTTCCTCTCCTGACCTCCTTTATTTCCTCTTTCACTATTTTTCCCCGCATGGACTTTCTGCCTCGAGAGTCAACTGTGGTCTCCCTCATTCATATCCTGCCTTTACCATCTTCCTTCTGCGTGCTGACCGTGCTTGGTCCCTGCAAGCAGTTCCCTGCTCCTTGCTTACTCGCTAGTCGGTCCCCGCCCAAGCCACTCCCCTCAAGCCTGGCTCATTCACCTACCCCCTGGCTGTCCCCACCCCACCAGTTAGACGGTCCAACTACCGTCACGATCCCCGCCTGTTCTCCTCCATATATCCCTTGTACGAGCGCGCATTTGCTGAACACCACAACTGGGGCGCCCCACAAGCTGCTGCACGCGAATGGAATTTCTCCTTCAACAGTCCACAGGTATAGCTGGCTTTTTTAAATGGACACATATTCCCCCTGCACATATTATAAAGTTACATTTAATTTATACAAGTGATACATAATGTACACTTTACGCAGCAATGTATAGCCTTATGAATTTATGTAGTTCTTTATTTTAGCTCTATGAATTGATTTATTCATTCCCTCATTTATTATCGTATATTTTATGTATTGCCTCATGAATTTACTTATTTATTCATTATATGTCTATGACTGCAGTTACTCGTTTCAGTCATTCATCCCTGTATGTATTTACTCATTTATTTATTCTATTGATAATTCCCTCTTTTCCAGTGCTAACAGCCAACCAACATAATTCCCATTACCATATATCAATGTCTCTTACATTTTACATGTACTGCTCCATGGTTTTATCCATCTATTTATTTATTCCTTCACTCAAGCTTACCATCCTGTATTTTTAGCCCTCATTGATAATCTGTGGTAGAGACCTAAATATACATTTATTTATTTGTATAAATGTTTTTAGCGCAATCGTATTTTGAACAATTCCTTGTTTTCTATCATCCCCTTTTCTTATTTCTCCATGTACATTCTTTTAGACTTGATAAGGGGTCCCCAGAACCATGAAACGCGTTGTCTCAAAATTCCATTGCACCGAAAACATCTGGTTGTGTTCTTGCGCCTACGGTCCATACCCCTACTCGACCCTACTGGTCAAGTTGGCAAAAGATAAGGAGAAGGCGCTCATAGGACAGTGTGTATTCACAACCGGTTTAGAGATGTAGTTCAGCTCACCTTAGTGTGTTGTGCATTGGAAAACACAACACTTGTGAGAGTGAGGGTGGTCGGTGCTGCCAGTATCCACTCAGTCCTCATAGGTGGTTGCCATGGAGACCCCCAGGGTACTGATAAACAGGAAATGCGTACTGAGTGTACTAGTTAGGTACACTGTCTTGATACTGTATGGTGCACAAAAACGACCTTGGAGTCGGATGGTTAGATGTATGTTCTTTTATTGGATGACTGCGCGTTTCGGAGTTCATACACTCCTTTTTCAAGTCTTAGGGGGCCAAGCAGTCACAGGAACTATGAATCAGAAGGAGAACTTCTTAGACATGGTTGCGATGTGTAGCGCGGCTTGCGCGGCTTGATTCATAGTTCCTGTGACTGCTTGGCCCCCTAAGACTTGAAAAAGGAGTGTATGAACTCCGAAACGCGTAGTCATCCAATAAAAGAACATACATCTAACCATCCGCCTCAAGGTCGTTTTTCTGCGCCATACAGTATCAAGACAGTGTACCTAACTAGTACACTCAGTAGGCATTTCCTACTGGTCAAGTGGAATTTTTTTTTTTTTTTATATATTCTTTATTTTTCAAAATTTTTCAAAAAGTAGAATACAAGACAATGGTATAAGTCAAGTACAAGTAGTCAAGTGAAAAACATTTACAAGAATTGCATACTTGAGCTAGTTTCATGTACAGTAAAAGTAGTAATACCTATTTCGAATCAGCATAATGTTACATAAAGGACAATCAAACTAACAATAGTTAATCACTTATACGAAATATAGGAGTCCCCTAGAAGACTGGGGTATATATGAGGAGAGGGTAGCTAATAATAAGAGAAAGTTTAGGCAAATAAGAAGGAGAAGACGAAAAGAGGAAGAATCAGAAAAAGAGGAGAAAGAGAGGAGAGGAGGAAGAGGAAGAAAAGAAAGGGGGGAGGGGGGAACAAACCGAGGTGTGACCGCGTCCATCAAAATCAGGGTACACGTCCTTCATCAGCCAGAGGGCACCTCCGTCAGAGTGCGCCATGGGCACCACACCTTCCAAAATTTATCGTAAGTCCTGTTGATCTTGCTTGTCATTTCTTCAAACGTACAAATCAAGTTTACCTTAGCCTTCCATTCCTGCACAGAAGGGGGTTAGTGTCGAGCCAATGTAAGGGAACAAGCAATTTGGCTGCCGCTATAAGGTGAGACACTAGGTTACGTTTGGACGGTGAGTAGTGGGGGTGGGCAGTGCTAAGGCTATCATTTCCAATGAAAGCTTGATATCTGAGCGTGTTAATTTCTGTATAACTTCCTCTATCTCCCTCCAGTAGTTCTTAATCAGTGGACAATGCCACCAAATATGGGATAGGGAGCCAATATCACTGCCACACCTCCAACATTCTCTAGAAGTAGACAGGCCCCTTCTGTACAAAAAGTCAGGGGTCCTATACCATCTGGAGAGTAATTTAAAATGGTTCTCTTGCAACCGTACGCAAGGAGAGAAACCATGTGACGATGCTAGCACCTGTTTGACCTCTGCCTCATTTAGCGTCCGGTTTAGCTCCGTTTCCCACTCTTTAAGGTATAGAGGTTTCGGGGGTTCACCCCGGCCTTCCACCAACGAATATAGTGTAGACACCTTCCTAGAGGTTGCCAGAGGAGAAAGAATTAATTTTTCGAAATCAGTTAAGGACCTTTTAAGACAGTACCGTACTGTCAACTCCGCACACACACAGCTCTTATGTGGGTTTTTGCAAGAAAAAACCCAGGAGAATTGTCTAGTATAGATGATTCAATATTAGGAGTAATTTCCACCAGGTTTACCCGAGCAAGAGAAGACCAAAGCCTATGTTTATCTGGATTATCCCGGTTCAGGAGGTCTGGAATAAGACTAACTGGGGTCAAAGGGGACGGTGTGGGGGCCAGCGTTGGGCACATGTCCTTCCAAACTACACCAATTCCCTTAATCATGGGATCAACATTCATATCATAGCATATTGCCTTATTCGGAAGCCACAGAAACTTCTGCAGAGCCTACACTATGTTTGCAAATCGCGTGAACGTCAGGCTGTCTTTTGGGATCTATTAGTTCCATCCACCTATTAAGCTGGATCGCCCTATAATATCCAAGTGCATCAGGGACACCCAAACCCCTGTTTCTTTTATTTCTGATTAAGATCTCATGAGAAATCCTAGATTTCTTACCATTCCACAGAAATTTAGAGAACATATTACGTATAGTGGCAAAGAAAGCTTTGGGGAGCGATATTGGTACCAGCTGCATAACATAGAGGACTTTAGGCATTACATAGGCTTTTAAGATGTTTTTCCGTCCCATCCAAGAGAGATAGGGCAGATTATAGGACTGGAGTAGACGCTGCAGCTCCCTCAACAGAGGGGCATAGTTGTACTGATATAGATCACGCACATCTCTGGGGATCTGTATTCCTAAGTACTTAAGCGGTCCCGCAGACCAGCCAAACGGGAGGCGGGCTAGAGTCAGTCAGAGAGATATTAAGGAGCTCAGATTTGGCGTGGTTCACCTTGAAGTCTGAGAGCTGACTGTATTCATTTATGTTATCGAGTAGGGGTTCTAAGCTTTTCTCAGGGTTAGCTACCAGGAATAATAAATCGTCCGCAAAGGCAGTACATTTCAGTTCTCTGTGGCCGTAAGTAATGCCTGCTATGTTTGGTGACTGTCTAATCGACTGCAGCAACGTCTCCACTACTAAGATGAACAGGGAGGGGACAGGGGCATCCCTGTCGCGTCCCGTTAGTGATATTAAAAGTCGGTGAAAGTATTCCATTGACTTTCAATCTAGCATAAGGGTGTTGATACAAGGTGAATATGGCTTGTATGTACGGGACCGGGAAGGCAAAGCGTTGGAGGGTCAATCTCATAAATAGCCAATTGACCCTGTCAAATGCCTTTTCGGCATCGATACTGAGTAAGGCTAGTGGGATATTCCTGCTGCGTGCCATATGCAGAGCGTGGAAGATCCTGTGAGGGTTATCTTTGCCTTCCCGTCCTTTAACAAATCCCGATTGCTCCGCTCCGATTAGAACAGGCAGGATCTTGCTTAATCTACAAGCTAAGATCTTTGCCCATAATTTAAGATCTAAGTTCAAGAGGGAGATCGGGCGATAACTCCCACAGTTTTGGGGGTCCTTGCCTTCCTTAGGGATTAGTGTGACAAATGATTCCAGAGTTTGCTTGGGGAGAGAGGACCCTAGCAAAAAAGAGTTACAGACCTCCGTAAACCTAGGGACCAGGATATCTTGAAATTTTTTATAATATAAGAGTGACAAGCCATCTGGTCCTGGGCTTTTTCCTGGAGGGAAGCTTCTAAGGATACCATCTACTTCATCTACCGTTATTGGTCTAACTAGGTGTGAAGCCTCCTCCAAGGAGACAGTGGGGAGATGCAAAGATCCCAAAAATTCCTTGATCTTGCATTCTCTCGATTGCTCCTGGTCGAAGGACTCCGTTTGGCGGAGATTGTAAAGTGTGGAGTAAAACTCCCTAAACGCCCTAGCTATTTCGGGGGTGTCCTGTGTAAGAGTTTCGTTTGGCAGCTTAATGGAGGAGATGAACGATGTGTTCCTCACTTTCTTAAGTAAGGAAGACATCAGTTTTCCCCCTTTGTTGCCATGGGCAAACAGCTTATGTTGGAAATTTAAGAGATGTTTGGCTGCTTTCTGGTATAGGACCTCACGGAGTTGTGTCCTAAGCTCAATGAGTTGCAACTGGTGGTCATTGCGTAAAGAAGATTTATGGAGTTTTTCCACTGTTGCTATTTCGTCTAGCAGGTTATCTACAACCTTTTGCTGTTCTCTTTTAACTTTAGTACCTAAGGAAATATAACAACCCCGTACGAAGGCCTTGTGGGCTTCCCACACAATAGGTGGTGAGCTGTGTGTGGTGGAGTTATTCGCAAAGTATTCTGTCAGCTGGGTCCGAACCTGATCAAGATGAGAGCGGTTGAGGAGCAAAGATTCGTTCAACCTCCAATTCCAATCTCTTCTCGGTAGGGAGGCCAAGGTGAAAGTTGCAGAGCAAGGAGCGTGATCGGATATAGTGATGGGTCCTATCTCAGCCGACCTAAAAGATGGAAGCAAAGAGGCAGAGGTCAAGATATGGTCCAGTCGCTGATAGGAACTGTGAGGTGTGGAATAAAAGGAGAAATCTTTGTCTGTAGGATGAAGACAGCGCCATGCATCTACTAAATGTAGCTCATGTAGTTTTTATGTAGCTTGCTGAGAAGCTTTTGGGATATATGAGATCTGGCTGTAGAGAAATCCAGGACAGGGTCTAACACTAAGTTCAAGTCTGTACCTAAGATTATGTGTCCTTCCGCAAAGAGCTGAAGTGTGTCAAGCGCTTGTAGGAGCCATTGAACAGGTGATCTGTTGGGCACATAAAAATTGGCCAAGGTGAACTTACGGTCAGCAATGAGACCTTTAACTAGTAGAAGTCTACCTTCTGCATCTGAGTGTTGTTGACAGAAGGTAAACGGGACTGAGTGGTGGAGTGCAATTGCTACTCCTTTGGAAGCAGACACCGGTTGAACACTATGATACCAGAGCGCAAATGGACGTCTCGGCATCTTAGGCATGTTCTTCTGACGGAGGTGCGTCTCCTGTAGGAAGACGATTTGAGAGTGCAGTTTCCTAAGAGTAAGCATTACTTGGCTTCTCTTGTGGGGGAGTTCATGCCTTTCACATTAAATGTAGAGATCACTAGGTCAGTCATCTCAAAAGTGTATCGTGGCCCCACGTACAGAGAGAGATCTTTCAGGTGGATCTGCAGCAACTGAGTATAAGGACGTGGAGGCGATTGCACCTGGAGAATAGGGTTACAGGAGAGACGGGAAGGTAAGTAATAGGGGAGGCAAAGGGAGAAGGAGAGGAGAAGAGAGGAGAAAAGAGGAAAGAGGAAGGAAGAAAGCTGAGAAAGGAAAAGAAAATACTATGAAGTAGTAATTCAAAGTATACGCTCAGAAAGACTCTTGCAGGATGACAGTTAACCCCAAGAGTCAAGACTGATAATGTTAGATGATTATGGGTTGCTGGTCAGAACAGCTACCAGGGTCGTCCCAGCAAAGCAACGAGTGCAATGCGAGGACAACAGGTAGGGGGAAAAACACAAGTATAAACTTTAAGCCTGAACGCACAGTTGGCTTCACAGCCTTCTGCTATAATGTGTGTTCGTTTAGGCGACCCTATGGTGTACCAACTATCACAGGAGGAGGAGGGGGGATAAGGAGGGGGAAGGGATGGGAAGGTAGCAGAAGATATAAGGGGAGATATGAGGGGAGAAGGGGTAGGAGAGGGCATTTTAAGAGCTTTTAAGGTACTTATACATAAAAAGAAAAATAAAAAGAAGAGAGAGCATAAAAACATTAACTAAAACATTTTACGGATAACCAGAAGTGTACCCAAAACTGCTGTCATCAAGCCATCCGGGAATCAAGTATTAACAAGAGCTGGAACCTGGGCTCTATAAACAGTTTAAGAAGAATAGACTATAGGTATCTAAGTATAAGGTTCCCAGATCTATATTGGCAGGGACCTTCGTGGTGCAAACTAAGCAGGCATAGCAAATACAGATTGGAGAGGTCAGCTAGGTAGTCAACATGTTTGAGCTGCAGAATAGGTATCTGGAGAGGGACGACCATCTAGTGATCGCCAAGTGGGTATGTAGGGCAAATCACGAACCAGGGGCAAGTGAGAAACTTATACAGGAACATTCAAATAGGAGAATAAACATATGTGAAGCTCAGGGGTGCACGAGTGTCAGCGAGAAACTGTAAGTCGGGTGGGGGTATCTCCACTCACAGAGTCCCGACAAGGCAAGTGACCAAGGCAGGATACCCGAGAGTGGAGAGAGTAGAGATCGAGAACCAAACGGCCATGTGGGCCCATTATCACGACGACAGTCCCGCACATAAGTCTAACAACATTCCCTCTCAGACCCCAACTATACTAAACCAAAACGGAGCACAGAGGTTCCTCAGGTCGGCTGGTCTCCGGTTCCCGACAGACATTTCATGCGCTGGATTTTCCTCCAGGGTTCTTGCTGCGGTAAGGTCGGGAGCTCCGCAGGTCAGGCAACCGGGAGCCATGATGGAATGTCCAAGGGCGGTATGCCAATAAGCTCCCAGGCTTTATCCAGGTCTTCTGGAGAATGGATGACGATGCGCTTGCCATTCTTAAGAATGGAGAGTCCGAACGGAAACATCCAAGCGTACGGTAATTTCTGTGCTCGCAGGGCATCCAAGAGCGGCCTTAACAGGCGTCGCTTCGCGAGCGTAGAAGGTGCTATGTCCTGATAAATAGAAATGTCTGCCTCGCCGTACATAATTCTGCTTTTATTGCGAGCCGCCTCAAAGACTCGCGCAGTGTCAACATATGACAGCAGGCCACAAATAACATCTCTTGGCCTCTCATTCGGTCGCGGCTGGGGCCTCAAGGCTCTGTGTATCCTTTCTATGACAATCAACGCAGTAGAGTCTGTGTCCAGTAGGTCCGCGAATATTTCTTGGGCGACCTTGCGTAGCGATTCAGCAGCCCAGGATTCCGGCAAGCCTTTAATACGTATGTTGCGCCGTCGGCTGCGGTTCTCCTGGTCTTCCAGGAGTAGGAAAGCTCTATTGAGCTCAGCTGCATGACCATTCAGGCAGTCCGCCATTCCCGTGGCATGTGAGCGCAGGTCGTGCGTCGCTTGTTCCAGGGCCTCAACCCGGTGGCCGACCTGGGAGATCTCTGTCTTGATGTCTGCCAATTCGGTCAACACTGGCCTGATCGCCTTGTCAAGAGCCTGGCCGAGCACTTTTGTCAGAAAAGACTTGGAGACTGGGGCCGGGTCTTGGTCTTCCGACGCTACACATCGCTCACTGTCAGCTTCAGATTCTTCAGCGTCCGCTTCTACCATGCGGGCCGCCGCCATCTTGGCATGGGCGCCGGGTGAGTGCGAGGACCTCTTCTTGAGAAATTTCTGCATGTCCTGTTGCCCTTTGTGGGATCTTGGTGTGTCCGGAGGTTTCAGACCTCTATCCCTCCCGTATTTGACCATTGCTGAGTGGGTCACTGCAATTTAGAAGGCTGTTAATGCCAGGTCGTGGAGGAGCTGCTCTGTCACACAGCCATCCACTCTGACGGCCAGGCTCCGCCCCGGTCAAGTGGAATTTTAATGCAATTATTGACCCAACCAGCTATCTGCTATTCTCACTATCTGCCTTTGTTGCGGTTGCACCCAATATTGGTGCAACCTAAACAGGTGAGCACAACTAACCCCCCTATACAGGGAGGCAACTGATAATCTAACATATTCACCCTATGAAAGCCTTTTTTCTTCTTTTGGCCACCATTCGCTCTCCATTCAGAATGCATGGGGACAAAACTGATCAGTTCTTTTATGGTATAGACCCCCTATGACGGAACTCTATGCCGGAGAAGAACGCTAGTGTTAAAGTACCCTAATTGCAAAATTTTGTTACATAGACCTCCAGTGCAGTCTATTGGTGGGTTTGAAGTAAGACATGAGTTGTGAAATAGATGGGGGAGTAACAAATGTCATTAGTTATTGATAAACCTGATCAAGCCCCATTTGTCACCGCCAGTTCTGGGAGACGGTCGGTCAGAGGTTCCTCCCTGTCTTGTGTATGACATTCTTTGTTTTGGTTTCACTTTGCTCAGTTCCTTTCTCTCCCTCAGCTGCCTCTTATCTTGATTAATTGGCCTGCTTTATATTCCCTCTCATACTGCTCCTCCTTGCGGTTTATATTACTTCCTGGATGAAGTGTGTGCTGCTGGAGGCTTCAGTTGTTTTGCTCTAAGATAAGTGCATTCCGTTTACTTTGTGATTTGTTTGCTGGCTTGATTCTAGGTGACCCTGACTCCCTCTGTGCAAGGAGCCGGTGGCCGTTCCCCTCACTACTATAGGGAATTCAGGTGTCACTCAGTTATAGGTACAAGGGCATGTATCTGTCTACCACCGGGACTTGTACATGTGCACAGTAGTTTGGGAGAGTTCTTGGGGATTTATAGGGCCCTCCTATGCTTTTCTTAGTTTGGGATCAAACCAGTCTGCCGTTATTTATCAGTTCCTGCTAACTGTCCTCCATCCTTGACACCATTTCAGAGAAGGATAAAAGGTGGCATGAGCTGACAGGGGTGGATGCATCCAGGTTCATTCAAATTCATCCATTCAGTTACTTCCAGGCAGATCAATTGATTTAGATCGATCCATACATTCAGATCATCCATCTATTGATCCATTCGTCAACCTATCCAAGGAGGCAACAACAATAAGGAGACTAATAGGACCAGACCAGATTACATTCCTGAACCTTAATGCTGATCTCTTCCAGTCAGATTCTTTGGTACAAATATACATTTTTATCTATTTCAGGAAATTAATCATATTTATATATATAAAGTATCAACCATATTTTGTGTGTAGGATCTAGACTGAAAGAGGGGGGCTGGGAGAAATCAAGTGTATGGTTAAGAATTTGTTTCCTTGTGTTATTATTAACCCCTTAAGGACACGGCCCTATTTCACCTTAAGGACCAGGCCATTTTTTCAAAATCTGACCAGTGTCCTTTTATGTGGTGATAACTGTAAAATGCTTTTTCTTATCCAGGCCATTCTGAGACTTTTTCGTCACATATTGTACTTCATGACAGTGGTAAAATGAAGTCGAAAAATTTCATTTTTAGTTATAAAAAATATAAAAAATGTACCAAAAATCTTGAAAAATTTGCAATTTTCCAAGTTTCAATTTCTCTACTTCTATAATACATAGTAATACCGCCCAAAAAAAAGTTATTGGTTTACATTCCCCATATGTCTACTTCATATATTGATCATTTTGGGAATGCCATTTTATTTTTTTGGGACGTTACAAGGCTTAGAAGTTAAGAAGCAAATCTTGAAATTTTCAAAAACCCACTTTTTAAGGACCAGTTCAGGTCTGAAGTCACTTTGTGAGGCTTACATAATAAAACCAACCACAAATGACCCCATTCTAGAAACTACACCCCTCAAGGTATTCAAAACTGATTTTACAAATGTCATTAACCCTTTAGGTTTTCCACAAGAGTTAATGGCAAATGGAGATAAAATTTCAGAATTTCAATTTTTGGGAAAATTTTCCATTTTAATCAATTTTTTCCAGTAACAAAGCAAGGGTTAATAGCCAAACAAAACGTAATATTTATTCCCCGATTCTACAGTTTGCACGAACACCCAATATGTGGTCATAAACTGCTGTATGGCCAAACTGCAGGGCGCAGAAGGAAAGGAACGCCATATGGTTTTTGGAAGGAAGATTTTGCTGGACTGGTTTTTTGACACCATGTCCCATTTGAAGCCCCCCGATGCACCCCTAGAGTAGAAACTCCATAAAAGTGACTCCATCTAAGAAACTATACCCCTCAAGGTATTCAAAACCAGTTTTACAAACTTTGATAACCCTTTAGGTGTTCCACAAGAGTTATTGGCAAATGGAGATGAAATTTCAGAATTTCTATTTTTGTTACCTTGTCTCAAAAAAGTGTAATATAGAGCAACCAAAAATCACATTTACCCTAAAATAGTACCAACAAAACTGACACCTTATCCCGTAGTTTCCAAAATGGGGTCACTTTTTTGGAGTTTCTACTGTAGGGGTGCATCAGGGGGCTTCAAATGGGACATGGTGTCAAAAACCAGTCCAGCAAAATCTGCCTTCCAAAAACCATATGGCGTTCCCTTCCTTCTGTGCACTGCCGTTTGGCCATACAGTAGTTTACGACCACATATGGGGCGTTTGTGCAAACAAGAGAATCAGGGCAATAAATATTGAGTTTTGTTTGGCTGTTAACCATTGCTTTGTTACTGGAAAAATGGAGTGAAATGGAAAATTTGCAAAAAATAGCTGTTTTGGGACCGTTTTTATTTTTTGTTATTTACATCGTTGAACTGACAGGTTAGATTGTGTGCTATTTCTATAGAGCAGGTTGTTACGGACGCGACAATACCAAATATGACTACTTTTTAGGGTTTTTGTTTCAGTTTTACATAATAAAGCATTTTTGAAAAAATATTTTTAGTGTCTCCACATTCTGAAAGCCATAGTTTTTTTTTTTTTTTTGGGGTGACTGTCTTATGTAGGGGCTCATTTTTTGCGGGATGAGATGGCCGTTTGATTGGCACTATCTTGGGGTGCATATGACATTTTGGGCACTTGCTATTACACTTTTTGTGATGTAAGGTGACTGTGAAACTGCCATTTATCCCTGGTCATTGGAGAGGCATGCTTGCTAGCCTCTTACCCTGCGACTATGGCCCCAGTGACAGTTGGCATCCACAATGGACATTGCCTGTGACCTAATCAACATCCACAATGGACATTGCCTGTGACCTAATCAACATCCACAATGGACATTGCCTGTGACCTAATCAACATCCACAATGGAAATTGCCTGTGACCTAATCAGCATTCACAATGGACATTGCCTGTGACCTAATCAGCATTCACAATGGACCATGCATGTGACCTAATCAACATCCACAATGGACCATGCATGTGACCTAATCAACATCCACAATGGACCATGCATGTGACCTAATCAACATCCACAATGGACATTGCCTGTGACCTAATCAGAATTCACAATGGACATTACCTGTGACCTAATCAACATCCACAATGGACATTGCCTGTGACCTAATCAGCATTCACAATGGACATTACCTGTGACCTAATCAACATCCACAATGGACATTGCCTGTGACCTAATCAGCATTCACAATGGACATTACCTGTGACCTAATCAACATCCACAATGGACATTGCCTGTGACCTAATCAGCATTCACAATGGACATTACCTGTGACCTAATCAGCAAACACAATGGACCATGCATGTGGGGTTGGGATATATCTGGCTGTATGTTGATTGGTCGCTGTATTTTGTGTGCCTGTCCTCAATCAGGTCCCCGGGGAGTAGCCCTGGCTGGAGGACTTGCATAAAGGCCAAGCTTTGCCATTCAATAAAGAGAGTTCCTGCTTGACCCTCAAAACGAAGTGTCGTCTCGTTATTGGGGGGGATTTATTGTATGCTGTTCCAGTTTGACTGCTAGGAGTGTAAACCTCTTCATATGGTTTTTCCTATTCGGCTGTTTACCGCATTCATATGCTTCTCCGATTTGGTGGTTGTGGTGTCGGCTAGAGCGCTTGGAATCCTCAAGAAGTGCTAGGAGCATCTTTCAACGGAGGTACCCAGTCGGGGTGCCCGTCGATCCGTTACAGTGACAAAAATGGCTTTTGACACTGTATTAATTTTTTTATTTGCTGTGTTTGTGTTTAGCTGAGGGGTTAGGTCATGTGTTATTTTTATAGATTAGGTTGTGACGGACGCGGCGATACATAATATGTATACTTTTTATTTATTTATATAAGTTTTACACTAATATTTTTTAAAACAAAAAAAAAAATCATGTTTTAGTGTCTCCATAGTTTAGTGTCGCCATTTTTTTTTTTTGGGTGATTGTCCTATGTAGGGGCTCATGTTTTGCGGGATGAGATGGCGGTTCGAATGGTACTATCTTGGGGTGCATATGACTTTTTGATCGCTTACTATTACACTTTTTGTGATGTAAGGTGACAAAAAAATGGCTTAATTTTTTATGTTTACGGCGTTTATCTTTTTATTTATTTTGGTTTTACACAATAATATCCTTTTTGAATAAAAAAACATGTTTTAGTGTCTCCATAGTCTGAGAGCCATATATTTTTCAGTTTTTAGGCAATTGTCTCAGGTTGGGTATAATTTTTATGGGATGAGGTGACGGTTAGATTGGAACTATTTGGGGGGTCATATGACTTTTTGATCGCTTGCTATTACAGTTTTTGTGATGTAAGGTGACCAAAAAAAAAAGGCTTTTTGACAAAGTTTTTATTTAATTTTTTTTACAGTGTTTACTTGAGGGGTTAGGTCATGTGATATTTTTATAGAGCAGATTCTTACGGACGTAGAGATACCCAATATGTCTACTTTTTAGTTTTTTTTTTTTTACATTTAACACTAAAAAGCATTTTTGAAACAAAAAATCATGTTTTAGTCTGAGGCATAGTTTTTTTACTTTTTGGCAAATTGTTAGGTAGGGGCTCATTTTTTGCGGGATGAGATGGCGGTTTGATTAGTACTATTTTGGGAGGCATACGCCTTTTTGATTGCTTTGTATTACACTTTTAGTGATGTAAGGTGTCAAAAAATGGCTTATTTACACCATTTTTTGGGGAGGTTTTTTTATGGCGTTCACCTGAGGAGTTCAGTCATGTGATATTTTTATAGAGCAGGTTTTTACGGATGCGGCGATACCTAATATGTGTAGTGTATTTTTTATTTAGTGATATGTTTTTTTCATTTTTACTTTTTTTCACTTTTTTTCACTTTTTTTTTACCCAGACCCACTTGGTTCTGAAAGATCTAGTGGATCTGGTGTCTGTATAATACAGTACAGTACACTATATAGTGCACTGTGCTGTATTTTGTACTTTACAAAGTCTGAATAGACCTTTAGCAGGTCTATTCAGACTTTCAACACCATGGAGAGCAGGACGCTTCTGAAAGCGTCCTGTCTCCATGGCAACCATCACCCGCTGCCATAAGAGAGCAGCAGGTGATCAATGGGGAGGGAGGGGAGCTCCCTCCCTCTGTGATCCCATCCTGTTGGGGGGCTGCAAAGGCACTGCATCCCCCCGATGGGAGAGGGAGCTCCCTCCCTGTTAACCCTTCCATAAGGGGTTAAACGGCTGGCATCTGATCAAGCACAGATGCCAGCCGTTTCTATCAGAGTGTCAGCAATGTGCTGACACTCTGGTAGATCCACTAGACACCAGGGAATAGACAGAGGAGGCGGGCAGGGGATCGCAATCGCGAGCCCGCCTGCCGCACCGCCTCCCACAACCACCCCCCCCCTGCACCCCCGCCGCCTTTAATATGATTGGGGGCTGCAGGGAGGGTTAAAATGTATAACTTTGGGGGCATTAACACTTTGATCCCCGCGGGGATCAGGGATAGCGAAAAGAGCAGCGATCGCCCATACGGGGGTATCACAGGACCCCTGGGCATTGTAACAAGGTACCTGCTGAATGATTTCAGCAGGTACCTTGTTCCGATCACTGCCGGCTGAGCAGCAGTGATCAGAACTACTCATGACGTACCGGTACATCATGTGTCCTTAAGGACTCGGGAAACATGCCGTACCGGTACGTCATGTGTCCTAAAGGGGTTAAGATATCCAATTATATTATTGATTAGATTTATATTCTTTAGGTTTATTAATTGCATATCCTTGTTCATCACCATTTTATTCTCATTGATTTTATATTTTAGTCTATTTGCACTGAATTATTATTATTATTATTATATATATATTTTGTATACCTGTCTCTTTTTGTCTTCAATTCAGCGGAGATAAAAGAGCTCTAATTAGCTCTTGTTTTGTTTATGATAATAAGTTGGAATCTCTTATTATAGATCCTGACTTGTTTACATAAATAAGACTTTCAGAGCAGTATAAATATTCTGACAGTTTTGAGGCACTACTGAGATCTGCTTGTAATTGAAAGGAAAAAAAAATTATTATTGCGCAAATTGAAAATGTCTGTGGACAATAGTGAGGCTAGCCAAGTCAGGCAGGATGCTGTAGTAGTTAAGACTGAAATGCATGGTAGAGAAACTCAAGAATTAATAAAATATCATGTGATGTCATTTATTAAAAAGATTGTATATTAAGAAGGAGATAAGGGCAGTAGGTCTGGAGAAGAAAGCTGCAAAATATGCAGATGATGCTTGGTCTGATGAATCAAGGTGTGACGACCTGTCACATTGCTCAAGCTAAACATAAAAAAAGATAAGGGTATATTAATACTTGGCCTGAAAATATGTATTTGATTTGTGAATTGGCCGAACAATTAGAGAAGGCAAAGCATAAGAATGGTCAACAGGCTGATAAAGTTGATAAATTACTAAAAGAGATAGATGAGTTGGAGATTAAGGCCGCCATTGTTTCTGCTGAATTGGCACAATGGTCTGCTAAATTATCAGAATGTTGTGACAGAGCTAATCAAAATAGAGAGGTGATCAAAACTCTTGAATGGAAATTAGGTCAGGTCTCTAGTTTTTTTTTTTTTTTTTGATATTTTTTTGATATTTTAATCCTTTATTTCAATATTAACAACATATAAAGTTTACAAAATAATAACATAATTGCAAAATCAACCCACCCCTCCCCCTTGCAGAGGAAAAAAACAAAAAAAAAAAAACACTAAATTCATCAAACACCCCATTCCTTCCAGATACTATCCCACTTTTCATAAGATCCTCTTTGTCTATACAAAATTTTTTCATAACTTTTAACCTTAGTGACTAAGTTTAGCCAATTTTTGCAGTCTGGAGCGGAGGGAGAAAACCATTTTCTAGCTATAAAAGCCTAGCTAAAAACAAAAGTTTAGTCAACAATCGGGACTTCAAAACCTGGCAGCTAACCTCCGATAGGTCCCCTAAAATCCATACCTTGGGAGAAAAAGGAATATCCACATTTAGTCTTTGGAGTAAGGTTCTTTGAACCAACTTCCAGTATCTGCTCACCGATGGGCAATCCCAGAACAGATGTAAATGGTCTGCCCGGGACTGCCGCAGCGGGGGCACTCAGAGGAAGCTCTTAATCCTATCCTATGAAGCCACAGAGGTGTTACATATATTTTATGCATAATATTAAACTGTACTACCGTGTGATTAAAATTGTGCGAAACCCAACTTAAATTGTCACCTACATTCTCCCAATCCGGGAACCCGAATCTGACAGTAAAGTAGACCAGGATCTTTGCCCTGGAGATAAACAATCCGTGAAATAATTTTTATAAGGTACCTATAACAATGTGAGATTCTAACTTTCATACCACCCTTCTTTTGAATCAACTTGTGTAAAAATTCAGGAGTGTCTATATTAAATAAGTGCTTATCAGAAATACTAAGCAGTGCCGAACGAAGTTGAAAGTATGCATACCAAACCACCTCACCTACATTCTCCTCTTGTTCTAGCTCCAAACGAGTAAGAATCTGCCCATTTTTAATCACTTGACTCAAAAATAGATATTCTTATTCTTCCAATATTGCTGACAATTTAAGTCATCCAAGCTCAATAACTTTTGGTTATGCCACAATGAGGTACAAATCAATGATGCACTAACTTTCATCCAACTTTTAATAACCCTCCATGCTTTCATAGCCATTCTGCAGAAGGGTTTATATTCATCCTGTATCTTACCTATCTTAGAGGTCAGGTCTCTAGTTAGAAAAGTCTAATGCTGATTTAGAAAATCACTAAACTGTGTAAAGTAATTAACACTGAAGAGGACAGTTTTCTGCTACAGAGGGATCTGGATAGATTGGAGGCTTGGGCAGAGAAATGGCAGATGAGGTTTAACACTGACAAATGTAAAGTTATGCACAAGGTTAGGAATAATGCAAGTCACCCGTACATATTAAATGGTAAAACACTCGGTAACACTGACATGGAAAAGGATCTAGAAATTTTAATAAACAGCAAATTAAGCTGCAAAAACCAGTGTCAGGCAGCTACTGCCAAGGCCAATAAGATAATGGGTTGCATCAAAAGGGGCATAGATGCCCGTGATGAGAACATAGTCCTACCACTTTACAAATCACTAGTCAGACTACACATGGAGTACTGTGTACAGTTCTGGGTTCCAGTGAGCAAGACAGACATAGGCAGACATCGCAGAGCTGGAGAGGGTTCAGAGGAGGGCAACTAAAGTAATAACTGGAATGGGGCAATTACAGTACCCTGAAAGATTATCAAAATTAGGGTTATTCACTTTAGAAAAAAAGACGACTGAGGGGAGATCTAATAACTATGTATAAATATATCAGGGGTCAGTACAGAGATCTGTCCCATCATCTATTTATCCCCAGGACTGTGACTGTGACGAGGGGACATCCTCTGCATCTGGAGGAAAGAAGGTTTGTACACAAACATAGAAAAGGATTCTTCATGGTAAGAGCAGTGAGACTATAGATCTCTCTGCCTGAGGAGGTGGTGATGGTGAGTACAATAAAGGAATTCAAGAGGGGACTGGATGTATTTCTGGAGTGTAATAATATTACAGGCTATAGCTACTAGAGAGGGGTCGTTGATCCAGGGAGTTATTCTGATTGCCTGATTGGAGTCGGGAAGGAATTTTTTCCCCTTAAGTGGGGAAAATTGGCTTCTGCCTCACAGTTTTTTTTTTGCCTTCCTCTGGATCAACTTGTAGGAAACAGGCCGAACTGGATGGACAAATGTCTTTTTTCGGTCTTATATACTATGTTACTATGTTAATGTGAGAGGCTAATTAATGAAAATAACAAAATGCAAAAAGAGATCGTTTACCAGGATCCAGAATATATTCAATCCAGACAGAAACAATATGCCTGTAAAGGTTAAACCTTCAGTATGGAGGTCAGAGGCAGAAAGTGATGATGGTAGCCCCTATGAAGAACAAATCTTTATAAAGGAATGTTCTCTTCCTAAATTGAAACCCATTTCTCCTCCCAAGTTCTCCAAATGGTTGTCCCATGAGAATGATAGGAAAATCTATCAACCTATGGCTGATACCACCAAAGTGATAAAATTTCTAAAAGAGACTGTGGGTTTGTTTACTAAGAAGGGATCGCCTTCTATAATTAATCATATAGAAACCTATGAAGAGGCGAAAACCCTACATTTAGAACGCGATGAACAGAAAACAATTTATTTATTGGGTGTTTGAGCCAAAGCACTGGTACTTCATTAATTCCCTAAGATATATGGGCAAAAATACCTGGTCAGAGGTAGTGTCTGAAATAAAGACAGAGTTTGGTCCCTATAGGTCAGCCACTGCTGCATGGAGGGCCATGTTTACCCTGATATGTCGGCCTATTCAAAGTCCAAGGGAATTTTTGTCAGTTCTCAAAAATGCCTATAGCCAGGCTGAGAAAGATCCTAATTTTGAAAGCCATGATTTCATTCAGATGTTTATGATGCTTTGCTCAATAAAATAAAATTCATATTGGCCAGGTATTACCATCCCAGACAAACTCTGGATTGGCTGCTGACAGAGTACAACTCTGTACGCCGCATTACAAAATAGCAAAGAGTCTCAAGAAAGGAGAGTTAAAAAACCGAATGATGAAATAGCCGGGACTCACCAAAAAGGGATCAGGGACAGTTTCAGGCCGCTAGGAGGAGATATGCTGAGGTTGTAAAAAGCTCCAGACCTCCCCATTCAAATAAAGTTCAGCCTAGGCCGGATGGTAATAAGGTGCCGAATGTAGAGGAAAGCTTATATAAAAAGAAACATTTTGTAAATAGACGATTCCCTCCTGTCAGAGGATTAACAAGAGAGGATAGTACAGGAGATTCCAATGTGACCCGGAAAGAGTTCAAAAAGGCTCTGTATCAGAAGATTCTGGCAAATCATCATCATCTAAATTCCAAAATCAACCTCCAAAAGGTTATGGGAAAAATTTAGGTAATTTATATGATCGAATGGATCAAGTCCAGAGCCAGTTTGCAGTAATGATGCAACGGATGGAAGTGTTATCCAAATCTCTTACTGCTAAACCAAAAATCAATTTTAAGGAGCAGAAACACCTGTAGAAAGCCCTCCCAATTATAAATGGGGGAAACAGGTAAGCTTATCAAATCTTGCAAAGGCCGATGGTTTAAATGTAGGCAAAAGTGAACAAAATACCACAAGTGTCAGTATCCCTGAAAATAATTTAACCTTTTCAATGCCAAGTGGCAAGGGGAGGGGCGACATGTTTGTGTTTTTATCTTGCAGCCTACAGAGTCTTCAGCTGTGCAGAGCGTGACAGTGATCATGAACAATTCCTAGTGGGGATTGAAAAGGTGGATGATTATGTGTTCTTTCCCATACAGGTTAATAACATGGGTAGAGGTAAACGGGCTAAACTGAATTTATGCCAAGAGAACAGTTATATTAGTAGGGACCTACTAAAACAATTAATCAATCCTAGGATAATTAGGTATCCAAATCCTCAGGATCACTGGGTCCATGAATTGGGCGATGACTCCGATAGTCATAATGTGATTGCAAAATGTATGTTATCCATTTCTATTGCTGGTAAATGAGGCACTCATTTATTTCTGATATTCAATGAACCACGATATCAAACGTATATTTGCAATGATATATTTCACCGTTTTGCCATACATATGGATATGGTGAATTCCACATTGTGGACTAGATTAAAAGAAAATCCTGATAATTTCATGGATAAACATGAAGCCCTCAAATCATCCCAGATACTGCCATATGCAGTCAGTATATTAGTCCCAGAAGAGGTTAGTATCCCTCCAGGTACTCATAATTTCTTGTTACCAATTCAGGTATCAAAAGGCCAGAAATTAAAGAATTCTGATGCATTCAAATGCCTATCCAACAGAATGCAAAAATTATAAATTTCAGTAAATGCTATGCCTACGGTGAATTTACAACCCTGCAAAACCCAAATAATTGTTAATAATGGCATGCCAACCGAAGTCCAATTGTCTAAAGACATCATAATTGGTATGGCTTTAGATTCAGATTATTATACCTTTGGGTTTCAAAATGCAATTATTGGCCTAATACTTGAATCATATCTCACCAAGGAGCAAATGGTTGAACAAACATTCTATTCTTCTCCTGAAGGATTGTTCACCATTAGTTCAGTATATCCTTTTAATCCTGAAGAAGGTATCTGCAAGGTGGAGGAATCCTCTCTTACCTTTGATCATACCTTTAATGATCAGAAAGCTGAGGAATATCGTGAGTTTGCCAAAAAAGGCTGGTAAGTCGAATCATGACCTCACTGACAGGCTTGAGAAAGCCAATGAAATAGGTCAACCTGAAGTTTTTCCAGGGTTGCCGGAGATGGTTCAGCGGCAAATATCTTTAGCTGATGGGTGTTCTAATGACCTAGAGCGCCAACAGTTAAAAGGAAATTCTCCTAGAGTTCAAGGACATCTTTGCTAAAGATTCCTATAATTGTGGTCTAACAGACATACACATTGCCAGAATTCAGACTGATCCAATGGCTCCTCCCGTTTATATCAAGCAATATTGTTGTCCACAAGCAGGTTATGATTTGCTAGGATAAATAAGGAATCTCAAGGAAAGAGGCATTGTAAGACCGGTGCACAGTTCTTATAACAATCCTATTCTGGGTATCCATAAACCGAATGGTCAGTGGCGTTTATGTGCTGATCATAGAAAGCTCAATAAACGTGTATATATGTCCGGCTGGCCCATGCCATATATCGGCCAATGCTTGGTGCAAATACAAGGCGCCAAGATCTTTACTACACTGGATTGTGCTCAAGGATGTTGGACCATCGAGGCAAGTCCTGAAGAATATAAATTGGCATTTACCTTTGGTAAGGAACAGTTCGCCTGGACCAGACTACCATTTGTTTATATAAACTCAGGTCATGAATTTGCTGCGTTCATACATAAGGCTATGCCTGATGCCACTGAAAGAGGGAATTTGACCTATGTGGATGACATTTTGTTGAAAAGTACATAATTTGAGAAGCATGTCCAAGAGATTAGGCATGTGCTTAATCAGTTGAGAGAGGTGTTAAAATCTCATTACAGAAAGCCCAGTGGTGTCGAACCAAGATCAACTTCCTGGGACATGAGGTTACTTCCGAAGGCCTAAATCCCCAAAAGAAGAAAGTGGAGGCTGTGATGAAGTCTAAAACGCCTACCAATGTCTGTGAACTGAGGTCATTTTTGGGTGTGATGAATTATTCACGTAAGTTTATCGACAACTATGCTAAAATCAGTAAACGATTGCTGAATTTACTGAAGGAAGGTGTGCCATGGACGTGGGGGAGGATCAGGAGCAAGCCATGATTGAGCTTAAAAGAAAGCTCACCCAAGCACCATGTCTAGCTTATCCAGAGTTATTGCTTATGCAAGTTAGTCTTTGTCACCTGTAGAGGTGAAATTCAAATGACTGTGAAAAAGTTGGTCAGGTCTGAGCATGGGGGGCGGGCGCGCAGATCTGAGAATGGGGGATCTGAGCACTGAGAGTCTGACACTGGGAGTCTGATTTGTGTTGTCTGATACGAGCATTGGGGGTCTGATTTGTAGGTCTGATGAGGTTTGTGGATCTTATTTTAGGTCAGATGAGAATTGGGGATCCGATTTAGGAGTCTGATCTGAGGTCTGGTGAAAAATATATTTTTTCTTTTTTTTTCTCTGCTAATGAAAAATAAGATTTTTTTTTTATCAGACCTCAGATCAGATGAAAAATCTTTTTTTTTTCCTCTTATTTTTCTTTGTTACAACCTAGGTGTATCTTGTAGGGCGAAAAATACACAGTGACTGTGTAAATGTATAGCTTGTGGCTCCTGGTAATCATCCTTTTTTTTTGGGCTCACTGTGTCTGTAAGGTTGGCCACCCCGGCTCTAGTGGATCCGTTGAGCCCTATAACCAGTCAATTGTCAATATCCTGAAGAAGTATGTTAAAGAATCAGGTAAAGACTGGGAAATTAAGTTACCTTTAGTGCTCATGGCTATTAGAGCCACTAAAAATGCTGCTACCAAGATGTCACCCTTTGAGTTGATGACGGGTAGGAGACTGGTACTTCCACATCTGTTGTATCGCACTTCAGATCATAACCTGATCAATGCAGCCACGACACATCAGTATGTGGAAAATCTCTGTCAACATCTTCAACAAGCTTTTGCGCAGAAGAACCTTGAAAAAGCAGCAGTAAGTGACAAAACTTAATACAATCTTAAGACCACTAAAAAGGAGTATGAGGTAGGTGATAAAGTGTAACGCTACAATTTTGCTCGGAATCGAGTAAAAGAAAGGAAATTTCTCCCATCATGGAAAGGTCCTTATGAAGTCATCAACAAAATATCACCTGTGGTCTATAAGGTGAAAATTAATAAAAATGATGGTTTTGTAGAGAAGTGGGTTCATGTCAATCGAGAGTTTGTCATCCCGGGTCTCAATTGAGAATAATGGAAGGTGAGACCGAAGAAAAAAATTAATATCTCAAAAGGATGCGATAAATGATTGAAATTATGATTTTTTCTTAGCTTGCAGATGGTCAGATTTGTGTTAAGTTATGAAGCATTCATACATAACCCAATTAGGAAAACTGTAAATGTTTTCAAGCGCATGTATTCATGCTCTCATTTTCTTTTATAGAAAAGTGACAGTCTGAACCCAAACGGCAATTTGTAAGGATGATGAATACCAAAGATACCGCTATCATACGAATCGTGTTGATCCTTGGAGCCCAGGTTAAGATGGAACCTATCATCAAGCCGGGACCATCATCAGGAATTATGTTACAGGATGCTCTGAGATTCTGGTCAGTGGAAAAGATGATTTTATTTCAGAAAATCTTTTGAGTTTGGATCCGAGGACATCTATTGAGAGGAAATTAAACATATCTCAATCACTGCGCAGAGGAGACTGGGATTCTCAGATTCTTCAAAAGGAATCCGAATGGGTTTATCGTTTTAAATCCCAGTCTCCTCGCGGGATGAATTAAAGGTTGACCTTTTCATGCTTCCTTTGAATTTTGAGGCTTTGGAATTTTTTGACCTAGTGATAAATTAACGGATCTAGGGAGTCCCTTCTGTTTTGGACACCAGCCTTTTTCCAAATATCAAAGCGGGAAGAGTCATTGTTTTGACATCTATGCATTACTTGCTGGTTAGATTAATTCCCACTATCTATTGGAATTTTCTTATATCACTATTGTATCCTTTCAATATCGTGATGCGAACACACACCATGAACTATTCATGTATAGCAATTTGATGCAATGAATATATATCTATAACATTCACTTCACCCATAATTCTCCTCATATACGGAGATGATATAAATTTTAAATATCTAGTCTATATTAATATTTAAAGTGGTCCCTTGATACTGGGAACTAAAACAGAAATATATCCCATATGTGAGCGCCGCAGGTACTTGGTGGTCCGTAACTGTCAACATATAAGTTGTAATACGCATGCACTGCTTGCCTGGGAGTCGCGCAATCCCCGAGCAGGAAGTAGCAGGCGGTGGAACGCACAGCATGCCTTGGCGTGCGCTCCACATAGAGGAAATCAGTTACCCTTCAGGTATATATTAAGAGGGAATAAGCCCCGATACATGTGCATCTGATATCGGGAGCTGCACACATCGGGCGCGCACATCTCCAGGTGGCACAAAGCATTATAACAGCCCTGTGAGTACAGGACAAGCGGACTCTGGATCTTGGGGTATATTGTGTTTATATCAGACATTTAGAATGTCCTTTACTTTACATAGGTACACATCTGAGACATGAAAATGTGCCTTACTGATGTCGCTATGGAACCCAAGGCCAGATATGTATAATTACCTCTTTATTCGGCTGTATGTGCGGGGCTCATATGATCTGTATGCCTGATACAGGTGGCTACATTTTTCTGTTCCTGGAATATATCTGCTATATATACTGATTGTATCAATCATGTTATGTGATACCTAAGGAGGCGTTTAATATGTTGTGAGCCTTGCCGTAATCGAGATTATCCACCATTTATCTATTGTGGTTTTGTAGATTTTGGCTAGGTCTGTATGGGTGCTAGATGATATGTACAGACCAACTATTTAGGTCTGTTTCTCATGGTTGTGCTATCGCATTAGATGGACATAAGTGTAATTTTTGTGAACCAAAGTCATATACATATAGGAATCGAAGAACTATACTGTTTTTTTGACCATTGTGAATTCTACTCATAGATCCCCTGATGAACCAATGTGAAAACTGTTTTGGGAAACGCATTGGGACAGATAAGGGATATTGGAGGGTGAGTCAGTTTAGGCACAAGACCACAGGCCACCCACCATCAGGGTGTTCCTGTGGCTTGAGGGACTAGCCAGGGCAACGTAGGGTCAAACAGGCCCCTCTCCCCTGACTAACTTCTCCGGACTCCACCCCTCCTCTAAGTAACTCCGCTCAGATGAATCTTTTTATGAATTAGCCTTTTGATGTCTTTTTTTTTCACTTTTTGACTTGGCAGCATATTAATCGTATATAAAAGTTACGTTTTATTCTTGCTTTCAGTGACTTTCAAAATTTCAGCAGGGATATATATATATATATATATATATATATATATATATATATATATTCTCTCATGATTATAATTTAGATTAAAAAATATCTCAATTTCAGTTGGAGGAGATGCAAGAGTGGTACAAGGCCCATGTGAATCGAGCTCAAATGAGAGTACAATAAGTTTTGGAACATGCTAGGAAACCCTTTACTATACAACCCATGTCTAGAAATGAACGACAGAAGAGATTCCTCAGTTTTTTAATTGCCAGTATTGTTTTCACTACATTGGGAATGGTGGTCGCTACTACTTCAGCAGTTAATTCCGTTTCCGTCAAGGCGGAAGTAGGAAATTTGAGGGAAAACATTGAACTACTCTATCAGGATATTAAGCTTCAGAAGACACAATGGAAAATTGATGGACCTCGTTAATATTATAATAAATACCACGAATTTGCATTCTGAACTAATTTTACATTCTACAGAACTACATAAGAATCATGAACAGTTTAAATATGAACTTTTATATGTAAAAGATGCCATCATGTTCCACACATTAACATTTTTAATGAAGTTCAAAGTGGTATGAGAGACTTCATTCAGGGTTGCGTGCCATTATATTTTGTTTCCGGTAAAGAAAATGTTAAGTGAACTTGGCGAAGAGGACATAGAAGAGTTTCATATTAATTTATCATTTGAGATGGGAAGTGCCTTACCATTATATATTGATCCCGAACGAATGGAGATTTGTTTCTTATTATCAATCCCAGTTGTGGACGAGAGAAATATATTCCAGATGAAATACATTCATAATGTGGGGACATACCAAAATGATTTCCCTATGAGAATACAAACTCCAGAAATAATTTCTTATCGAATGTCCGAACCCGAGGTGTTTTCAATACCTATTTTGATGGAATGTGTAAAATTCAAGAATAATAATATTCAATGTGACGAAAAACCGTTTGTATATGATGCGTCACAGGCTTTATGTGGATTAGATTATGTAAAGTATGGATCCGAAAAATGGAGTGTTACCATTAGTAAAACTCAAGAAAATAACAGTGTACAGTGAAACAAGTTGTTAGTAAGTACCAATGACAAAGAAGCGAATGTATATTATAAAGAATTAAAACAGAATAGAAGAATTGTATTACCTACTTCAGTAGTTCTCGTTCGAGTACCCAAGAATGCCAAGGTAGTTATTGGGGACATCACCCTGTATCCAGTGGGTAATGATATATGGTAAAGTGATATAATAATTGTGGATGCATTCGAGGGGGAGGAAATTCCAATAAATCCAGATAAAAAAAAATGTGTTCGATAATAAACCTAACTATATGATTGAAGTATTCGTAAAGAAAAAAAAATGTGACAATAAATACGTTAAAATATTCCTTACGGGATCAACAGATATTATCATTGAACATTCAAATTGGCGTAGCTGAAATGGTGACATTCATATGGGCCATAGGAGGTTTAATTTGGAGACTTTGTTTGTAGGAGTGTTTGTACAGTCTGCTCTTGTGAGACACAATAAAAGGTATATGCTTAGATAAGAAAAGTAAAATGAATGTATTGTAAGATTTATATTAGTAATTATGTGAATGGATTTCGGGTTTTATGTCATGGAATTAAATACGGGGATTTTAAATGACCAGAACTGAGCAGCGGGTGATAGGGAGGGGGGGCCTGTGCCTGCAAAGGCACAGCAGCCCCCCGAGGGGAGAGGGAGGGAGCTCCCTCCCTGTTAACTCCTTCCATACAGTGGTCCGTACGGACAGCGGCATGGAAGGGGTTAAAACTGCTGACATCTGCAGCACAGATGTTAGCAGTTTTTTTTAGCAAAGTGTCAAACCGTAACCACCACCCCAAATTTAACACTTTGGGGGCATTTAGTCTATGATCCCCGCTGTCACAGACCGCAGGGACCAGAGATCGCACAAAGCGCTGCAAACCGCAGGTCTGAATTGACCTGCGGTTTGCAGCGATAGCCGATATGGAGGGGGGCATTGTAACAAGGTACCTGCTGAAGGACTGAGCAGCAGTGATCGGAAATACTCACGACGTACCGGTACGTCCTAAGTCCTTAAGGGGTTAATTGCATATCATTGTTCATCACCATTTTATTGTCACTGATTTTATATTTTATTTTAATTGCACTGAATTATTATTAATAAATATTTATATATATATATTTTTTATACCTGATAAACCCCTTCCCCACCAGCGGCCTAATAGTACGGCTTAGTGGGACATGACTTACCGCCCAGCGCCGTCCTATTACGGCGCAACAAATGCCCAGCCCCAATCGCTCGGGAACAGAGGTGCGATGGCTGCTCAGCCGAGCAGGCAGCCATGTTAGCTAAGGGCTGGGGGAGGTATTTCGGCCCCCCTGCAGCCCCGATTGCTGCTATTGGCTGATTTCTTCAGTCATGCGCATTGCAGATCTGGTTGCGATAGGGAGCTGCAGGGGGGTGGGGGGGTTGTCAGTCACTGTCTGCTGCCTTGTCAGGCAGAGTAGATCAGTGCATGGTGTCCCCGGCCAGCGCTGGTATTGGCTGGAACAACGCTCCAGCCAATGGCAGCGTTATAGCTGCACAGGAAGAGGCAGAACTTCCCTGCATGCAGCCAGTCTAGCTCTGACTGCGTGCAGAGAGGTTCTGTGTCTTTCTGTGCAGCTTGTGGCTTGCTGGAACTTGTGGTGCACCACCACAGCGTTTTAACCCCTTTCCTGCTGAAAAGAAGAAAGAAGAAAAGAAGAAGAACATCTGGAATATCTGCACAGATTTTTTTTCTCATTTGCAGCTGTTACAGATCCCTAAACCCAGGGCTTTTTTTCTGGCGGAACGCACCGGAATGGCGTTCCGCCACCTACCATGCTGACATTTCGATGTGCGATGTATCAGCGGGGAGGGATTGGGAGGAGGAGCTTGGGGCCGGTGTTCTGAGAAAAAAACCTTACCTTGAAAAAGAAACTTACCCCACGTGACTTCCTCCACGCTTGCGCAGTACAACAGGAGACCAGCAACTCAAGATACATTGCGCGCCGGTTCCCGGGTGTGCGCGAGAATACAGCGCGTGCACCCAGCCAGGCATGCGCCGTCAGGGTTAAGGAGATTTCTCAGTCTGTCGACATGTAAAAAATCTCCTTACCCTGAAACTGCGCACGCGCGGATTTTCCACACTACACAGCACGCATTAGATTATATTAATTGCTGGCTGGCTTCTAGCAGGGTGGGTGGGTGCAGCATATTGGGGGGCAATGACCTGCCAGAAGCCAGCCAGCAATCAATGTAATGTGCGCTGTGTAGTGATATATGTTAGAAAATCCGCGTGTGCGCAGTGTCAGGAGATTTTTTTTTAACCCTGACGGCGCATGCGCGGTATTCTCGTGCGCACTGTATCGAGTTCACCAAGTTCCTGGTCGCCCGTTGTACTGCGCAAGCGTGGAGGCGCACGCACCTCTGCAAGTCACGTGGGGTAAGTTTTTTTTCAAGGTAAGGTTTTTTTCTCAGAACACCGGCAACTGCGGCGGGGCCGGTGCTTTCACTGTGCTCCGGCCCTGCTGCTCCAGTACAGTTATAAAATGTGTAATTCTGAGGAGCGGCAGAGTGACTGACATCACGTGCCTGCGCCACCTGCTTCAGTCATAAAGTAGGCTGGGCAGGCATGTGACGTCAGTCAATCACGCTGCCACTCGTCTGCATTACGATATAATAGTAGCCCTGTGAGTAGGATATATTGAATGTTATACTACAGAGAGGGCAGCATGAATCATTATTAATTGAATTACACATTTCATAACTGTACTGGAGCAGCAATGGGGGGGGGGGGTCTGTGGATGACACTGTTAAGGGGTGAGGGGGGGGGGGTCTGTGGATGGCACTGTTATAGGATGTTGGGGTCTGTGGATGACATTGTTAAGGGGTGGGGGTGGGGAGTCTGTGGATGGCACTGTTATGGGGTGGGGGTGGGTCTGTGGATGGCACTGTTATGGGGTGGGGGGGTCTGTGGATGGCACTGTTATAGGATGGGGGAATAAAAGCCCTGCCTAAAACACCCTCCGTCCCTGTCCCTTCCCAACCCCCCTGACCCCCCCTTTTTTTACGGACGGCATTTGGTCCATACTTTTTTTTTTTTTAATCTTTTTATTTATTTATTTTTACCATTTTCCATCTCTACACCACTTTTGTGACCGCCAAGTGTTGTTCAGTGTGTAACAGCCTGATCAGCACCTGCGGATTCTTTGTGCTGATTTTCCACCAACAGGAAAAAGTAGTTAGGGCTATATATATATATATATATATATATATATATATATATATATATACACAAAATTTCCAGCCAGTGTTCACTGTAGTGAATTTTTATACTACAGTTTTTGCATGCACGCACAGGGCTGCCATCAGAAATGTAGGGGCCCCTTACACAGCTCAAGGCCTGACCCCCCCACGCACCATCCCCAACACTGCCCCAGTGGCGGATCCAGAGCCTGGTCTTTTGAGGGCACTTCCCCAGAAATAAGAGATCATGGGGCCCCTGTGTCCCACTCCACCCTCAAGCCACACCCTCACACAGCCCCACACATATATCGCACCCATACCTCTTACATCCAGGGACGTCTCCTATGATCAGACCAGAACGCAATGGTGACTTTTTGCAGCCATCTCTCATCTCTGCAGAGTTTGACCAACAGATATGTTAGTTTCCTACTCCCATCAGACCCCCACTCAGCCCCCATGAGACCTCAGATCAGCCCAAAAACCCCATTCAGCCCCCATCAGACCTCAGATCAGCCCAAAGACCACCAGTCAGCCCCCATCAGACCTCAGATCAGCCCAAAGACCCCGAGTCAGCCCCCATCAGACCTCAGATCAGACCAAAGACCTACAGTCAGCCCCATCAGACCTCAGATCAGACCAAAGACCTCCAGTCAGCCCCATCAGACCTCCGATGAGCCCAAAGACCCCCAGCCAGCCCCATGAGACCTCAGATCAGTCCAAAGACCCCCATAAGACATCCAATCAGCCCCATCAGACCTCAGATAAGCCCAAAGACCCCTGGTCAGCCCCCATGAGACCTCAGATCAGCCCAAAGACCCCCAGTCAGCCCCCATCAGACCTCAGATCAGCCCAAAGACCCCCAGTCAGCCCCTATTAGACCTCCGATCTGCTCAAGGACCCCAGACCCAGTCAGCCCACCCCCATCAGATCAGTTGTGGCAGGCAGGGGAGGGCCAGCCAGTCCAGCCCCAACATACTTACCACAGATCGCCGCCTCCTCCGCGCTCCTTCCTCTCTGTCTTCCTGGCCAGCCCTGCACTGTCATCCGAGGAGGTAAGAGACGGGCTGCAGAATTAAGAGGGGAGGAGCACTGGGCCCCAGGGCCGGCGGCTACAAAAAAAGGCTCAGGCCTGGCCGGGCCACTTACTGGGGTATGGGCTGTACCCCCTGATGGAGGCCCTGTGCACGCACGATCTGCAGCCCAGTAGTGTGCTCAGTAGCATCTGCACATTGAGTATTTTATTTTTTTTTGGTGAAAGAAAGAGCTTCAGTTAGAGGTAGATATATATATATATATATATATATATATATATATATATATATACACATACACACACACAAATTTCAGTTAGTGGCAGTTTAGGTTTTTGCGTGCGTGCATTTTTCAGAGCACTGAGCACCGATCAGTGTTACTGATCAGGTCTGCTCAGTTTGCACTGCAAGTTTTTGTTTTTTTGTTGCAGAAGACTTTGTGCAGAAAAGCCTTTTTTGTGCAAAATACCTTTTTTTCTCAGACCGTTTTTATTGTGTAAAAGCCTTTTTTTTTATATCTTTTCTTCTAAATTTAACTTTATTACAATTACAAGCCCCTTCACGTGTGAAAACACTACATACACACCTAACACTAAAAAGAGTTTTACACATTTCATACATCCCAACGAGTGTACTCAGCTGAAGAGGTATACACGTATCTTGCCTCTGATACTGAGTTGGCCAGCGAGGGAAAAGAGGATGCCACTTTCCTCTACCCCATCATCATCCGCTGATGAGGAACCCTCTAGAAGGTGCCCAGGGTATCAGCAGACGATGCCCCCCAGAGTGACCCCATATGGACCCCACCCCCCTGACGATTATCAGCCCCAAATTCCAGAGTTTGTGGGAAATTCTGGAATCCAAATTGACTGCACGGGCTTCACATAAATTAAATTTAAATAAAATAAATTTTTCAAAATCTTTTTCAGTGATGATTTAGTAAATTTTATCGTGACCTAAACAAATTTATATGAAAAGCAGTTTATTACCCAGAACCCCAGAGCGCCATTCGCAAGACCCCTTGGTTGGAGCCCAGTTACAGCAGCAGAAATGAAAATCTTCTGGTGGCTTCTGCTGCATATGGGGCTTGTTAAAAAAAACTGAAATGAGACAGTATTGGAGTGCGGATGTCTTGTACCACACTCCAATATTCAGTAATTCTATGGCCCGGAATAGATTTGAGTCGATTCTGAAGTTTTTGCATTACAACGATAATGCAGTGTCCGCCCCAAAATGACCCAACATTTGATCGGCTTTTTAAAATTAGGCCCGTCCTTGACCACGTCAGCACCAAGTTTGCTTTAGTGCACACCCCAGAACAAAATATCTGTATAGATGAGTCCCTGGTACATTTCAAGGGGAGGGCAAGATTCCGCCAGTACCTGCCCAGCAAGCGAGTAAGGTATGGCATAAAAATGTATAAACTCTGAGAGTAAGTTCGGGTACACCTATAGGTTTCGCGTTTATGAAGGGAAAGATTCCTGAATAGAACCCCCAGAATGTCGTCGTCCCCCTCCATCTTAGGAGTTAGTGGGAAGATTGTGTGGGACTTACTCTACCCACTGCTGGATAAGGGTTACTACCTCTATGTGGATAACTAAGGGCAGCCACTTACAAAGGGTGAAATCAGGGTTCTCCGCAATGAGAGAGTAAGTTAAGTACAAGGACAAGAGGGACGTCTTTGTACTGACCACCATTCACACTAACACCAGCTCCCCTGCCGCTGTACGTGGTACCACTATCATTATCCCCAAACCAGACTGCATTCTGGACTACAATAGGCACATGGGAGTGGTTGATCTTTCAGTTCAAGTTCTGAAGCCCTACAGTGCCACACGAAAAACAAAAGTGTGGTACAAAAAGCTGTACGTAAACATTGTACAGACGACAATGTACAATGCATATGTGCTATTTAAGTCTAGCGGACACACAGGAACATTTCTTCACTTTCAAGAAGTCGTGATCAAGGCCCTAATTCTACCAAAAAGCAGAAGAGGGCCCCAGTACTTCTGCAAGTCACAGTGGCCTTGTTGTACCAGGACAACATTTCCCAGCTGAAGTCCCCAGACAGCAAGAAAGGGAAGGACCCAAAAATATGCAGTGTTCAAAAAGGGGTATTCAGAAGAACACCATTTACCACTGTGAAACCTGGCCTGTGCATTAAGCAGTGTTTTAAAATATACCACACATCCATGGAGTATTTAATTTCATCCTTTATGCTCCCTGTACAGTGGAGGAAATAATTATTTGACCCCTCACTGATTTTGTAAGTTTGTCCAATGACAAAGAAATGAAAAGTCTCAGAACAGTATCATTTCAATGGTAGGTTTATTGTAACAGTGGCAGATAGCACATCAAAAGGAAAATCGAAAAAATAACTTTAAATAAAAGATAGCAACTGATTTGCATTTCATTGAGTGAAATAAGTATTTGAACCCTCTAACAAAAAAAGACAATACTTGGTGGAAAAACCCTTGTTTGCAAGCACAGAGGTCAAACATTTCTTGTAATTGATGACCAAGTTTGCGCACATTTTAGGAGGAATGTTGGTCCACTCTCTTTGCAGATCATCTCTAAATCCCTAAGGTTTCGAGGCTGTCTCTGTGCAACTCTGAGCTTGAGCTCCCTCCATAGGTTTTCGATTGGATTAAGGTCCGGAGACTGACTAGGCCACTCCATGACCTTAATGTGCTTCTTCTTGAGCCACTCCTTTGTTGCCTTTGCTGTATGTTTTGGGTCATTGTCGTGCTGGAACACCCATCCACGACCCATTTTCAGTTTCCTGGCAGAGGGAAGGAGGTTGTCGCTCAGGATTTCACGATACATGGCTCCGTCCATTTTCCCGTTAATGCGAATAAGTTGTCCTGTGCCCTTAGCAGAAAAACACCCCCAAAGCAAAATGTTTCCACCCCCATGCTTGACGGTGGGGACGGTGTTTTGGGGGTCATAGGCAGCATTTTTCTTCCTCCAAACACAGCGAGTTGAGTTAATGCCAAAGAGCTCTATTTTGGTCTCATCAGACCACAGCACCTTCTCCCAGTCACTCTCTGAATCATTCAGGTGTTCATTGGCAAACTTCAGACGGGCCTGCACATGTGCCTTCCTGAGCAGGGGGACCTTGCGAGCCCTGCAGGATTTTAATCCATTGCGGTGTAATGTGTTTCCAATGGTTTTCTTGGTGACTGTGGTCCCTGCTAATTTGAGGTCATTAACTAACTCCTCCCGTGTAGTTCTAGGATGCTTTTTCACCTTTCTCAGAACCATTGACACCCCACGAGGTGAGATCTTGCGTGGAGCCCCAGAGCGAGGTCGATTGATGGTCATTTTGTGCTCCTTCCATTTTCGAACAATCGCACCAACAGTTGTCACCTTCTCTCCCAGCTTCTTGCTAATGGTTTTGTAGCCCATTCCAGCCTTGTGCAGGTCTACAATTTTGTCTCTGACATCCTTGGACAGCTCTTTGGTCTTTCCCATGTTGGAGAGTTTGGAGTCTGCTTGATTGATTGATTCTGTGGACAGGTGTCTTTTATACAGGTGACTAGTTAAGACAGGTGTCCTTAATGAGGGTGACTAATTGAGTAGAAGTGTCTAACCACTCTGTGGGAGCCAGAACTCTTAATGGTTGGTAGGGGTTCAAATACTTATTTCACTCAATGAAATGCAAATCAGTTGCTATCTTTTATTTAAAGTTATTTTTTCGATTTTCCTTTTGATGTGCTATCTGCCACTGTTACAATAAACCTACCATTGAAATGATACTGTTCTGAGACTTTTCATTTCTTTGTCATTGGACAAACTTACAAAATCAGTGAGGGGTCAAATAATTATTTCCTCCACTGTATTTCCACTTTATATCTCTAATTTAGTTAACATCGCTTGCATATCCACTTTCCAACAACCACTACACATTTTTTTCTGCAAGACAACCGTGCCCTTTCCACCCTTTAAAATGTTTGTACGGGGGATGATCTTTCCAAAATGGGGTCACTTCTTGGGGTTTTTCATCAGGAAATTTATTTAATGCGACATGGCAGCTAAAATCCATGTGTCTTTAATTCAAGCCTGCAAAAAAAGTTTTTGCACTTTGCCTCTAGAGCCCTGCTGTGCACCCATACTGCAGGCTACAAGCACATATGAGGTGTTTGCAAAAAGGGGAGAAAATGGGGAACATATACTGGGGTGCATTTTCTCCTTTAACACTTGTGAAAGTGAAAAATTAGGGTCTGCTAGTAATTTTTCATTTTTACAGATGTGTGCTTTGAAATCCTATCTACTATTTCTGCCTTCTGTGAGACACCAGTTTGCTAAAAGTACCCTTTTCACCACGTAAAATGTTCGTACGGGGTGCTCTTTCGAAATGGGGTCACTTTTTTTTTATTTTATTTCTGGGGACCTCAGGAAATTTGTTTGATGTAACATGGCATCTAAAATCCATGTCTGCCAATTCAGGCCTGTCAGCAAAATCCATATTTAGCTGTTTGACTCTAGAGCCCTGCCATACGCCCATACATCATTTTTTGAGCACATCTGGGGTGTAATCGTATTCGGGCAGAAATGGGGAACAAAATGTGGGGTGCATTTTGTCCTGTTGCTCCTTGTGAAAGTGAAAAATGTAGGTGTAAAGCAACTTTTTCTGGAAAAAAATGTAATTTTTCATGTTCACAGCCAAGAGTTTACTTATTCTGTGAAATGCCCGATGGGTCAAAGTGCTCACTACAGACCTTGAAAGATTCCTTGAGGGGTGTAGTTTCTGGAATGGGGTCACTTTTTGAGGGTTTTCACTCTAGGGGTATCTCAGAGTGTCTTCACATGCGACATGGCTTCCAATTATCATTCTAGATCAATGCGCTCGCCGAACGCCATATGGTGCTCCTTCCACTCTGAAGCCTGTCGTGCGCCCAAACATTTTTTGAGCACATATGGGGTGTTGGTATATTCGGTGGGGAAATGGGGAACAAAATGTGGGTTGCATTTTGTCCTGTTAACCCTTGTGAAAGTGAAAAATGTGGGTGTAAAACTTTTTCTGGAAAATGTTTTAATTTTTCATTTTCACAGCCAAGCGTTTCCTAATTCTGTGAAACGCTCGATAGGTCAAAGTGCTCACAACACACCTTCAATTATTCCTTGAGGGGTGTAGTTTCCAGAATGGGGTGACATTTTGGGGTTTCCACTATAGGGCCACCTCAGGGTGTCTTCATTTATGTCATAGCTCCCAATTATCATTCCAGCTAAATCCGCTCCCCAAAAGCCATATGGTGTTCCTTCCACTCTGAAGGCTGCTGTGTGCCCATACATGAGTTTTTGAGCACACATGGGGTGTTTCTGTAAACTCCAGATTCAGGGTAATATGTGTTTTATTTGGTTGTTAACCCTTGATGTGTTGCAGAAAAAATAGATTACATTTTAAAATCTGCTTAAATTCTCGTGGGGCACCTAAAGCGTTATCAAAGTTTTTAAAATCAGTTTTGAATAGCTTGATGAATATAGTTTCTAAAATTGGGTGATTTATGGGTGATTTTTAATATGTAAGCCCCACAAAGTGACTTTATAACTGAACTGGTCCTGAAAAAATTGGGTTTTGAAAATGCCTTCTAACATGCCAAAAAAATAAAATGTCATTTTCAAAATGATTCAAACATAAGGTAGACATATGGAGAATGTAAAGTAACTATTTTTGGAGGTATTATATATTATTAAAGTAGAGAAATAGAAATATTTGCTAATTTTTCAAAATTTTTGGTAAATTTGGCATTTATTTTTAAAATGAAAATGATATTTTTTGACTAATTTTTACCACTGTCATGAAGTACAATATGTGACGAGAAAATAATCTCAGAATGGCCTGGATAAGTAAGAACGTTTTAAGGTTATTACCACATAAAATTACAAATGTTAGATTTGCAAAAAATGGCCTGGGCAGGAAGGTGAAAACTGGCCCGGGGTAGAAAGGGTTAATTAGCTCTTGTTTTGTTTATGGAAAAGTTGGAATCTCCTTTATTATAGATCCTAACTTGTTTACATAAATAAAAGACTTTCAGAGCAGTATAAATATTCTGACAGATCAAAATATATTGGCTGAGAGTCTCGTATTTTTTCATATCAGATTGAGGGCTTAAAGGGTTTCTGTCACCAACTTTTGACATTATAAGCTGTCTGACATTAGCTATGTGCTAATGTCAGACCAGCTTGATAATGTCTTTTTTATAAAAATCCGCTGTATATATAGTCTGAAAAACTTACTTTTATATTATGTAAATTAGCCTCTAGGAGCAGGGGGGGCGTTGCCCTGCTCCTAGCGGCTCCGTCCGGCAACCTGCTGGCACGCCCCTTCACACTTTGATTGACAGTGCAGGGCAGCGATCCTCCTGCACTGTCTCGTTCTGAAATCGCGCCAGCGCCGCCGCTCTGTATTCGGCGCAGGCGCGGTGAGCAGAGGACGCTGGTGCCTGCTGTCCTCTGCTCACCGCGCCTGCGCCGAATACAGAGCGGCGGCGCGGGCGCGCGATTTCAGAACGAGACAGTGCAGGAGGATCGCTGCCCTGCACTGTCAATCAAAGTGTGAAGGGCGTGCCAGCAGGTTGCCGGACGGAGCCGCTAGGAGCAGGGCAACGCCCTGCTCCTAGAGGCTAATTTACATAATATAAAAGTAAGTTTTTCAGACTATATATACAGCGGATTTTTATAAAAAGACATTATCAGCTGGTCTGACATTAGCACATAGCTAATGTCAGACAGCTTATAATGTCAAAAGTTGGTGACAGAAACCCTTTAATAAATATATAATGTTTGCTTCTGTTCTGCTAGTGCATTATTATCTGTTTTCTGTGATATTTTTTCCATCTTTAGCTAGGCCTATCAAGAAAACAATAGCTGTCATACGGGGCATCTTTAGCCAAGTCTATCAAGAGAACAGAAGCTGTTATACTATTAAGCCTATTTTACATCAACTATTATCATGAGGACTACCCTTCAGAAAACATCTTTCCTTCACAGCAGCAGTGATCTGACAATCAGTTCCCTATCTACATAGGACGCCTTATTTAGGTTCACTACTACAGAATGACAACATTTGCATTTAATTTTCAATAGCATAGTACTGCTAAACGAAAAGAAGCCAAACATTATAGAATTTTCTATGAATATTAAGCTGCAAAAATACTCCTTTTGATGGAAGTGTTCATTTAAGGTACTTTTAAGATGCCGTAACAGAACAATTTACTTAAAATTACCTGTCGGTGTGCATGTCATCCATGTACCGCCCACGGTCTCTATTTGCAAAGTCTAGATAACGATCCAGCCTCCCAAAATGATTATATCGATCATCCAAAGACATTCTTTTAGAATCTGGCCAGTATGAATCATCTCTAAAAAAAAAAAAAAATAAAATAAGGTATAACAGCAACAATTGTAAATATTTAACAAAGTTATCCATTCAGATAAAAGCAAAGTGGTGCACAAATGTTGTTTCTGGTGTATGGGAGGTGTGGAGACTCAACATGCCTGACCCTTTGTGCTCATGGGAAAGAAGCAGTGACCAAAGGGTCTATGAGAACAGATGCATACTTGGCTGAATCGAGTGTGCATGTGAAAAGGAAAGTTAGGACAGAATAGCTGTTAGATAAAGGTGTTTAACCAGCTAATGAATGGTTACATTTACAAAATGCGCACAAACAGTAGTTACATAGATTGAAGTAGAGCTGTTGACTGACAGGCCATTCTGCCACAAACAAAACCTGCATGCCCTTATCAAAATTCAGGATTAGCATTCTATAGCATGCCAGAATGATAGTTCAAAGGGATGGAGCGTAAGTAGGTGTGTAAGGCTGGGTTCACGTGAGAGCTGTGAACTCCGGCAGTCTGTTCCGGGGGGACTGGCAGAATTCACCGAATCCATCCTAGCCAGATACCACAGTGTACCAAGGGATCCTCATTCACTATAATGGGATCCAGCGGTAATCCGGCAGCATTCTAGCATACAAGTCGACTTTCGGCAAGATAAAAAAAAAAATGTTGCTTGTAACATTTTGTTGTCTGCCTGAAAGCCAGCATGTAAACCAGATACAGTGGGGGTGTGGCCTGGCAAGCATGGAGTGAGGACGCACTAAAGAAGGCTCTCCAAGAATCTTGCCGATATCCTGCTTTTCCGCATCTCCCTGCATCCTTTCATCTGCCCTCTCTACCTGGTGGAGACCTTTTGGATACCCCGTACTGCACCGGCTCAGTCATAGTACCGCTGGAAAGAGAGAGAAGGGCGCTCACCGTGCAGAGCCTGGTAGCTGCCTCTGCTGAGGGAGTGAGGAGAGCGCGTGGCGCAGACCAGTAGGGTGGTGAGTGCGGAGACACCCATAGCCGACATATACTCTTTGGGACAGCACAAAGTCACCTCCCGAACGTCAAAGGTGCTGGGGCGCTGCCCTTAGGGACTGCAGAGACGCGAACACTGTTGTGGAAAATTGTTTGCCGTATGATCGCCATCTATCCTATGGAGATGCGCAGATTCGTTCGCACAGTGTTCCTTCCCTGTGCTGACATCAGCCTCAGGGAAGGAACTGCACATGTGCGATCTCGTGCATCGCGAGATTTACGGCGATATAACTGTGATCAAGGAGAAGATTGGTAAAATGGAGGCGGTGATGGGCTCCTTCACAGGGGGGCGTGGCTGGGCACAAGAAAGGTTCCTGCCACCCCTTGGGCACATGAACACCTTTATTTACATATCAATAAAATCATTTTTTACACTGAATAAAAAAGCGCAGCACTATAGCACAGGTATAGTGCGGACATGCTAGCGGCGATCTAGCCGTGCATGTCCGCATCTATGTAGGCTATAACCTGGTGACAGAATCCCTTTAAGGTGTCACAGCTGCCCCAATCCCCTTTTATTATTTTAGTGCACTTCAATGCAGTCCTGGACAATCAGCTTGACAGCCTTAAACCTCCAAACAGGCATAACCCATCTCTATATAATTGGGTAACAACACATAATCTAGACGAGTTGTGGAGGATGTAGGAGGAAGAGATGTGAGGTTTAATGCAGACAAAATGGAGTCAGATGGCAGTGAAGGAAAGTTCCAGAGTTTTCCTGGCTGGCCAGTCTAGAATCTTCCATTGAATGATTTCAGTAAACTAAAAGGAAGATCCGAGGGACTTCTGTTTGTTGAATGAACAGTATGATAATGATGGGTGTGAGAGGGTCATAAATCACAGCTGTTGTCCATGCAGACTTTGGTTGTTGTAGTATTTTTATGTAATACCTTTGCGTATATATACAGTGATTTGCAGTGATACAATTGGCAACAGTACTGACCACCATTATGTACCATGTGCTTGTGCTGGGCACAGTAAAAGATCTGCTTCATATATTATAAAACTAACAACGAGCATTCAGAATATTATTCTATTATGATATAACCCCTAGACGACCAAGTGCTATCGGACTTGCAGCGAGTGAGAGTGTGTATTGAGGATCCAGATGAACGCTCATGCAAGCCCAGTGTCGCCCTCACTTGATCCCTCTTTTCACTATTTCGACAGAGGAACCCCACGGCTAGGCAATTCTCATGCCACTCGGCATCTGGTAATACTATGTCCCGCATTGATTTGGCATTTGGTAGCCCAGATTCCCTGCATATGGTGAGAGAAGTGAACTATCTACCAAGGGGTATATCAGATCATGCCCCAATGCAAGTAGTATTGTTCCAAAAAAGAACGGATGATATCCATATGACATCCGTTAGTTTTTTTTTGAGCGGATCCATTGCAACAATGCCTAAAAAGGACAAGAATAGGACAATAAATATTTTTTTTTGCGGGGCTACGGAACGGACATATGGTTGAGGATAGCACACGGTGTGCTATATGCATTTTTATGGACCCATTGAAATGAATGTGTCTGCATCGTATCCTCAAAGAAACAAAATACGTTTGTGTGCATGAGACTCAAGCCTGAAACCCCTCAAACAGTAGTAGCAGCGATTAGGTTGGGTTCTGGGGTGGAGGTGTCTAAGCCGGAAGAAATATGTACCCAATTTGTATCATACTATAGTAAGCTTTATTCTTCACACTATCTTACTACGGTGGATGGCTTGAACACTTACTTGGATCTTTGCGTTCAGCTCATGCAACATGGGAGCAAGACCGAAAGTGTTGCGTTTATATTTTTGGTCAGTGTATGACCTGGAGGCATTAGCGTTGCCATTTTCCTTCTCTGAAGCTACTATAGTGGTGATTAATAAGGCGGGAAGCCACTGGACCAGTGTAGTTCATATCGCCCTATTTCACAGTGACCACATCACCGCTGAAGCCAGTCACTGCATGTGACCGTGACAGCAGAGGCAGCGTGTAAGACTTAAGGTAAGTATGAATCCCGTGTGGATATACCCTCACAGTGTTTCCCTGCCCAGCAGCACTGCCACATATTGCAGCCTGCCCCGCTCACTTGAATGGAGATGTGCTGCAGTTCCCTGCATGGCGGGTGGCTGGGGCACCACTATGCAGGGAAACACTGACGGGTGCAGCATGAATCAGTGTTTCAGCCCGTTCAGCTCCTCTGATCACAATAATGGTTGGGTGGGGGTTCTGTACCCCCAAAATGAATATAGCGCTGGTCAACCATGCACACTGCAGCTCCATTCATCTTTATGGGACTGTCGGATATAGCCAGGCACGGTACTCAGCAATCTCTGACAGTCCCATAGAAAATGAATGGCGCGACTGTGTGCATGCTTGACCAGCCCTCCATTCCAGGGTATGGGGCCCCCCATTCTTGTGATCAGTGGGGACCCCAGCACTCAGACCCACTATGATCTCATAGTAATGCCCTGTCCTGTGGATAGGGAATAACTTCTTACCAGAATACCCTATTAAAGAGGTCCTCCTCTCAGATCAGCCTCTGTCCATAAGAAGACATGGATGTCACAGAGAGGAAACCCCATTAGAGAGGAGAGCTCTGATACCCATCTCAGAGACATGGGTGGGGTATTAGGTCAGACCACCATATGGAGCCCATACAGTAAGTGAAAGAGGACGGGGAGGCAGCAGAGGACGCTGGGACAGAAGTACATGTGGTGCCTAGCACACAGCGGTCATGCTGAGCGCCGGTCCCGCAGGATGAAACAGTCACTCACCTCTCCGCCCGACTCCCGTTCCAGGAGAAATACACTGGACCAGAAACCAGAAAAAAACATTACTGGTTGCTATAGGAACTGCCGGAAGTGTATGAGCCGGGCTCCATGGCAACTCGTAAGGGTCAGGTGATGCACTGGCTCCGCACACCGTCTGCTGTTCAGTCAGGGATGGCGGCGGCCATTTTGGTTTACCTCAGCGGCTTCTGAAGTAGTTGTAGGACTTGCTGTTCAGTGCGTTGCGGTGCCGGGAGGCCACGGAGCAGTGAGTGAGAGGCTTTGACGCACGCTCCGTGGTCATGTGATTCAAATGACTCCTCGATGAATCGTTTCAGCCCTAGTCTCAATAGACTCCAATACCATAGCAGAGATAAGTATGTCTATTTAGAATCTTGTATAGTCTAGTATACTGGCCAGTAATTTAAAATACTGCAGCACACATTGCAGTCTGTGCTTGTACTCACTCTCCTGGGACAAGCAGACTTGTCTCTCCCGCTGCTCAGAGTCCACCAGGCACACTGCATGACTAGCAGGCCGTTGCTAGGGATGATGAAAGCCGCACTTAGCTGAAATGTCTTGCCTGCCTGTCAGCTGCGCCCCTTGATGTTCAGAGAAGTCTGTAATGTAGAACAGGAGGCAGTACTAGAGTCCGCTTCATATGTAGAAGTCAACAGTGACTCTCCTGTACCAGACCAGCCAGAGATTATGGTTAGATTCTAGACTAGTTTCATTGACCTGTAACAGTATAATATTCATCTGTGATACTAAGGAGGGGTTAGAGACCCAGGAATGTGAAGTACACCCACAGACTGAAATGTGTAGGTGCAGCATTTTAAATTAGTACTGGTCATGAAACTACACTATACAAGACCATAAATAGACAGCTTTAACACCCCTATGGGATAGGACAGTGTTCTACACATGGAAGGTGAATAGCTGACTAAGTCTGCCATTTGGGAATTTAGGGGTACATATATTAATAAAGCTCCATAGCTAGCGGAGGATCCGCCGAAGTTATGAATAGGCACAGGCCTCTCCATAATTTCGGGCGCATCCAGCATCAGTTATAAATTTAAGATAGCTTCCTAGCTGTCTTACATTTAGACCATTTTCTACACCTAAAACAGGCGTAGAATATGATGACTGAGACGGGCCTGCCAGCCAGTCCCCTTCTATTTCTCGTCCACAACTTTAGACCATCGTGAGCGGGGCAAAGTGGCAGATAGCGGCACAACAGTTGGTGTATTTCAGCATAATAAATGACCCCCTTAAAGTGAGTCTGTCATCTAATTTTCACCAATATAACTAAGGGTAATTTCACACTTGCGTTATTCTTTTCCGGTATTGAGTTCCGTCCTAGAGGCTCAATACCGGAAAAAGACTGATTAGTTTTATCCTAATGCATTCTGGATGGAGAGAAATCCGTTCAGGATGCATCAGTTCAGTCCCTCTTACGGTTTTTCGACGGAGAAAATACCACAGCAGGCTGCGGAATTTTCTCTAGCGCAAATTCCGGAACACTTGCCACAATGCCAGATCTGGCATTAATTTTCATTGACCTGCATTAGTGCCAGATCCGGCATTAAAATTACCGCATTGCCGAGATACGGTCTTCCGGTCTGAACATGCACAGACTTTTAAAAAAGTAAAAAAATATATATACCGGATCCGTTTTTCCAGGTGACAGCCGGAGAGATGGATCCGGCATTGCAATGCATTTGTAAGAAGGATCCGTATACAAATGCTGTCCACTTGGATACATATTGCCGGATACCTCTAACACAAGTGTGAAAGTACCCTAAGAGCACTGCCCCACAGAAGATTGCAGACACATTCCAGACATACTTGTGTGTACTATGTGTCTGTATTCCATATCCAGGAAAAACACCTATTCTGCTGAGAAACAGCTCCCAAGTGCCCAGCTGTAAGTGAAAGTAAAAACAGCTTTCACTCCTGACTCGATATCTTCTGATATAATGCTATGGTTCTGGTATAGTTTGAAAGAGTAGCATGCCAGCTTTCAAACAAGGTCAGGTTCATATTTCTAGCTGCTACTAATCCCAAGATATGAGCAACTAAAGCAGCCCTCTCCTCTCCAGTCTGGTTTCTTTGGACACTTGCAGCAGCAGAGCTGGGCACTTGGGAGCTGTTTTCCAGCAGAATAAAAGTGCTTTTCCTGGACATGGAATACAGACACAAAGTGCGCACAGGTATGCTTGGGATGTGTATGCAATATTCTATGGGGCATTGCTCTTAGGCTACTTGCATTTTGTGCAGATCCATCATGGACGAATCCGTTCAGATAATACAACCGTCTGCATCTGTTCTGAACGGTTCAGTTTGTATTATCTTTAACATAGCCAAGACAGATCCGTCTTGAACACCATTGAAAGTCAATGGAGGACGGATCAGTTTTCTTTTGTGCCAGATTGTGTCAGTGAAAAAGGATCCGTCCCTATTGACTTACATTGTGTGCCGGGATGCATTCAGAATGCATTAGAATGCAAACTGATCAGTTTTGGACCGACTGAGAGGCCTGAACGGATCTTACAGAAAGCCAAAACGCCTGCACGACTATACACTGTGGTGGTAGGCTCTTTGTGTCATCAGAAAATGACCTGCCGTTTAAATAATTTTGTTTAACATATTTGTAAATAACTTTTGAAGTTATTTTTAATTTTCCACGTCACTTTTCACACAAACACACACCTGAACTGGCAACTATGTATAATACATTGGCTCCATTTGATTTATACAGATAACTTTATTGCAGCTAACTCATTCTAATCCTGCCATTAACTATATCACCTTTGTGTATACCGCAGATAAGCAGGATCCACTATTACGAATAGATCAGATTTGGCAATCAGCTATTGTGATCTTGTACAATGACCTCTGCATAGAAAAAGGAGATGTATTACTATCTGGTTTTAACAGGCAGATACATTTTTTTGGTGACACATTTCCTTTAACTGTAACCCTACATATAAAAGTGTTGGGTTACATCGCAAGTTGCCGATGCACTGTGGCACTTCACATTGCTGTCACCAAGCTGTCAGACAGCTGGGGTCATAGTAAGTATCCCTGAGGCCAGCAGAAGTGGTCTCTCTGAGTGGCATCGTTGTAATGTGGTACTACAACATTCCACTGCATTGCAAAATGTAAAAGCCAGCAGAGCAGCACTCTCTGGGTGAGAGCACCCCCCGCTGGCCAGGAAGAAGAGTCCTGGATGTGCAGAGTGGTAGGGCCATCTGGGCCAAGCAAGGCAAGTTTAAGTTTTTTTTAGTGTCTGATCTGAAGTTTGATGGGGGTCCGATCTGAGTCTGATGGAGCTAGGGGGTCTGATGAGGGTCTAATCTGAGGTCTGAAAGAATGAAGGTCTGATTTGGGGGTCTGATGAGGATTTCAGGTCTGATCCAAGGACTGATGAAAATATGTTTTTCTTAGTTTCCTCCTCTAAATCCTGGGTGCGTCTTAAAATCAGAAAAATACAGTAGTTATTTGCAGTTAGATATGCCCATTGCTAAAACTGAAAGGAAGGGGTGGGGGGAGGGGGTAAAACCTTCAGTAATTAAATGGTTAATAAATAGTACTACGGTATATATAGGAGTCGATTATGACAGTATATTGAAACAGCATTCATATTTTAGATAACATCCATGTGGCTTATCTAATTTCTTAGATGTTGTTTTACTTCAAGTATCATTTGGATCTACCATTGGTCGACAGTATTTTATTATGATCATTTTTAGATTAATAATAAATATTGCCAGATTGTGAAACATTTTTACAATTGTCATTTACTACTTTATTGGGCTAGGAGTACAGGAGGCTTGTTGTAGAGTATATCTAGGAGTCTGTACTTTTTTAGTGAGCTCCTACAGTATCTGTATTTATATTAAGTTTGTAAGGCTGAAAAAAAGACATACATACATCCAGTTCAGCTTGTTATTGTGTAAATTGATCCAGAGGAAGGGAAAAAAAAAAAAAAACCTGTGAGGGAGAAGCGCATTTTCCTTATTTTAGAGGAAAAAGTCCTTCATGGTAGTCAATAAGGCAATCAGAATAGCACCTTGTATTATTATTACAATCCAAAAAAACATCCACACTCCTTGAATGCTTTTCCTGAGTTTACCATCGCCACCCTGTGGCAGAGAGTTCCATAGTCTCATTGCTCTTACAGTAAAGAATCCCCCTTCTATCTTTGTGTTGAAACCTTCTTTCCTCTAGATTGGTTGAGCTTGATGGACTTATGTCTTTTTTCAACCGAATTAACTGTATGTAACTATGTAGATGCAGAGGATGTCCTCTTGTCACAGTCCTGGGTATAAATAGATCATGTGTTCAGGTTGCCGTACAGTCAAGATGATCTGTGGAAAAGTCCTGACTAGGTGTACCAAAAGGACTGTTGTCTGAGGTATGAGGGCCTAGAGGAAGCCTGGTTGGCCAGTTGTGCAAGTACTTAGGACTTGGAGTGTAAAGTGCCTTGTGAGCCAGACAGAGGTCCTGTGATAGTAACGAGGCAGACCATGGGGACCTCACAGAGTAAGTCTCATGATCAAAGAGAAAAACTGCCAGATAAATCATGACAGAGACAGACAGACAGAAAGGATGCTCGGAAAGGATGTGATAATGTAACAGGATCTGGTGCGGAGTAATTGTAAAGCCGATATCGTAGTCACGAGGAAGCCAGGGGTCGATATACAAAATGGAGCAGGAGAGACCAGCTTGATTACAGACTGGGAGCACAATAAGTGCAAGGCTCGGCTTAAATAGGTTGTTCAATCAGGGAACCAGGGAGGTGGGAACTAAAACTAGAGGCAAGGGAACTAGGCTTCAGTTCAGCACAGGAGCTGTCCAGAAAGCTGGGAAAAGCTGTGGCCTGGGACACAGAAGTCCCTTGGTTGAAATCCTGACAGAAAAATTGTTTAAAAAAACAAAACAAAAAACTGACGTGCAAGGATTGTGTCTGGATTCTGAAAGGTGCAAACAATTTAGGAGAGAATGTAGGGGATGGCTAGTAAATAACACACTGTAGAAAAGTGTTTGCTAGGTTGTGCAATTGGTTTCAGTTTATTTGTCTGGTTTGAAGATCTGATGGGAGCAGCAAAAGGCCAGTGATGACTCACTTGAGGAGGGAGGTGTTCTGTCCCGTTCCACCCAAACACTATATGTACCAGAAGGGTAGGGTATTAAAGTGCCCCATGAACCAGACCTATCTAAGGCAGAAGAAGCTCAAAAGTGCTTGCCGGCAAGCAAATGTGTTTAAGTTCTTAGGGTGTTGAAGTGCCAAAGAGTGAGACCTAGGGACTGTGGGATCACAGAGAGCAGATTATGGGAGATCTGCTGGATGGACTGGTTTCCTGAAAGGAAACCTTCCAGACAGATTAATTGAAAGAGAAAGTAGAAATGCAGTGAAAAGGTGTCACCAGTTGTTGAAAGAGGCTGAAAAGCCAAAAGATTGGATATTGAACAAGATTTCAATTACTTACTCAATTACTTACGGTAATTGGTTTTCCTCTAGCCCCCACAGCAGCACGACAGGAGGATACCCCGCCTCCCCAGGGACAGAAAACAACGTGGAGATCTTTAAATATTCCCCTCCGCTACTTGCTCCAGTAAATAACCGAGAAACTTTGGAATGGATGCAACATGTATTAATCTTTATGTATTATCGAAATTAAACAAGGATACTTTCCCAAAAAAATAAAAAATCTTCAATATAGAAAAAATAGAGTAAACCATGGGAGGAAATTCCCGTGCCACTGTGGGGGCTAGAGGAAAAACCAATTACCGGTAAGTAATTGAAATCTTTCCAAACGCCCGCCAGCGGCAAGACAGGAGGAATAACAGAGGAATCCTACATTAGGGGGACAACCGCAGATAATACTCTGCGAGCAAAGAATAACTCCCTGTTTTTTAACACGTCTAATTGATAATATCTAAAAAAAAAGTGGAAGGTGACGACCAGGTGGCTGCTCTACAGAAACATCCGCTGATTCAGCCCAGGAAGCTACCGCTACCGACCGGGTTGAATGGGATTTAACCACCTTAGCCCCCCTAGCTTAAACACCCTTAATGACCAGGCCACTTTTTACAATTCTGCACTACACTACTTTCACCGTTTATTGCTCCTTCATGCAACTTACCACCCAAATGAATTTTACCTCCTTTTCTTCTCACTAATAGAGCTTTCATTTGGTGGTATTTCATTGCTGCTGACATTTTAACTTTTTTTGCTATTAATCAAAAATGACCGAAATTTTTGCAAAAAATTACATTTTTCACTTTCTGTTGTAATTTTTAAAAAAAAAAATACATTTCTATATAAATTTTTCGCAAAATTTATTGTTCTACATGTCTGATAAAAAAATCCAATAAGTGAATATTTATTGGTTTGGTTAAAAGTTATAGCATTTACAAACTATGGTGCAAAAAGCAAATTTCCACATTTTGAAGCAGAGCTGACTTTCTGAGCACCTGTCATGTTTCTTCAGGTGCTAGAATGTCAGGATAGTATAAATACCCCCAAATGACACCATTTTAGAAAGAAGACACCCCAAAGTATTCGCGGAGGGGCATGGTGAGTTCATGTATCATTTCATTTTTTTCACAAGTTAGCGGAAAATGAACCTTTCTGAGGAAAAAAATAATAAAGTTTCCATTTCTGCTAACTTCTGGCAAAAATAAATAAATCTCCCACGGACTCACTATGCCCCTCAGTGAATACCTTGGGGTGTCTACTTTCCGAAATGGGGTCATTTGTGGGGTGTGTTTACTGTTCTGGCATTTTGGGCGGGGCTAAATTGTGAGCAACCTTGTAAAACCTAAAGGTACTCGTTGGAATTTGGGCCCCTTTGCGCACCCAGGCTGCAAAAAAGTGTCACTCATGTGGTATCGCCGTACTCAGGAGAATTAGGGCAATGTGTTTTGGGGTGTATTTTTACATATATCCATGTTGGGTGAGAGAAATATCTCTGTAAACTGACAACTTTGTATAAAAAATTAAAAAGTTGTCATTTACAGAGATATTTCACACCCAGCAGGGGTATATGTAAAAATACACCCAAAACACATTGCTCTACTTCTTCTGAGTACGGCGATACCCTATGTGTGACACTTTTTGTAGCCTGAGTGCGCAAAGGCCCAAATTCCAATGAGTACCTTTAGGATTTCACAGGGCATTTTTACGCATTTAGATTCCAGACTTCTTCTCACGCTTTAGAGACCCCTAAAATGCCAGGGCAGTATAAATACCCCACAAGTGACCCCATTTTAGAAAGAAGACACCCCAAGGTATTCCGAGAGGGGTATGGTAAATTCATGTAAAATTTTATTTTTGTCACAAGTTAGTGAAATATGAGACTTAGTAAAAAAATAAAAATAAATAAAAATAAAATAGCAATAGCAAATTGAATAAACAGTCTGTCCGTCTTTCTGAGGTCTTCCATAGCTTTCAGATAGGTCAATATCGCTCTTCTTGCATCTAGGTTATGGAACAGTCTTTGGGTCTCCATCAGGCAGTCAAGAACAAAGGATGGAAGGGATACTTCCTGTAGACAGTGGAACTTAGAGACCAACTTGGGCAAAAAGAAGGATAATGTTTTAATACTATCCTATCATCCCTAAAGGATAGGTAGGGAGGTCTACATGAAAAGGCCTGAATTTCCCCACCCTATTAAGCTATTAAGAACACTGTCTTCAAAGTGAGCAATTTTAATGATGTTTCTGATAAGGGCTCAAACAGACTGTCTGATAAAGAAGCCAATACGAGATTTAAGTCCCAAGGGGGATAGTGTGCCTAACTATTGGTTGTTTTCTTCGAGCCCCTTTCACAAATCTCATAATGAGGTCTACTTCCGCCAATTTCATATCCAGAAAGGCACTTAAAGACGATATGTGGACTTTTAACGTGCTGCTAGTTTTATAGTGTCTACTGAAGCGTCCGCAAAAATTCTTTCTGCCTGCTTAAGCATTGGTAGAGATGCTATAATATCCTCTCTAGGGGTTCCCATTACTAGATGTTCTTTTAGCTGGTTTAACCAGATAGACCTGGCCGTATAGGTTGAGGCTACACTAGGTCTAAGGATGGACATGGAAGCCTCCCAGGATTTTTTAGTAGGGCCTCACTTCTCTTGTCCATAGGGTCTTTTAGGAGACCTAAATCCTCAAAGTGTAATGCTGATTTTTTTGTAATCTTTGCTACCGGGGCATCTACCTTAGGACATTTGTCCCAAAAGAACGCATCTTCCTCCGAAAAAGGGCACTTCCTTTTCAGAAACCTAGAGACGCCCGGTCTTTTCTCCAGATCGGCCCATTCTCAATTAACTTTGTAATATTAGAGTGGAGGGGAAAGACTTTCTTTTTCTCCTAACCCCTTAAACATCAAATCCTGTATAGTTTTGGGTTTAGACTCTTCTAGGTTTAAGGTTGCTCTAATGGTTTTTAATAAGGCTTTAAGTTCCCCTTCGTCTAAATCTTCTTCATGACAGTCAGTTTCTAAGGAAGCAGACATCTCAGTCATGGAAGTAGAGGGTCTTTGGGACATGGTGGCTAACTTTTGATCCACGGCGCTGCTTACTTCTTCCTTTATTATATGTCTGATATTATCCAATATTATTATTATTATTATTATTTTTAGAGCGCCATTCATTCCATAGCGCTGTACATATCATAAGGAAGGAGACAGGGCGTGGCCTGGTCAGCGATGTGAGCGGTCGCATACTTTAGAGCTCCCACTCGGCACCCTGATTATCCTTCAACATCCTGAGACCCGAGACCCGCGGACAACGCAGAACGGGTGAAACTGTCGGCCGCCATCCTGCCCGAATGGCTACCACCGTGACTAGAGCTTGCCGGCGGGAGAAGGAGCTGAAAGAGGGCTTGGGCCTGTCGGCAGCCAAACAACATGGCGCCACGGGTAAAGCGGCGGATGCAGCGACCCGCATGGAGAAATACGCACGGACCCCACGAGCGGGTAACAGCCCTGTAAGTGGGGATGACGCAGGAGCAGCAGGGGCACATAATAAGCTGGCTGAGACCGACAGCAGGGAGGATGGGAGACACCAAGATGGCGTTGCAAGCATGGAGGAGACAGGCTTGAGAGGCGGAGGCCTACAGGAGCTGGCCGCCCATGTGCAGCAAAGCCTGCCACAGCCGGTCAGTGTGAACCCACTCCCAAAGATATCTTTATGGCAGTGCAAAAGTGTAGTTCCACCCTGGCATCCCTGCATGCCTCTATGGGATCCCTTCAAGAAAGCGAGGCATTTATCCGCCAAGATCTTAAAAAGGTCAGTGAGAGGGTCACAGAGGTGGAGAACCGTGTCAGTACCCTAGAAGATCAATATTCCCCTGTGAAACGGGACATGGCCAAAGTTATACACAATATCACGCTGCTCATTGATAAGACGGAGGACTTAGAAAACCGGTCACGGCGCAATAACCTGGGGCTAGTGGGTGTGCCGGAGAAAGCCGAGGGTCCTGATGCTCCGTTGTTCTTTGAAACCTGGTTCAGAGATAAATTTGGAGCAAGTTCCTTGTCCTCCATCTTTGCTATAGAGGATTTTTCCTCTCTTTATTTTCTTATGTTTCCTCGAGTATATATATTGTGGGGAGGTTCTACTGTTGTGTTTATTGGGGAAATGGGAAATGTTATTGTGAGACTACTCATTTGCCTATGTATGCTATTACTATTGGTGTGATACGACATTTAGTAGTGGCGCTTATCCAGTGTGACCATATTTTGCAGGAGAAACTATGGCGAATAGGGTACAAATTTTGACGTGGAATGTTAGGGGTGTGAAGGAGGCCTCCAAGAGACAAACCATATTTACAGCTGTACAAAAATTTCAACCAGCTATACTATGCTTAATGGAAACTCATCTGACTATAGATTCTCAGAGATTACTGCTTACACCTTGGCTTTCACACTCATATCATTCCACTTACTCCTCTCACGCTAGAGGTGTCAGTATCCTCATACATAGGAATGTCCCTTTTGAATGTTATGCCTCTACTATTGACCCAGAAGGTAGATTTGTCTGCCTGCTATGCTCTATATATAGGAAGCCTCTCTTCCTAGTTGCATTTTATGTGCCGCCTCCGTACTCATGTATAGTGATCAAACAGATCATGTCCATTATTGCAAAAGGATCCCCAATCCCAGTACTCATAGGGGGTGACTAACAATTGCTTAGATCTGTCTCTCGATAAATTTAATAGGGGCCCTGTCTCGAGAGAGAGGCGGGAGACCTCGCTGGCGAAACTGCTGCGAGAGTTGGATATTCATGACCTGTGGAGAATTCGGTACCCAGATAACCGCGAGTACTCTTGCTTTTCTGCGACACATGGCTCCCTTTCCAGGATTGATCTAATGGTCGGATCGCTGGAACTGACTCCCTATATAGCAACGATAGAATATCTACCACGGAGTCTGTCAGACCACTCTGCTATTAGAGTGGAACTGACTTTAGACTCACCTAACGCATACAGGGGCTGCCTGCCCATTTGGAGACCATCCTTTTTGGATTGATTTGCTGGATGGTGCGGACCCCTTGGCAGATAAGATCGAGGAATTCTTCTGTGCCAACGACAGTTTGGCGTCGTCCGGGATAGTCTGGGACACTATGAAGGCCTATGTCCATGGTCTCTATATACAAAATATTAGATGGAAAAAAGCTGCTACTAGGAGGTTCACGGAAACCTTGCAGACGGAGGTCAGGAGCTCTGAGGTGGCGTACATACAAGATCTGTCTCCGCAGCGGAAGTTGGGATGGACAGAGGCGCAGAAAAGATTAAGGGATCACTTGGTTCAGGTTGCAGATAATAAAAGGTTCTTCTTACAGAAGAAATATTTTGAAGCGGGGGAAAGTGCAGGGAGCTTACTGGCTAGGGTGGTTCGTGCGCAGAATGGGGCATCCAGGATATCGGCCATTAGAAATGTGAGTGGGGTTCTTTTATCAGAGGACCCTGACATTCTCTCCGCTCTTCAGAGCTTCTATAAGGAACTATACACATCAAAACTCGCTGTGAGTCCCGGGGAAATTAGGACGTACCCCGCCACTTTACCACTATGTAAATTATCGCTAGAATCCCTTTCATACTTGAACGAACCCATACAGTTGGAGGAACTTAGGGTGGCCCTGGGTTCTTTTCCCAATGAAAAAAGCCCCAGGGTTAGACGGATTGCCGGGCGAAATCTATAAAAGATACCACGATAATCTTCTCCCGCACCTGTTAACGACGCTTAATGATGCCTTGCAGTCCGGCCTCCTGCCGGCATCCATGAGGGAGGCTGTTATAGTAGTCCTCCCTAAGCCAGGTAAAGACTCGAAATTACCTGAATCCTATCGCCCTATATCTCTCCTCCCGGTAGATGTTAAAATACTTGCAAAAGTGCTAGCCAATCGTTTAAATAAAGTTATCACCAGTATAATTCACGATGACCAGACCAGATTTATGCAGGACAAAAGTACATCTATTAACTTAAGAAGACTCTTTCTCAATCTCCAAAGGCCGGCTGGTGCGGGAGGTAGGGCGGTGGTGTCCTTCGTCGCTGCCAAAGCTTTTGACAGCGTTGATTGGGACTATCTCTGGGAAGCAATGGGTGCTATGGGGTTCGGGCCGGGATTTACGTCCTGGGTACGACTCCTTTACCAATCACCGGTGGACAGGCTGTGTAATAATGGGGCGCTTAGCTCGCAGTTCCCCTTACATCGTGGAACCAGACAGGGGTGCCCACTATCCCTGCTCTTGTTTGCGGTGGCTATTGAACCATTAGCACGTGCACTGCGCGCGTCGATGGCATGGTCAGGGATTCCCGCTGGGTTCACACGAGGAGCGGGTATCGTTATATGCCGACGACATGCTCCTTTATGTAGGTGACGTTGAGCGCTCCCTCCAGCCGGTGATGGAACACGTCACGGCATTAGGTAAATGGTCGGGTCTGCGAATTAATTGGAGCAAATCGGTAATTCTACCACTTGATCCTCTTCCCCCTCTGTTAGATAGGTCACAGATCCCGCTGCAGATAGTGGACAGCTTTAAATATTTAGGGGTGACAATCACGCCAAGGGTTACAGACTATGTTAAGTTCAACATAGACCCCCTGATTTGCGGAAAAGGTACTGACATGGACTAAGCTCCCTATGTCTGTAGTGGGACGCTGCAACTTAATTAAGATGATCCTTAATTAAGATGATCCCGTTTGGATTACTCAGAGAGTGTTCTACAAAATTCAGGGTCTCTTTCGCTCCCTAATATGGAAGAAAAAGATGCCTAGAATCAAATTGGAGACTCTCCAGAAAGGCAAGGATGAGGGAGAACTAGCTATTCCAAGCCCGTGGCACTATTTTATAGCTGCGCAGTTGCAGCACTTGAAAGCCCGGGGACAGGTCACAGGCGCAGGACCATCGGCAAGGATAATATCCTTCTTATGATATCCCGTTCCATATGAAAGAAACTGGAAAGATACAGGGAGTTAGTGATTCCCCCATGATATCCCTAATATGTAAAGTCTGGGCCAAATTTAAAGAGGACCTTTAATCACCCTAACAAATCTAAACTAAGTATACATACATGGAGAGCGGCGCCCAGGGATCTCCCTGCACTTACTATTATCCCTGGGCGCCGCTCCGTTCTCCCTGTATGTCCTCCGGTGACTTCAGCTCTGCGTCTCAACTGGGAGGAGCCTGCCCTTGTTCTCCTGGGCGTCTCCTTCTCCCAGGCTGTAGCGCTGACCAACCGCAGCGCTCAGCTCATAGCCTGGGAGGTTTCCTTCTCCCAGGCTATGAGCTGAGCGCTGCGGTGGCCAGCGCTACAGCCTGGGAGAAGGAGACGCCCAGGAGAACAAGGGCAGGCTCCTCCCAGTTGAGACGCAGAGCTGAAGTCACCGGAGGACATACCGGGAGAACGGAGCGGCGCCCAGGGATAATAGTAAGTGCAGGGAGATCCCTGGGCGCCGCTCCATGTATGTATACTTAGTTTAGATTTGTTAGGTGATGAAAGGTCCTCTTTAAAGCCATGCTTGGACTCACGGGACTATATGGATGCACCCCCTTGTGGCGAAATCCACACCTGCCTGAAATGTTCCGATTGGAGGGTTTCTCTCCATGGGAAAAGAGGGGTGTTCGCTGCCTGCAGCACATACATGACAGAGCCACTCTGAAGACCTTTGCCTGTTTGAAGGAGGAATTCAATCTTCCAAACACAGCGTTTTATCAATATTTGCAGCTGAGACATGCGTATCAAGCGCAATTTCTGGGAGGTGGACCAGTTTCACCTACCCCACTTTTGATGCAACAATTACTGAATACTGGGAGCACAAAACGGGTGATTTCATTGCTTTATCGCCATCTTTTTGGTGGGGTTACTCCTGGTGGGCCCCTTCCGGTTAAGGATAAATGTGAATCAGATCTAGGTGCTATCTCCCAAGAGCAATGGAATGATACCTTGGCATTACTACCCAGCCTGACTCTTAATGAAGCGCAGTGCATGTCTCAGCTGTATTTACTACAAAGGGTCTCCAGCCTTCCTCTATAAAATTGGACTTCGTCCCGACTCCTGTTGCCCTCGCTGCAGGGCAGGGAACGCCTCTCTGGTACATATGTTCTGGGATTGTCCTATGTTGGGTACATACTGGACAGATGTTACTAGGATTATCAGAGAGGTTACCCAGATAGATGCACGTGGGGACCCTAGGGTCTGTCTCCTGGGACTGCTGGAAAGTGACAAAGGGGTAATAACATATCTATATGTACGCAGAGAATGCTGTTCCAGGCCCGAATAGTAATAGCTATACACTGGATCGATCATGATCCGCCCACTTCTCGGGAATATATTAATAGAATGAACACCATCCTACGATATGAAAGGGGAATATACTTGAAAAGGAAGTGTCCCAATAAGTTTACATCTATTTGACGGGGATGGGTGGGTGCTCTGGGTCTGGTATCAGGGACCTCGCTGCAGAATGTGTAAGAGACCAAATTTCTGGGACTGGGGGACTGCAACGGCAGTAGGCTGGCTTGCTATGGTGAGAACGCTGGACACACTAATGTTTTGTACTAAACAATGGTACAACACCAAAGGGATATAGCTCCTACAAGTCCAGGTCGTCTCACAGGTTCGAATTGTTCGAGATGGTTGGGAAGGGGGGGGGGGTGGGAGTTGGTTTAACGTTCAGGTCCTATGATGAAGAGTGTACACCCTGGATGTAATGTGATTACTGCGATCTCCTGGGAATTAATAAGCTGACACAACAACATTGTATTTATATTGTACGAGACTATTCTCCTTTATTATACATGCCAATGTATGTTGCATTATACAGATTGTGTATTTGATGTACACTGTGTTCTACCCTTTCAATCAATAAAAACTATTTTGATTAAAAAAAAATAAGAAAGAAGACTCCTCAGAGACAATTTTCTCCAAACACCTTGAGCAGATGGGTTTCTTAAGTCCTGACGGTAAGCCCTTTTTAGAGATGGAGCATTTTTTGACCCGCTGAGAAGATTCAGCTGACTTCTGAGCTTCACTGACCCAAGATATAAGTCAGAGTGCTTATTAATAAAGGGGCTTATTCAGGAGAAAAAAAAAAAAAAAGGGATAGTCCCTCATTCAGGTGCAGAAAAAAGGCATTGTTTCTGACCCCTCAGTGAATCAGGTAAGTACATACAAGCTTTTTTAGGGTACATTACCGGGCTGCTCGTCTTGGCTGGGTCTGCAGGCCTGCGCATCGAGTCCTCCCCCGACATGTTAGAAAGATGCTGCACCACGGACGCTGAATTCATTTCCCGCCATACGTTTTAAATCAATGCTCGTCTAGGGGAAATATGTCACTCTCCTGCACTTCAGTAGCTCCGCCTGCCTGTAGCTTGAAGCGCTGACGTGACCCGCGAATCTTCTCGCGAGAGCTCATTCTGGAAGTGCTGCACCGGAGGACTTGCGCCTGGGAGTCAGGAAGGGCCGCCCGCAAGCCCCGCGATCCTGCTCCCCGCCCGGTCCAACTGCCGGGCGCTGACTGTAGGAAAGGTAAAAGCTCCCACAGGAGGATCTCCATGCTAGTCCCAGAGGGACAGGAAACAACTGGAGCAGGTAAAGGGAGGGGACCATTTAAAAGATCTCCACGTAGTTTCCTGTCCCTGGGGAGGCGGGGTATCTTTCTGTCGTGCCGCTGGGGGAGGGGAGGCGTTTGGAAAAATGGGTGACACAGTTAAGTGAATGCCGTGTGATTGGGGAGACTGAGGTGTGTATCAATAACTGAGACTTCAGTAGTTAAAGAGTAGGTCAGACTTCGGGCCCTTGCACACAACTGTATGCCATCCGAGACATACGGTCCGTGAGCTGGTCGTATGTCCCGGAGGGGCATTGATTGTGTGCACTAGAGCACACAGAACCGTAGATTACAATTATGCTGTGCACGTCGGGTCACCCGCGGTGGTATCATCCTGCACTCCTAAGATCATATGAGTGCAGGACAATAGCCCCGCGGGTGGCCCGACATGCACAGCATCATTGTAATCTATGATGCCTTGTGCTCCCGCACGCATGATCAATGCCGCTCTGGGACATACGGCCCGCTCACGGACTGTATGTCTCGGAGGGCATATGGTCGTGTGCAAGGGCACTTAGTGTATCCTCTTTTGTCTCAGCATGCAACTTAGTCGAGCGTATGACAGGTGAAACATCAGTGGAAAGTTGTAAAACAATGGTGAAGTGATTAAGGCTTGACCTGTTTCTCATGAATTGTCTTCAATTTGTTTAATACATAATATACTACAAGAAGAAACAGAGTGAAGATGAATTATTTCTTTCACAGGCAAAATCTGAGTTCTTTTAGGGAGGATGTGTAGCATATGAAGAAAAAAAAATAAAACGTACTTTCATAAATGTACTTAAATAAGTGATTTAAATGATTGTTTGCATATAATATGGGAGAGTTACACCATTTTATTTTAACATTACTCTGGAGGCAAACGTACATTGTATGCCCCTTGCACTAGGTATCCCTGACTATGCCAAGACTTTTGTATTATTTTGCCATGAGTAAGTAGGGCAAGCTAGTAGAGTCCTTACCCAAGATTATGGAGGCAAGCAGAGACTTTTGGGGTAATACTCAGTAGTTCTGGATCCTTTATTGGATTCCCCTTCTTTGTATTAGAGGCTGCAGTAGAACTAAGTGCCCCATACAGTGTCGGAAATTTTACAGCAATACAGCAAGTCCAAAACAGACACCTGTCTACGGCTAGACTCACGAAACATGAGGTTTCACTCCTCACAACCCTACTCTAGGCATTATGTGTTGCAATGTTCTGAATCTAGCCACATTGCTGCTGATGGCTTCTGAAAAGGGGAAGGGGCTGGAGAGTGCAGGGAACAAGGTGAAATCCAGCCGCTAATTTTTAAATTAGTTGGTGAGGAATGCCAATTTGACACACAAACATGATTGTCAAGCATTAATGTAGTGTACCACTCACCAACTCTTCTGCTGAGTATTTTATAGATCACTTAAGATCTTGGGACAATGACCAAGAAAATTTAGTCACCGGGTATGCCGTAGTCCAAGTTGCTCAGCACAAAAGGTGGAGCTGAAAGAAGTCACTGCAGCGTGTAATATGGGTAAAGGAAAAGAAGTGAACATCCATACGGACTCCATGTATGAATTTGGTGTAGCACATGACTTGGGAGCCATTTGGCAGAGCCGCAATTTCTTGAGCTCTACAGGTAAGCCTATAAAAATGCTGAGGCTGTACGACAGCTATTGGACTCCCTGATATTCCCTCAAAAGATAGCAGTAGTGAAGGTCTCAGCGCACACCAAAGAAAAAAACCACTGAATTTCTAGGGAATACATTGTCAGATCAAGCGGCCAAAAGGCACTGTGTAGATCAGGAGACAAGCCAGCACTGCCTGTGTGATCTCTCTAATAATCCAGGAAAAGTCCAGCACCGAGATGAAAAATTCTTCAATCTTTAATTGTCTTCATAGTACCAGAACTAAGATCTGTTAGATTGAAATGCGTTGGATGCTTTACCGTTTTCCTTCTGGAGATGTATTTTTATATGAAGCCAAATAAAAATTGAAGATTTTATTTTCATCTCTGTGCTAAACATCTATTCCTTTTTTCCCCTGGCCAAATAGGCAGCATTACTCCCCTTGCTGGTGGCTGCCCAATCAGTCATGCCTGCAGTAGACATAGATGGATCCTCCAGAACCAGACATCCCCTCAAGAGAAAAAGGTATGTATGGAGGGAGGTGCCATACAGGTGTGTGCGAAATTTTAGTTTAACATTACTAATTGTGTTAGAAAAGAAAGTACATGGGAAAAAATTCATGACAAGATGTAGCCAAGTAATGGGCAACTAGTAGAGTTAACAGTCATGACATGCATGCTGCTAATTGGGTGCAATTGCCTCATTTAATGAACAGGGGGTGTTCAAAATAATAGCAGCGTGGAGTTCAATTAGTGAGATAATTCATTCTGTGAAGAAACAGGTGCCAATTAATACCCTTTTTTAAGGCAGGAGAGCAGCATATGTTGTACCTGCTGGTTTTAGCCCTTGCTCAGTGAGTATAATGAGTCATTTCAAACATTGTACCAAAAGTAGTAAGAATTTTGATTCAAAGAAGATAGGCAACTTTCACACCAGTGTTTTGCTGGATCTGTCATGGATCAGCAAAAATGCATCCATTATGAGCAGATCAGTTTGTATTATCTTTAAAATAGCCATGACGGAAAGGGCTATTGACCCCAAACGCGTCTGGTGTAGTGTAGTGAGCAGAAAGGTTTCATTAAATATTTCCCCGCTGGAAGTACTTCCATATACAGTGGACTCTATCCCTGCAACTATCCCTATGCACCACTGAGAGGACTTTGGGACCCTGGAGCACAACCTTATGCACATTATCCATTTCATTAATATAGAGGACATTTGGCACTCGTACCGAGATTTAAAGGACAGTGGGCAGAACTGTCATATTAATGCGGCGAGATCTATTGCTGCCATTTGCTGCTAAACTAATGTGAACTGCTGCTATATATGGCTCCTTTTAACCTGTTGCCATATCATTACACTCCTTCTCAACCTGTCGCCATATTACATTGCTGCTATATACATTGAGGCTGCTATTTGAAGTTACTATAATGCTGCTACATGTAATGGATGCACTACTAGTCGCATGAGAGTATACGGAGTGTACCAATTATTTATGTGCTATTAAACTGGTTTTCATTTTATTTGAGCTGAATCTCTGCTGTTCCTGGTTGACCCATATAGTAAGTGCCCTTTTTGTAGTTTGGATTTTATTCCTAAACTATGCAAAAAAAAAAAGAAAAAAAAAGAAAACGTATCTATGTAGTACAGGGTGAGAAGCTGATGACTGGTAGTACTTCTCCCATATATAATAATCTTTACATACAGGATACAGTCCTATGAATGGGTGAAGATTGGACCAAGTTCCTCTATTGCTCTTAGTGTAATGGAAAGAAGTCAACTGCAGATGTGAATAATAGTAGATTAATTGTCACTGTGATAGCTGGCATGTTATTTCATGGCAAAATATACTTACTGTATACACTGCTGAGAAATGTGTATTATGTTTGTGGCCAGGTGGCCTATAAGTGGGCCCCACCTGGAGCATCCATCTTGTTCATTTATCCAATGATGAAGTAGATGATGGATAGGTGGTTAAGAGCGCATGAGGAAAACAAAGATTCATGGTGGGGAGAAACCAGCAAACTGAGAACTTGGCGGGTGGGTTATGGGAATTTTACAAGGTATAATACCAGTAGTAATAGTCATATTAATCACACATGCAACAGTAAAAGTAGGTTTTTGGGCTGTGAGCAAACTAAGAGGAGAAGTAAAGATATTTCTTATCAAACGGGTATGGTTCACATGGATTTCCGTAAATTGTGGAATGGTTGTTGGCCCCATCTGGGGAAAAAGATGAAGCTGATTCCGTCTTGGCTTGGTGGCTTGCGCCAGGTAACGAACCTGGATACGTCCAAAACTGTCCACAAAGTGGGGTATTTGTGAAGGAAATCAAATAGACTCCATCTTGTCCCCTTCTCTCCACAATGGGCTCTTCCCATCCCATATTCTTATACTCTGATAATCTGTAGAATATAATTCTAAAAATTCAAGGCCGAATGTTTTGTCTTCACTTTTGTGAGAGTTTCACTGTATTTTGGCCTAAAGCCATTATGATATGCTGTTAGTATATAAATACATGTTTGCTAAAAAAAAAAAAAAGTCTGAAGTCATCTGAGGAGAACACCTCCTGTGTGTCTGTGATGGTTTTCTTGAGCCAATTTAAAGCTTGTTTTGACACCATCATCACATCATTAGAGCTAAAAGCTTATTTTTTTCTAAACTAAATAACCCTTTCTGGGTATTGTAATCCACCCATTCCAGTAATTACTTTAATAGCACTGCTCTGAACAATCTCCAGCTCTGCTATGCCTGCCTGGTTTACAGAAGCTCATAACTGTATACAATACTCCATGTGCGGTCTGACTAATGATTTGTAAAGTGGCAAACTATGTTCTTACCACATGTATCTATGCCTCCTTTGTTGGACCCCATAATCTTACTGGCTTTGTCAGCAGGTACCCGACACTGGTTTCTACAATTAAAAGGGGTTATCCAACCCCTATAATGACCCCCACCCAATGCGAGAGCCACCCCAATCGTGGGTGACACTAGGGAGGCTCATCCCTGTCGTGGCCTGCTGTTGGCTGATCCCCCATCCAGTTGCTGGATGTTTTGATCTGCACGACCAGGATATGCAGCTATGGCTGTGTGGGCATCAGGAGTGACACAGGTGCCAGGGACCAGGTAAGTTTAATCCATATGAGGGGCACGGGCATTTTTTTGGGGGGAGAGGGGTCATTATAGGGGTTGGATAACCCCTTTAAGTTTGTTGGCCACTAAAAAAATTCCTAGTTTTTTTCCATGTCAGTGTTCCTTTTATTTTTCCTTCCATGTGTATAACCTTACATTTATCAGTGCTAAAACCTCATTTGCCACTTTTCTGCTTAAGTCTCCAATCTATCCAGATCCATCTGTAGCAGTATCCTCCTGCCCTCTTAATTACTTTACACAATCGTCTGCAAAAAAGGTATGTTTTACTGTGCAACCCTTGTACAAGATCATTAATAATTTGACAAGAATAGGGCCCAATCCTGATCCCTCTGACAGTGAGTATGTACCATAAATTAACACCCTGTTTTCCATCACTAAGCCAGTGACTTACCCACAAACACACATTTTCCACCAATCCCAAGGAAAATGTGTATCAACCTTTTGTGTGGTAGAGTATAAAATGCTTTGGAGAAGTCAAGATATAGGACATTCATTGACGAAGACAGTCAATTCTAGAACTTCTCATGGAAGCTAATTAAAATTAGTTTGATAGGACTTATCCCTCATGAAGCCATTCAGATATGGAATTATACATTTTCAATGAGATACTCAAGGATAGCATAACTCAGGGTGCTTTCACACTTGCGTTCTGAGGAGCCGGCAGGCACTTCTGGCCTGCCGGATCCATCAGAGTGCAAGTCGCCTTAAATCATTTGATGACTGATCAGGATCCTGATCAGTCTTCAAAATGCTTTCAGTTACCTTGGCAGCCAGGGCGCTACTGAAGTCCTGGCTGACATGGTACTCGCAGCAGTGTACTTACCTGCGCTGCGGCCGCCACTTCATGACGTCACAAGTCCTTGCGGCGCATAGATCAATGCGCCGTCCGGACCGGTGACGTCATGAAGGAGCGCCCGGGTGCCGCAGTGCAGGTAAGTACACTGCTGCGGAGTACTTGCCATGGCAGCCAGGACTTCAGTAGCGTCCTGAATGCCATGGCAACCGATCGGAGCCCCAGCTTACACTAGGGCCCTGATCTGAACTGCTGCTGCGCTTGTGCAGAGCTAAACGTCGGATCCGGTGATGCGCCGAAACAAAGTTTAGCTTAATTCTGGATCCGGATTAATGCACTTCAATGGGCATTAATTCCGGATCCAGCGTTACGGCAAGTCTTCCGGATTTTTGGACGGAGACAAATCCGCAGCATGCTGCGGTTTTGTCGACGTCCAAAAAACGTTACAATACTGAACGGAAGACATCCTGAAGAGATTTCTCTCCATTCAGAATGCATGGGGATAATCCCGATCAGTTTATTTCCGGCGTAGAGACCCGACGACGGATCTCTACGCCGGAAAGTAAAAACCCAAGTGTGAAAGCACCCTTAGAAAATCTTCAAACAGTTTACTCATGACAGATGTTAGACTTAGTGGCCTATAGTTTCCAGGCTCTGTTTTTGACCCTTTTTTGAACATTGGCACCACATTTGCTAAGCACCAATTCTGCTGAACACTACATGTCATTATAGGGTCCTAAAATATGAGAAATAAGGGTCTATGACATTACTTAATGCTCTAAGAATATGGGGGTATATGCCATCTGGACTCGGTGATCTGGCTATTTTATTCTTTTTAACGCGCAACTGCTTTTTTATTTTATTAATTTTTTGCTAATGTATGGGGACAGTGACAGGGAACATTTTTGTATTATACTTTATTTAGGGAAAACAATTTAGCAGAAAACAGGGGCTGAAATGTCCCTTAGCAGCGCTCTCAAATTAGCATGGCTAAGGGCCATCCGTCTTCTATTAGCATAGGAGAGACAGGCTGTGCGGGAACTGCGGGCTTCTGCCTGCCCTGCTCCCTCACAGCCTGGTGAGCACAGGAGCCTTATTTGTTAAGATTAAATATACATTCCTCCTTTTATTAAATATTATGCATTTGTACACTCTAAGTTCACTGACTAGAGTGGCCAGCGCCATCAGTGAGCTGCTTTTCTCCTGCACTCCTGGCTGACTAATGAAGCAGCCGACGGGAGCGATGCCTGTGTGAGCCGTAAGAGCTCACTACAGGCAGGGAGGCCGGAGGAAGCTCTTATACAGTATATAAGAACAGTTATTGCTGTGTGAATGGACAATTTAAAAATTATGGCTATTGGAATGTGGGGAGGAAAAAAAAAATTAAAATGGGCTAAGTCCTTAAGGGGTTAAGGACCCTTAACTTTGTAATTGGTTCCAATGTGGACCATGACTGCTGGGTCTTCGCCAGCCCCTCCCAGTAATCAGCCAGATACGCGATATGTCTAACTTGAGCGTCAGGAAGATAACACACCTTTCCTCGATCCTGGTCTTTGTGACAGATTGCCTTATCTGTACCCCTAATAATAAAGTCTCCAACTACTAGCTCCTTTCTGGCCTGCCCTGCTTTCCCGGTCCCCCACTTAGAGTAGCACAGGAAGGCTCTTGCTGCAGCAGTGTGAATATGGAGTCTCTGATCATCTGGAATTCATTGGACCTGATAAAATTATCCTGACTAGGGATGAGCGAATCGATTTCAGTACCTTGGAAACGAAACAGAGTTCGGTAAGAGGTTTTTAACAGTAGATCAAGCTGCTATTTAATGATGGAATATGCTAGTTATATACACCCAAATACTTATAATCAAATAAGTGTCTACCTAAATGGCAGATGGAGAGAGGCTGGTAATGTCAAATGCCTTGTTTTCTTCTATTCCAGTGAAGCGGTGAAGTTTCCTCGCTGGGCGCTTCTAGCTCTACTTTCTGCGCATGCGCCACTCCGGCCGGTAGCCGACGCGTGCGTGAAGGAGCCAACAGGTGAGAAAGTTTGGGAGTGTGTTCGTGTGACATCACAATGTTACTATGGAGGCTTCTGAGGGACAAAGGTCAACCGAAGTGTTTCAGAGCCAACGGGTTTCTTCGTCAGGGATGTTGTGCACTTCTTGTCCTATGGATTAAATAAGCTTCTGGTTCCCATGACAACACCTGTCAATTATACTGGGCTTTTCTCAGATACTCATCCATCTTTCACTCAGTGTGTCATGTCTCCATGTCGATATCTGAAGTTATTACCCGAAGTCTCGCGAGACTTCACGAAGTAATAACTTCGCCTCATTGGAGCCAATACATTCTAATACTTGAAAGGGATTTTTCACCTTGCTATTAGATAAATATTATATTTCTATCAGGCACTGCCACTTGTATGGATTATACACATTTACAATACAGTTAATTTCCTCAGAAGACACATGCCCCAGAGGGCTCTTAAAGTATGCAAGCCCACCCCACCAGACATTGACACTACAATAGATGGCAGACAGTTATCACTTGGAAATACAATGGATAGCAGGAACCTCAAGTACATGACAGCAAGCTGTAACGAGTTTAACTTGTTAGCATCTAGACTACCATTGTAATATGTAAAATACCCTTTCATGTATTGTATATGGCAGATACCAGTATTGTTTACCGACTTCCCTAAATTAACATGTCATCTGGTGAACTAAAGTTGGCATTCCCACCCCAATGTCCTATAAATACATGCACTATGGAATAGAGACTTCAGATCTTAACTATCCAAGATTGAGATCTGGACTGTTATTATCTCCTAGCTGGAGGAGAGAGTATTCACTCAAGGGGATAATTTACCGGTGGAGGTCTGATGCCTCATTGTATGACCATCTCATAACCACCTCGGATTGAAAAGAGCTATCAATACTGTACAGAGCGCTCGCTCCGTACAGTATTTTAACCAAGTTTTATGCAAATAGACTTCATATGTTTCATCCGAAGTCGATTCGCTCATCCCTAATCCTGACCTATGTTTAAATGGAGTATTAGTCTGGCACGTTAGTGAGAGACCTTGTCCATTTCTGTCTGCTGGAATGAACAAAGAAACAGGTCCGAAATATCTGTGGAAGACTTTGTCCATTTCATCTGATAAACTGAACAAACACATGAATGAAATATGTGTGCAAGGTATTATCCCACTTATTTGACCTGAAAATTAAATGTTTGTGAAAGAGTTAACAATTGTCTGTCAAGGTTACGTTGAGATTCTGATTTATTGTGGATCTGGGAATTGGCCACACCAAGGTACAAAATAATAGATATACAAAATATACACAGTGAGCATTATGGATTGTATAAGCTGGCTACATTCCAAAAGGGGTGAAGCTCTTTATTCAACTGGTATAAAAGTTGGGATGCTTTCAGAAAGCATTTGGAGTTTACCTATAAGAGAGACGTCTCTGCATAGGAAAATTGTGGATTTCCCAATCGAGTCCCTGACTGCTTAAGCTGAAACAGACTCCCCAGCTGATGTGTGTTGTTGTCAGATAAAATTGGTGATGTAAGTACCTATATTCTGGATATAGTCAGTACTCTAGATGAAGTGTAGATGTAATAGTAATTATGCATTGTTTTATCTAACTCTTACTCTTTGTAAGTTTTCTATTCTTTGAATTTACTTAATATGCTAGAAGGGCATACATTTGACTGATTATCACTACTACAGTAATAAATGTACTTATATATTTTAGTTTTCTTAGAGCAGTGTGTGAGTATTCTCTATTTAACCCCTTCACACCCGATATCGTACATGTACGTCATCACTGGACGTAACTTAAAGCCCAGTGACATACATGTACTTCACCGGGTCCGCGGGCTCTGGGGAGCAATCTGAGGGAATCGCTGCACCATGCCTGCTCTTACCGGCAGGCAGGCAGCCATGCCAGGTAAGGGCAGCATGGTGCCGATCCGCCCCACTGCAGCTCCAAGTGCGGCGATTGGCCGATCAATGAAATCGGCACATCGTGGCACAGGAAGTGGTCAGAAGCTGCAGGGCGGGTCAGGAGGTCAGGGGATGGTGGCCGGTGCTGAACTGGGACTTGTGTTGCACACCATTGCGATTTTCCTGCTTTAGTGCTGAATAGAAGAAAGAAGAACATCTGGAATAGCTGCACAGATTTTTTTCTTCATTTGCAGCTGTTCCAGATCCCTAAACCACCCTCCATCCCTGTCCCTTCCCGCCCCCCATCTGCGTACGTGCACTTTGCAACCACTGAGCACTGATCAGTAGTGTGCATTACTGATCACATCTGCACAGTTTGAACCGCATTTTCTCTTTTCTAAAGAAAATGCTTGTTCTCTGCAGACTATTTTTGTTGCAGCAAAAACTTTTTTGTGCATAAAATAAAATTTTTTGCAGAAATTTTTTATTTTTACAACTTTTCTTCTAAATTTAATTTCAAATATTTTACAAGCCCCTTCACATGGGAACACACTACATACACACCAATCACACTAAATAAAGGTTTCCACATTTCACACCCCAATAAAATAAAAATGGCCAGTCGATCCTTGCCTCAGATACTGAATCTGCCAGTGAGGGAGAAGAGGATGCCACTTTCCTCTACCCCATCATCATCCGTCTATTCAAAGATAGGCCTGTCATTGACCACTTCAGCACAAAATTTGCTGAGGTGTACAACCCCGATAAAAATGTATGTGTAGATAAGTCCCTATTACTGTTCAAAGAAATGATTAGATTCCGCCAGGACCTGCCTAGCAAAGGGGCAAGGTATGGCATGAAGTTATACAAACTTTGTGAGAGTAGCTCAGGGTACACCTACAAGTTCTGTGTTCATTAAGGGAAAGATTCCCGGATTGAACCCTCAGAATGCCCCCCATCCTAGGAGTTAATGGGAAGATTGTGTGGGACTTACTACACCCATTGCTGGATAAGGGTTACCAACTCTATGTGGATAACTATTATACCAGCATACCCCTATTCAGGTCCCTAACTGCCAGAGGTATTGTGGCTTGAGGCACAGTGCGCAAAAACCAAAGAACTCTCTAGATTCCTGGTAGGGCAACCACTGAGAATGGGTGAAAGTAGGTCTCTCCTCCATGATAACATGCCGGTAGTTAAATACAAGGAAAAGAGGGACGTCCTTGTACCATTCACACCAACGCCAGCTCCTAGCTCCTGTACGAGATACCACAACCACTACCCCCAAACAAGTTTGTATCCTGGACTACAATAGGCTCATGGGAGGGATGAATCTTGCAGATCAACTTCTGAAGCCCTACAGTGCCACACGGAAAGCTAAAGTGTGGTACAAAAAGCTGGCCGTACACATTGCACAGATAGCAATGTGCAATGCGTACGTGCCATTTCATTCTGCAGGCCACAGAGGAACTTTCCTTCAGTTCCTAAGAGGTAGTAATCAAGGCCCTAATATTTCAAACCCAGGCAGGGAGGGTCCCAGTACTTCTGGAACTCAAGGTGCGTGTCGTACCAGGGCAACATTTTCAAGGTCAAATCCCCAGACAGCAAGGAAGGGAAGGACACAAAAAGATGGAGGGTGTGTCACAAAAGGGGATAAGGAAAGACACAATTTAACACTGCGAAACCTGCCCTGAAAATCCTGGCCTGTGAATAGAGGACTGCTTCAGAATTTACAATTTTTCCATGGAGTATTAGATTTAATTTCATCCTTTATGCTCCCTGTAATATTTCCACTTTATGTCTCTGATTTAGTCCACCACGCTTGCATATCCACTTTCCAACAACCAGTACATATTCTTTTCTGTGAGACAACTGTTAGGGCAAAAGTGCCCTTTCCACCACTTAAAATGTTCGTACAGGGGTGCTCTTTCCGAAATGGGGTGACTCATTTTTGGGGACTTCAGGACATTTTTTTAAATGCGAAATGCCAGCTAATGTCTGTATATTCAGGCCTGCAAAAAACATATTTTGCAGTTTGCCTCTAGAGCACTGCTGTGTGCTCATATAGCAGGCTACAAGCACAAATGGGGCGTTTGCAAAAAAGGGGAGAAAATGGGGAACATATAATGGGGTGCATTTTCTCATTTAACCCCTTGTGAAAGTGGAAAATTAGGGTCTGCTTGTAATTTTTCATTTTTATAAATGTGTGCTTTGAAATGCTTCTCTCAAGTATTTCTGCCTTCTGTGAGACACCAGTTTGCTAAAAAGTACCCTTTCCACCACTTAAAATGTTCGTACGGGGGTGCTCTTTCCAAAATGGGGTCACTTCTTGGGGTTTTTCCACTTCTGTGGACCTCAGGAATTTATTGAATGCGGCATGGGACCTAATATACATGTGTTTAATCAGGTCAGGAAAATTCATCTTTAGCTGTTTGACTCTAGAGCCCTGCTGTACGCCCATACATCATTCTTTGAGCCCATATGGGGTGTTGGCGTATTCGACGGGGGGGTAATGGGGAACAAAATGTTAGGTGCATTTTGTCCTTTTATCCCTTGTGAAAGTGAAAAATGTGGGTGTAAGGCAACTTTTTTTTGAAAAAGAATTGTCATTTTTTATTTTCACAGCCAAGCGTTTCAGAATTCTGTAAAACGCATGATGGGAGAACGTGCTTACTACACACCTTGAAATATTCCTTTAGGGGTGTAGTTTCCGGAATGGGGTCACTTTTTGGGGGTTTCCACTCTAGGTCCACCTGAGGGTGTGTTCAATGGCAATATAGCACCTGTCAATTATTCTGGAGAAATCTTCCTTCCAGAAGCCATTTGGTGCTCCTTTCCTTCTGACCCTGTGGTACACCCATATAGCAGTCTCCAAGCACATATGGGGTATTGCTGTAATTATGAGAAAATGGGCAAAAAGTTAGGGGGTGCATTTCTCCAGTTTCCCTTTGTGAAAGTGACAAGTTTGGGCCCAAAGTCTATTTTTCTGGAAAAATTAGTAATTTTTCATTTTCACAGCCAAAAACATGAATCACCCTTGAGGACAAAGTTATCACTACACATCTTGAAATATTCCTTTAGGGGTGTAGTTAACAAAATGGGGTCACTTTTTGGGGGTTTCCACTGTAGGGCCACCTCAGGGTGTCTTTATATGCGACATAGCTCCCAATTACCATTCTATCTAAATCCGCTCTCCAAAAGCCATATGGTGCTCCTTCCATTCTGAAGCCTGCTGTGCTCCTATGCATCAGTTTTTGGAATGCTTCTGTAAACTCCGGATTCAGGGTAAATTAGCTATTTTTTTTTATAAATAAAAATGAAATTTCTTGACTTAATTTTACCACTGTCATGAAGTACAATATGTGACGTGAAAACAATCTCGGAATGGCTTGGATAAGCAAAAGTGTTTTAAAGCTATAACCACATAAAGTGACAATTCAGATTTGCTAAAAATGGCCTGGGCAGAAAGGTGAAAAATGGCAGAGATTAGGATACATGATCTGGGATTCCAAACACACAATTTGCAGAAAAATATTCACTTAAGACAAACACACACTTGCGATCAAACATTCGAACACTCACGTTTGTCTGCTTATATAGCTACTGTCCCTAGACAACTCCAGATTGCCGTTTTTCCACTGGAATTCATTTTGTATACTCTTACTAATTTGCAGAATAAATAATAACATGTCACCACAAAATTATGAATTGCTACTGTATTCACGCCACAATTGACTATTAAGATTAGAAGTGAGTAGAGATGAGCGAATCGAAGCTGACAAAGTGGAATTCGATCCTAATTTCAGGAAAAATTCCATACGCACGAATGGAAGCCGAATTTTCTCACGCTTCGTAGTAATTAGCGTATTAGTGGAAAAAGAAAACATTTGCCGATCAGCGGTGCAGTTATATGTTCTAACGCCTTTTATGGAGTGTATAAGTGGAAAAAAGTAAGGGCTTATTTGCCGTTCAGCGATGCAGTCATATGTTCGAAAGCCCCTTTTGACGTGTATTAGTGGACAAAATAAACATATTTGCCGATCAGCAGTGCGGTTATATGTTATAAAGCCTTTTGAGGCGTATATTAGTGGAAAAAGAAAAAAAAAATTGCCGTATAGCGGTGCAGTTATATGTTCTAAAGCAGTTTTTGGCGTATATTAGTGAAAAAGAAAAAATATATTTGCAGATCAGCGGTTATATATTCTAAAGCCCTTTTTGTCATGTCTTAGTGGCAAAAGAAAAATATATTTGCTGTGCAGTTATATGTTCTAAAGCACTTTTTTGTGTGTATTAGTTGGAGGGGGCCTCATTAGACGTCGTGTGGTGAAGTGAGAAAATAAACTGTTTTGGGGTGTTTTAATTTCCTATTTATTTATTTGATCTAACAGTATGTCAGACAGAGAAGTGCAAGGCCCTGCACAGGGGAGTGGCAGGGGACTAAATGTTTCTGGTGCAGGCAGAGGTCGCAGCAGATTAAGGGGCCGTGTCAGCAGGGGTCACTTCGAGAGGCCTGAGCGCCAAGTGTAAGCTAGCGGTTCTGTCTTGACCAGCAACCCAGCGGATCTTGAATGGCTGACTCTATCTTCGACTTCGTCGCAAGTGACAGACACCCAGCCAAGAGTGGGTTCGGCAGACACAACCCTTAGTTGGCAAGGCCCAGGAACAGGCCCTGTGCCCTCACCTGTCCCCAACCTGCCTCTGTCCTTTTCTGTTCCCTCAGCCAGAGAAGTATTATGCTGTGGGCTCAGCCCGACTATACAACGAGGGCAAGCTACTAGAGGACAGTTAGCACTACTAGCCAGCCAACATGTGGAGGAGAAATCCGCCGCTTCCTCCACTAGGCGGGCAAGTAGTGATGAGCAGAGTGGCGTGGATGCTGGTGTTGCTAGAGGTGAGGCTCCTGACCCAGAAACCATTGAGGAGGACATCAGAGACTTGCAGACAGTACTCGATGATGATGTAGATGATCACACTTGGAAGCCGGGTAACAAAGAAGCTTCTTCATCATCAGGAAAAGAGGGTGGCAGCTTGCCCGTGAGCCAGCAAGTCGCTAGTGTGGCAGGGAGCCAGTAGGATGGCAGCAGTGGGAGGTCAGGAGTCAAGCGTGCCTGGGGTATACCACCCGCTCTGCAGGAGTCTACCTGCCCAGGAAGTAGCAGTGCACGGGTTCACGGATGCAGCAGTCAGTCAGTGAGTAGTGTTGGGGGTACACTCGGCGATGTCGCAGTTTTTGTTAAGATGCCAGGGGAGGTGAACATGGCCCATATGTAGAATCTATGGGCAGAAGGTTAAGCGTGGCCAGGGTGCCAATGTTGGCACCACGGCCCTGCATTAACATATGTAGCATCACCAAAAAGTGGCCTGGAAGAACCGTGGCTCCGATGTGGTGGTCCAGCCTGCTGCAGCAACCACTGCATCACCCAGTGGCACGCACCCAGTTTCAGGCAGTCAAGGCTCCACCACATCAGCCAAAGAGAGCTGTCTGTCCTTCCCCATCATCTGCTGGTCCTGATGCTCCTGCTTCTCCTACTCCTCATCAGTCATTCCGTCAGCAATCGATCACTGGAGCAATTACCAATAGACAACAGTATGTGTGCACTCATCCAACGGCACGGAAGCTGAAGGTGCTCCTGTACAAGTTGGTGTACACCCTCCCTTTCCAAGTGATGGACTCTACACCTTTCAGAGAACTGATGGCTTGTGCCAAACCGAGGTGGAGAGTCCCAAGCTGTCATTTCTTTGCCAAAAAGGCAGTACCAGCACTGCACACATATGTAGAATAGAAGGTGGACCAGTCCTTGAGCGGGTCTGCCTAAGTGCACGGCAGCGCCAAAGTGTGGAGCTGTAACTATGGTCTGGAACAATAAATGTCCTTTACGGCCCACTGGGTGAATGTGGTTCCTGCACAGCCACACTAGCAACTTGGCCAGGTGACGCCGCTTCCGCCTCCACGTTCTCACGTCGTTGGTCCTGCGTCAATGTCCACCTCTGCCTCCTCATCCTCCACAGTGTCCACTGCACGGACAATTCACTGTGCCCTTCCAGCATACCACATGAGCAGGGCACTGCGGTGTCACGCTGTTCTGCACCTCGTTTGCCTGGGCAAACGGAGTCACGCAAGGGAGGAACTGCTCAGTGTCCTTCATAAAAAAAAAATCAAAACCTGGCTTTCTCCGCGACAATAAAATATCTGAACCATGGTGACCGACAACGGGAAGAACATGGTGTGGACCCTGCATGGCACATGTGTTCAATCTGGTTGTCAAGCAGTTCCTGAAGTCTTCCACCCATCTGCAAGACATCCTAAAAATGGCCAGGAAACTTTGCATGCACTTCAGCCACTCATACACCGCAAAGCACACCCTCCTTGAGCTGCAGAACAGCAACCCCCAACATAGGCAGATATGCGACGTTTCCTCCCATTAGAATTCCACCCTCCATATGTTAGACCGACTATACGAATAGAGAAAGGCCATAAATGATTTCTTGATAATCCAAGCGGACAGGAGTACTCCCTGTGTAACTTCGATGTCAGCCAGTGGCAGCTCATGCGCGACACCTGCCATTTGCTCAGGCGCTTTGAGGAGGCCATGTTATTTGTGAGTTGCCAGGACTACAGGATTAACATAGTCATTCCACTGCTTCATGTCCTGGAACAGATGCTGGTAAATCTGGCTGGTCAGGGAACTGGAGACGTGGAGCCTAGATTTCCCTGCCACATGAGCCCTGTGAGGGCTAAACTGGAGGAGGACATTGGACCACAAGCAACGTGTCGCGAAATGGGTGGTTTTTCTACACAGGTGACAGGAGGAGCAGGACCAGACACACAGTGGCAGTATGCAATGGAGATGGAGGCAGGAGTCCCTCCAAGTCACTTGAACAAATGGCCAGATGCATACTCACTTGCTTGCGTAGTGACAACCGAATTGACACCATTCAGCATAGGGATGACTTCTGGCTCTCCCCTTGTTGGACCCTCGCTACCGGTCCGAAATGGGGTCCTTTCTTACACCCGCTGAGAGGGAGCACAAACTAAACTACTATAGAGACGTCCTATGTAGTTAGTTGGCAGCTGCCTATCTTCGCCATCGTCCAAGATGGGCCCTCTGTGCTGACGTTTCTCTGCCAATGCAGCTGTTGGAGGGTGGGGGGTAGAAGCAGTATCAGCTCCATCAGCAGCAACTTGAGTCTAGAGTTGCTGATGAGCAGTTTTCTTCACCTGCGTAGTAAAGAAACTACTCACCAGCTGCAGCAGCAGGTAGACCTGGAGAAGGACCTGAACCAGCAGGTGGTGGCATACTTGGACAGCACCCTGCCACCCAACATTGAAGATCAGCTGGACTACTGGGCAGCCAAACTGGATTTGTGGCCGCAACTGGCAGAGTTTGCCCTAAAAAGCTGTTCTGCCCGTCCAGTGGTGTGGCATCAGAGCGGGTGTTTAGTTCGGGCAGAGCCATAGTTACCCCAAGAAGAACTTGTCTGTCCACCCAAAATTTGGAGAAACTGACCTTTGTCAAGATGAATCAGGTGTGGATCAGCCAGGATTTCCACCCGCCAATGCCTGATGCATCAGACTAGATCATCCATGGTGCCACATCAACACTTTGACAAATGTGACCGGCTTCTTCTGGCTACCTGCCTCAGCTATTATTCTGATGCTGCCACCCATCTGATGCCAAGTGCTCCTTCTTACACTCACCCATGAGCGGGTAAGTGCCACCCACCTCCCCAGTCTGTCACCGGGTCACTCTGTGGTCTCCTGATACTGCCGCCACCTCCACACTGTCATTATGCCACTCTGGTCTCCTCATGCTGCTGCCACCTCCACACTGTCACCTTGCCACTCTGTGACCTCCTGATGCTGCTACCAACTCCACAGTATGTCACCTTGCCACTCTGTGGTCTACTCATGCTGCTGCCACCTCCACACTGTCACCTTGCCACTCTGACCTCCTGATGTTGCTGCCACCTCCACACTATGTCACCTATCCACTCTGTAGTCTCTAGATGCTGCCGCCACCTCCACACTGTCATTGTGCCACTCTGTGGTATCCTCATGCTGCTGCTGCCACCTCAGCATTGTCATTGTTCTTCTATGTGGCCTCCTCATGCTGCTTCTACCTCACCATTATGTCATAGGGCCACTCTGGGGACTTCCCATGCTGTTCCCACCCTCCCCATTTCATGAGCGGGCCACTATTTTGCCTTTCGGCCTGGATGACATTTATTTGACCCTTCTGATCTGTCAGAAGGAAAGAAAAATTAGATGCACAACAGATCATGTCTGTGTAGTAGCTGTAAGGCCAGTATGGTCCCATCAGAATTGGCTTGTGATTTGGTAGCCAAAAGCAGGAGTGAGTACAAACCACAGAAGACATGCAAATATTCCATTCATGTCATCTCTGTTTTGAAACCACTCGTGTTTTTTTTTTGCATTAGCAATACTGATGGATTACTAACCAAATGCTGACCGAGTGAAGGCAGATGCTCAACAGACAGGATCCGGTTTTTGGGGGTTGTTGTTCTGACAGATCAGAGGAAGGGCAAAATAATCAGTGACGTCAACACAAACTTACTGCTGACACCCCTCCACTTTGTCAGGGGCTCTACTTGTATAAGCGTTTAATAGAACAGTTTCTGTATACATCTATGTGGAATCAGCTGACGACTGTGTAAAAGTAGTGCGCTTCTTCTTGGTGATAACATAGACCTGTAAGGCTGAGTTAGTACTTGAGTTATTTGGTCAGTTTTGGCCCCGTGATTGCCCAAATAAGTGAAGTGTGCAGAGATTCTAAGAGTGACGTCTGTCATACGGACTCTCAGTATTATTTCACTACAAAGGCAGACTCCCTAAGCGTGTTTATGCAAGACACAGTATTCTACACCACTATAAAGGCTCTCTACAACCAGAAAATAGCAGTTTCTTAACTAAATTCGCCGCAAAAAATTCGTATCGAACAGTTTTTCCCAAAAATTTGGCGAACCAGCTAATCGAATTTTTGAAAAGTTCGCTTATTTCTAGAGATGAACCAAGTTCCTAAAAATTAGATTCGGCTGCTTTGCTAAATTTTACAAAACAGGTGATTGTGCCGCCCGCATCAATGAACACTTCAGATGCCACATTCATTGCTGATAGCGGCATCTGAGATTAATATAAAGGACTTTCAGGGGTTAATCATAAAAAAATTAAATTGTACTTACCTTATCCATTTGAGCATGAAAGGGCCGCAGCGGCAATCTTGCTTTAAGATCTAGCGCAGTGCATGGTGACATCATACATCACCGCACACGAGAGGGCTCAAATGGATGAGGTATGTTTTTATTTTTACCGCTATTTCAGGGAAAATTGATTACTATGAAGGACGAGGAAATTCATGTCCACTTCGGATGGAAACTATATTAATAAAAATCATGCAAATTTTAGTGTGGACTGAGCCATGGTTTTTACTCACTGCAGTGAATTAAATCCATGCTGAAATTCAGCAGCGTCCTGCAATACATATGACATGCTCCAGAATTTAAAATCCACAACATGTCTTGAATACAAGGGTAATTACGTTATAGGAGGGGAAGATAGTGCAGAAAGAGACCGGGGACAAGGTAGTAGGACTAGGGGAGGAATGTAATGAGGGACATGAACAGACAGCAGGAAAGGTGTAGGGTTAAAAATATACAAAAACCTCTTAATTGTATGTATACAAATGCCAGAAGCCTGACTAACAAAACTGGGGAACTGGAATTTGTGATGTGTGAGGAGGACTATGACAGTGAGAGTGGGAATAACGGAGACATGGCTGGATGATAGCTATGACTGGGCAGTTAATGTAGTTAATGTACAAGGTTACAGTCTGTTTAAAAAGGATCGACAAAACCGGAGGGTGAGGGGTCTGCCTTTATGTAAAGTCCTGTCTAAAGCCCACAGTCCGAGAAGATATAAGTGAGGGACATGAACATGTGGAGTCACTGTGGGTAGAGATACATGGAGCCAATAACAATAATGAAATACTAATAGGAGATTACTATAAACCACCTAACCACCCAGAGTCCGCAGAAAATCTATTACTAAACGAGACAGACGAGGCCGCAAATCATAATGAGGTGGTTATTATGGGGACTTCAACTACTCAGATATAGACTTGGAAACTGAAAGCTGTACACTGCTTAAAGGAAACAGGTTCTTGGCAATAACCAAAGACAATTACCTTTCCCAACTGGTTCAGGACCCGACTAGAGGGACAGCCATACTGGACTTTGTATTAAGCAATAGACCTGACAGAACAACAGATGTGCAGGTTGGGGACACCTGGGAAATAGTGACCATAAAGTAATAACCTTCCAATTATCATTCAAAAGAGCATTTCTACAGGGAGGAACAAAAATACCAAATTTCTAAAAAGCTAAATTTAGCCAACTAAGCGAGGCCATAGGCCTAACTAACTGGGACAAAGTCCTCAAAAATAAAAATATCTTTAAAAGCATCCTAAAAAAATGGGAATAAAAGGTTAAGGAACAAAAAGAAACCAATGTGGATAAATAGAAATGCAAAGAAAGCAATAAAGGACAAAAAGAAAGCATATAAATCACTAAAACAGTAGGGTAGCGAGGAAGCACTGAAAAAATATGGAAAAAATAGAACATGTACAAAATAAATAAAACCGGTCAAACTAGAGGCCGAGAGATTAATTGCCAAAGAGAGTAAAACTAACCCTAAAATGTTAAAAAGTATAAATCTGAAGGAGTCAGCCCTTTAAAGAGGAATGAGGGTGGGAGTTGCAGAGAGCGATAAGGAGAAAGAAAAGCTGCTAAATATTTTTTTCTCCAATGTATTCACTGAGGAAAATAAACTGTCAGATAAAATGCTGAATGTAAAAATAAATCCCCCACTAAAAGTGTCCTTTCTGACCCAAGAAGTACAACAACGACTTAAAAAGATTAAAATAGACAAAATCGCCAGGACCGGATGGCATACACCCCGTATCCTAAGTGAATTAAGTAATGTCATAGCCATTCACTTATTTCTGATATTTCCGGACTCTATACTGACAGGGAAAGTTCCACAGGATTGGCGCATAGCAAACATGGTGCCAATATTCAAAAGGGTCCAAAAACAGAGCCAGGAAACTATAGGCCGGCAAGTTTAACATCTGTTGAGGGTAAACTGTTTGAAGGTTTTCTGAGAGATGCAATCTTAGAGGATCTCAACGGAAATAAGCAAATAACGCCATATCAGCATGGCTTCATGAGGGATTGGTCATGTCAAACTAATTTAATCAGTTTCTATGAGGAAGCTCTAGACTTGACAGCAGAGAATCAATGGATGTCGTATATCTGGACTTCTCCAAAGCATTTGACACTGTACCTCATAAAAGGTTAGTATATGAAATGAGGATGCTCGGACTGGTAGAAAATGTCTGTAAGTGGGTAAGTAACTGGCTGAGAGATAGAAAACAGAGGGTGGTTAATAATAATACACACTCAGATTGGGTCACTGTCACTAGTGGGGTACCTCAGGGGTCAGTATTGGGCCTATTCTTTTCATTATATTTACTAATGATCTTGTAGACGGCTTGCATAGTGAAATATCAATCTTTGCTGATGATACTAAACTGTGTAAGAAGAGGACAATATATTGCTACAGAGGGATCTGGATAGATTGGAGACTTGGGTAGAGAAGTGGCAGATGAGGTTTAACACTAACAAATGTAAAGTTATGCACATGGGAAGGAATAATGCAAGTCACCCATACATACTAAATGGTAAAACACTCGGGTACACGGACATGGAAAAGGATCTAGGAATTTTAATAAACAGCAAACTGAGCTGCAAAAACCAGCGTCTGGAGGCTTCCGCCAAGGCCAATAAGATAATGGGTTGCATCAAAAGGGCATAGACGCCCGTGATGAGAACATAGTCCTACCACTTTACAAAACGCTAGTCAGACCACACATGGAGTATTGTGTACAGTTCTGGGTTCCTGTGAACAAGGCATACATGGAGCTGGAGAGGGTTCAGAGGAGGGCAACTAAAGTAATAACTGGAATGGGGCAACTACCCTGAAAGATTATCAAAATTAGGGTTATTCACTTTAGAAAAAAGACGACTGAGGGAGATCTAATTACTATGTATAAATATATCAGGGGTCAGTACAGAGATCTCTCCCATCATCTATTTATCCTCAGGACTGTGACGAGGGACATCCTCTGCGTCTGGAGGAAAGAAGGTTTGCACACAAACATAGAAGAGGATTCTTTACGGTAAGAGCAGTGAGACACTGGAAGGCTCTGCCTGAGGAGGTGATGATGGCGAGTACAATAAAGGAATTCAAGAGGGGTCTGGATGTATTTCTGGAGTATAATAATATTACAGGTTATAGCTACTAGAGATGGGTCGTTGATCCAGGGAGTTATTCTGATTGCCTGATTGGAGTGGGGAAAGAATTTTTAATTTTTTTGGCCTTATGTACTATGTTACAGGGTAGAATTTTTAAACTATGTTTGAATGTGATTTGTTAAAGCCCATTCACTAACATCGTACTTTGAAAACAAAAAAACTGTGGCTGGACATGCCAATAAAAAAAATATATGTGTATATAGTCTCAATAATTGGCATTTGGTTTTCTTGATTAATCTTTTAAATTCTACCATGTAAACTACTCCTATCCAGGGTGACCTAGAAATGCAACACATGTTGAGGTGAGGGTGGTAACTCAAAGCTCCATACCTCCACTATTATAGGGAGTCTGAAAGCTTTTTACTGTATTGTAATCTACTACGTTGTATACCAAATGGCTCATGTAACTTACAGTATATAAGTTTCTTATAATAAACAAAGCACTCCGCTTCTCTGAAATATTGGTGTCATAACAAAGCATGGCAGACAATACATAAGCTTTCTCCCACTGATGTCTCATATCTCTGCACAAGGTACTTTGTGTGCAAGTGTCTGTGGTGACTGCAGTAGTCTTCATGCAGTCTGCCATTGTATGTTTTAGGACAGTTGGCTTGCAGAGTGACATGCCCAGCTGCGAGCAAAAATACATAGGGTGACAGCACCATTGTAGGTAAATACCCAAAGTTCATATAGTGGCGGTGCCTGCGATGTTAGGACCTGACCATTGGTCCCCAATACGATACCAAACAAGAAAGGATCGCGGCACTCCTTCGTCTGTAGAAAATATTCTTTATTCCACCTTAAAGTGCGACGTTTCGACTTTAATCAAGTCTTTATCAAGCATCATGCCCAGCTGCGACAGACACAAAAAGGTATATCGGACAGAATATAAAAAATTTTTTGTAATAGGACCCTATGGGCAGTGCTATACATTGGAGCATTCCATAAGACAGGCATCCTCAAACTGCGGCCCTCCAGCTGTTGCAAAACTACAACTCCCAGCATGCCTGAACAGCCTACAAGTATCAGCCTACAGCAGGGCATTGTGGGAGTTGTAGTTTTACAACAGCTGGAGGGCCGCAGTTTGAGGATGCCTGCCATAAGAGGTAAACAATGGGAGCATTTTCCTCTGATGAAAGGCTCACACTGTGCACAGATCCTGTCACAAACAAGCCAATTTCTACAGTAGTGCATAGTTATTAATATTAGTGTACCTGAAAGCAGGTGTGTCTGTCAAAACGGTGAGTGTAGAGTGTGACATACTCCTCACCTAGGCGCTGACGTGTTCAAAGAGTATGGTGCACAGCACTAAACAGCGCTATATTATTTATTGTGTTTGAAATAGAAACTTAAACTGATATTACAGCTTTTAGATACTGAAGACCTATCCTTCAGATAGGTCTTCAATCATAGATCAGTGGGGGACTGATACTGTACCTGCACCCTCACCTACCCAGTTGTTTTGGGCAGCTGTTGGCAATGGAAACTAAACAGTGTCACGGCCCAAACTATTAAACAAAAAAATTGTGCATTCCATATAGTGGATGGTGTAACTAAAAAGAAATGTAAATGGCAGAATTGCCCTTTTAAGAAAAATATAAGTTTGCCATCACTGTAATCTAAACCACAAAAACTGACCTACAGTTTTACTATAGAATGATTGCCTTAAAAACAAAATCCATGCAAAATCCCCCTCCCAATTTCATCCCGCTGAGAATTTTTTTCTAGCATCTCACTACATTATAGGTCACCACCTCCGGCACACTAGCTGTTGTAAAATTACAACTGCCACAATGCTGCATTCAATTCTATGAGGGTTGTGAGAACAGCCCTGCAAATGTGCATGTTTGTTTCACAAAAGCTGGACTACTAGAATTTGCTAATAAATAGCGTCCCCGGTCTTCCCAGTAATTATGCTTGCATGAATCCACCATGACGTCATACATGCATATGGAGATAGACTCTTGACCTCTGTAGGGGCAGGAGCAGAGAAATGTTAAATTGCCCCCTGCCACCACCATGTTTTTAAATTATTATAGTAATAGTGTTAATTGTGATATTTTGTGTTTAGTTTTTTTTTTTTTGGGGGAAGGGTGTTTAGTTAAGTCATGGTGGATTCAAGGAAACAGAATTACCTGTAAGACTAATGGCTCGTTCACATGACCGTGGTTTTGGTCCGCATCCAAGCCGCATTTTTGTGGCTCGGGTGCGGACCTATTCACTTCTATGGGGTTGTTGTCCGCATCCATTGCGCTGTTCTGTGGCCCCATCCTGTGAACAAGCCCTAATTCCAATTTTCCATTTCCCCACCATGATGGTAAATATATGAAGGCCTATCAGATGACCAATTAAGTAGGGAAACAGCCTAAAGACCCTTATGGCCAAAGGACTGGTCTGGAGTACCTGATAAGTCTAACCTGTAGGGTCTGAAAAGGTATGCACATTGGACCAGGTCGCAGCTTTGCAGATCTGTTCCAATGATGCTCCTGCTTTTTCTGCATATGAAAAAGACAATGCCCTGGTAGAGTGGACTTTGATGGGTATTCTAGTCTCTGAATCTCATAGCAGTTAGTAAAGGTACCCCTTATCCACCTGCCAATGAACTAAGATTGTCCACTTTTCGGAATTCTTTTGTGACTTCCACACATCGTAATACTTTTCTCCTTACATCTAAGGAATGAAATTCCGATTTTTTTATTTTTGGGGTTACTGCAAAGAGAAGGGAAGATAATCTCCTGATTATGGTGGAAGCATGTTACCATCTTTGGTAAAAACTATTCTATCCTCTGAGACTGAGATATGGTTCTCTAATAGCGAGGGCCTGGATTTCCCTAATCTTCTCATTGATGTTATTGTGATTAGAAAGGCAGTTTTATAGGAAAGGTATTAAACTGAGCTGTACATCGGTCTTAGTCTTGAAGCTGCTCTAATGAATCTTCTAATCCATCTGTGATTTGCTATGTCTGTATTGAAAAATGCAGTGACGAAATTTGAATCTTTTGTGTAGATAGGCCTAAATCCAGACCCTGTAGAATATACTTTAGGATTTGTGGAATTTTGGGTTTCTCATGGTTAGGAGATGTTTCACCAGACCAGGAACAGAATTTCTTCCAAATTTTCAAATATATTGCCCATCTGACCTTCTTTCTACTGGATTTAAAAGTTATCACTTTATCAGACAGACCTTGATGTTTCAGGATGTCAACTTAAGGATCCATGCCATCAGTTTTGGACGTGAATGAATGATGGGTCACTGTGCTAGTATGCCTTTCCTGTTGGGAAGAATACAGGGTTACAATGGTGAAATTCTTTTCACTAGGGGAAACCAAGTCTTTTGGGCCAAAAGGGTGGTGTTCGTTCTTGAAAAGCTTTCTGTATTACCCTTGGGATTAGGGGAAATGGAGGAAAGGCATACACAAGATCCCAATCCCAGGTTTGGGAAAATGTGTCTATATCCTATGGGTTGCCCTGGAGTTTATAGAGCAGAGTTTTTAGACCTTTGTGTTCTATCTCAATGTGAATAGGTCCACTGATGGAGAGCCTCAGTTGTCTTATCCTGAATAGGGACGAAGCGAACTGGTGTTTCAAGTTCAGCATACAAGGTTCGGGTTATCTAAGAATTCCGTTATGGATTCCGCTACCACGGACCATAAGTTATGGTCCGTGGTAGCGGAATCCATAACAGAATTCTAGATAACCCGAACTTTGTAAGCCGAACTTGAAACACGAGCTTGCTCAACACTAATCCTGAATATCTCCGGATTCAGTGACCACTCGCCCAAAAAACAATTTCTCTCTGTTGAGAAAATCCGCTGTTATAGATTACACTTTCTTTTCTGCCCAGGAGAAGATTTTTTCCGATCGGTTTATTAGGTTTGGTTTCTTACTTTGTTCCTCATTGGTGTTTGAGGTATGACACTTATGTTTTCTGATAATATTTTTATATGATGACCCTCCAGAATTCTTGAAGCTTATTTTGAAGTCTCCCATACCGCACTTAGCTCTCAGTAGTTTAAAGGGGTATTCCCATCTTATTGATCATGGTTAATCCTGTTAACCATGTCCCAATGATTATTTTTGTAATTGGTTTCTATTACCCAAAACCTACAGTTTCTGAAAAATTTACCTTTATCCGCCCTGTTGTTTATGCTTGGTATCCCTGGTTATGGCCACATAAGTTATAATCGCTGCTGCGGGCCTGCGCAGTGCATGCTTCTTTCTCCCTTCTATAATCAAGTACGCACACGCAGCTTATGGGCCACGCCTGCGCAGTAGTTATCCCAGCCAGCGGTGTCTGCTCAGAGCCGAGCATGCCAAAAGCGGACTGAGCAGTCGGACACTTCCGTGACGTTTTCAGCCTGAACTTTACTAAGTTCCCCCAGTGCCTATTGTGTATAAATAAATGATCCCCCATGCGGCCATATGCCCCCCTGCCCCCTCCGTTCCTCCCTCCTCATTGTGCCAGGTGCCCCTCTGCTCCGATCCTCCTGCTGCTGCCGGCTCTGTTCAGCAGCGAGTGTTAGCTGTAACTATCTATGGGCATTTAACCCCACAGATGCCGCGGTCAGCAGCCGCCCACGGCATCCATGCGGTTAAGAGGGAGGAAGCTCCCTTTCTGTGCCATGCCGCCGCTGCGATCGCAGCAGCGGAGTGGTTGCCATAGCAACCGGACGCCTTGCTAAGGCGTCCTGGGGTTGCTAAGTTACCTAAGGCTGATGAGACCCTGAGGGTCTCATCAGCCTTAGTGTAAATAAAGCACTGACTATACAGTGCATTGCAATAGATGACTATTGCAATGCACTGTAATCAGGCCCACTGGATCTTCAGGATCCAGATGGGTCTTGATAAGTAAAAAAAAAAAAAAAAGTGTAAAAAAAATGTGAAAAAAGTGAAATAAATAAAAAAGAAAATAAAATAAAAATGGTATTTACTCAAATCCATTTGTCATAAAAATTAAAAAATATAAAAATACACATAATTGGTATCGCCACGTCCTTAAAAAACAGCTCTATAAAAATATCACATGACCCAACACCTTAGGTGAACACCGTAAAAAAATAAAAACCAGGTAAAAAAGCCATTTTTGTCACCTTACATCACAAAAATTCCAATACAAACTGATAAAGGCATACGTCGCCCAAAATAATACCAATAAAACAGTCACCTCATCCTGAAAAAAATGAGCCCCTACCTAAAACAATCGCCCCAAAAAAAAAAAATATGGCTCTTGGAATAAAACATGATTTTTTCAAAATGCTTTTGTGTTAAAGCAGATCCGCTCGCAAATGCACCAATAGTGTGCATATTGGCGAAGGTCCTAGCCAATAGCTTACAAGCAGTCATCTCGACCATTATACATAGTGATCAAGCTGGTTTCATGCCTGATAAATCTACCTCGATTAACCTTAGACGGCTAATTCTTAACATTCAGAGGCGTTCAGAGTCGGCAGGACATCGGGCCATATTGTCCCTTGATTCTGCAAAAGCCTTTGACAGTGTTGAGTGGCAATATCTAGGTGGTGCTGCGAGTCATGGGATTTGGGAAGACCTTTCTTGGGTCCAACTATTATATTGCAGCACTAAAGCTAGGATCAGAGCTAATGGTGGTACATCAGAAGTGGTCGAGTTTGGAAGAGGTACACGTCAGGGATGCCCGCTGTCCCACTCTTCTATTTGCCAATGCAATTAAGCTGCTTGCATGCTTACTTCGATCTTCAGATAGAATTGTCGGATTCCCGATGGGAGCCAGACAGGAACGAGTGTCCCTGTATGTAGATGACATGATCATATACGTGGGAGATGTGGAGGGATCGCTGGGCCCCATAATGGCTCTTATAGAAATTATGACTTTGGAGACAGGTCTGGCCTTTGCATAAATTGGGACAAGTCCATTCTGTTTCCATTACACCCGACCCCTGATGGCTCTTCTCTCCCATCCACTCCGTTGCAAGTCGCGCACAACTATAAAGTATTTGGGCATCGTCGTTTCATCAAACATTGGACATTTAGAGCCACTCCTGAACAGCATGTCTGAAAAAAATCAATGCATGGTGTAAACTACCAATGTGAGAAGTAGGTAGAAGCAATGTCCTTAAAATGATACTTATGCCGAAACTTATGTATGTTTTGCATAGCTCCCTGTGTGGATTCCACAACTGATCTTTTTTAGACCACAAAGGTGCAGGGGGCTCTCTCTTCCTAATCCATGGCTTTATTTTATTTCCTCACATCTGTATCTGCGTGGCTGATACAGTAGCACACATTATAGAGTATGAATCTCCTGTAGCCCTATTGGAGCACAGTGGTCTCTCTGGCAAGTTGGTGGGTCATCCTACACTTAACTTGATATATAAGGTTTGGCATAAGTGTTGTGACTTGCTATCTAAACAGGGCTTCACTCAGGTTATTCCTCTGTGGATAAACTGTGGATAAAAAGTTGTCTGAAATATTTTGCCTGGTAGGATTCTCTCCATGGGAACAGAAGGGGTGAGGTTTTTGTATCAGCTGCAAAGAGATGGTGTGTTTAAATCATTTGAGCAATTTAGGGATGGGTTTGCCATTCCCCATACTGTCTTTTATCAATTCTTGCAGTTATGACACACATTCTAGGCGCAGGCAAAATCTATGTCGCTCACATTCACAAAAGTCCCACTGTTACAACAAATTCTTTTAAGCAACTCATCGAGTGGTATAATATCTTCCATATATAGGAATTTATTTGCGAAATCTGTGCAGCACGATACCTTAATAGTCAAACAAAAATGGGAGGGAGAGGTTGGTTCTATTTCAGAGGATCAATGGAAATCAGTACTGGCACCGAAACATCAGCTATCATTGTGCAAGGACTCTATCCTTTATGTTCAAGATTGGGGTTAGAAATGGTCTAGATATGGCGAGAGTCCTGCGTCCCTGATGCACATGTTCTGGGAATGTACAGAGCTTAGCAATTTTGGACAGGTGTATTAACCTGTATTAAAGAAGCATATCAAATTGTGGTCCCGCCTGATCCGAGGACGTGTGTGCTGGGAATATTGGACATTAAAATTAGCAACTGGAATATTTCATTCATTGAGATTTAGGCTGTGGTATTTTAGCGTTCCCTTTATTTTTTTGAGCAGTGTACTTTTCCTGCTGAATCTTTGAGAGCGAATCTCAGATACTTTTGAGATTGTTGATAAATGAGGACATGATAATGTGTGTCTTTTAAGTCAACTGCACACATTAACGCATTTCTGTTTATCAGGGAATAATGGAATTTACAGACTCCATCTTGAATTTTCTGCAAGTTTCATATTTGTTTAGGTTTAATATTGTGCAGTAAGATCCATCTGGTTTCCTTACCAGAAATAGGTAGGAATAATAGCCCCGCTGCCATTGTGATGCTGGAACCACTACCCCTAACTTGTGTAGGTCCTGGACCCCCTGCAAGATTATTTCCACACAACTCCAGGCTCACTTAAGGGAGTTAAGAGCCACCCAAGTGTCATGTCAGACCATCTCAAACCGTTTACATAAGCGTGGTCTGCGTGCTAGATGACCTGCAACGATATCTGACCAAACCAACAGGCACAGGCATCATCGTCTTGCTGGACAAGGGATCAGTGGGCCTCAGTACTGTTCACTGGTTTAAGTCGATTCACGCTGACCAGAAATGATGGACGCCAACGATGTTGGAGACGTTCCGGAGAGCGCTATGCATCAGCCACTGTTGTCAACAGACAAGCCTTTGTTGGTAGTGGTGTTACAGTGTGGGCACATTTGTCTAGTCAAAACAGAACTGTCCTACACTTTGTGAATGGTACAGTGACAAGCTCATACTACTTGAATAACATCATTAATCCAGTCATTGTGCCTCTGCATGAACAACGCAGGCCTAATTTCATCTTCATGGACGACAATGCGCCAGCTCATCGAGGTCGCATCATTAGGGAACATCTGCTGGAGACTGGGTTACCCGAATCTCATCCAAAATCAGACCTGAATCTCCGTGGCTTTCCCGCTGGTCTTTTTGAAAGTGGACGTGGATTCCTGAATGCATACTTCCAAGTAAGCGAGTATGCCGCTCCATTCCCCAGATGTGACATCAGATGCCAGAAATCTATCGGAAGCGGAGGTGACAGTGCTATGTTTTCAGGTTATCCCACTAGAGAAAAGGAGGATGCAGCAGCCTATGAGACAGGCACCCGATGAGCGGGTGTGAGGCCATTTTATTCCCGCAGCTCGGCTTTAGTATGGAAACGCCACTGAGCAGGGGTCCAGGAAAGCACCTTAAAGATTAGAGCTGTAATGTAAGGGTGTCCCAGAGCCTTCAAGACACTACCCTGGTATGTTTTTTTAAATGAACAAAATTGGAAGTAATCCACTCTTCACAACCTTGGCGTGCAAGGAGGCCTTTCTTTGCCCTGTCTACTGTATGGAGAAGAAACATTGTGGAATGGTCAAGGGATGGGCAATTTAACCCTTCTCTGTTCCTGCCCCTATTGAGGTCAGAGGTCAATCTCCATATTTATGTACGCCGTAATCTTGGTGAAATGGAAAAATCAAGGGCGGCCCTTTAAAAGGAATTGTCTGGCAATTAAGAAAATGATATGAAAATGAAATAATTTATTATAAAAATATTCCCAAATACCTTACATTAGTTATAATGGCTAGTTTTGCTGATAGAGGGCCATGTGACCAGGGAAATCACCTCAATGTGAGGAATCTTCAATTCAAACACACTGCATCTCCACTAAACACCCAACATTGCAAGTGCAGATGGCAAGTGCAGTGTATTTGAATGAAGGAGACATCACATGGAGGTGATTTTTCGGGTCACATGAATCTCTATTGGCAGCCATTTTAAGTACAAGACCTCTTTGTGGACAGAACAAAAGACTTGGCAAACAAGGGGGTATACCTAATGAAATATAGAAAATGACAAATAATTTCTATAAGACTATATTAGTAAGTGCCATATAGTCATCTTATATACACATTGGTCAACAGTAACCAGAAAGTGGACAACCCCTTTAATCCTTAGAGGACCTTGCAATTTTCATTTTTTTGCATTTTTCACTCTTACCAGACCCATAACTTTATTTTTCCATTCATTTAGCCTTATGAAGGCTTTTTTTTGCAGGACAAGTTGTACTTTCTAATTGCACTATATAAAATTGCATCTGATGTAGTGGGGAGCTTGAAAAAAATTGCAAATGAGGTGGAATTTGAAAAAAAAAAAAATGCCACAAATATTTTTTTTAATGGTGTTCACTATACCGTAAAATTGACCTGTTACTAGGGATGAGCTGAATTTCATATTTTGAAATTCGTTTTGTGTTGTGTATTTACTGAATTGCGATATAGATTCCGTTACCACAGACCATAACACAATTCCATGACAGAATGCATAACAGAATGCCTTTAGAAGAATTTTGGTATTCATTCCGTCATAATAGAAGTCTATGGCCTGCATAACGAATCCGTCCAGTTTCCGTTATGCTGGAGTCCTCCCGTAGTAACAGAATCCATAACACAATTAAATAAATACCACAACACGAACCAGACGAATTTCAAAAGACCGAATTAGACTTACCGGTAATTCCGTTTCCTTGAATCCACCATGACGGCAGTTTACAGAGATGACCCTTGACCTTATAGGGGCAGTAACACAGATTAAAAGGCCACCACCCACCCACACACCTCAGTGCTTTCTGAATTACCTCGTGGGTGCAACCTAATTAACTAACTATATATATATATATATATATATATATATATATATATATATATATATATATATATATTTTTTTTTTTGGATTCATGGTGGATTCAAGGAAACAGAATTACCGGTAAGTCTAATTCGGTCTTTCCATTTCAGCCATCATGACGGCAGTTTACAGAGACCTAACAGATCACTAACGAGGGGGCAGCTGCCTTCAGAATACTCTGACCAAAAGACAGTTCTGCACTGTTTGCTAAGTCAATCCTATAGTGCCTGGCGAAAGTGCTTCTGCAAGACCAGGTAGCTGCTTTACAGATGTTCTCTAAAGAGACGCCTGCTCTTTCCGCCCAGGAAGAGGCCATGGCCTAGTAGAATGAGCTCTGACATTTAACGGACAACCTTTCCCTGCCAGTCTGTAGCAGCTAGATATAGTATCCTTTATCCATCTACCGATGGAAGCCTTAGAGGCTTTTTTACCCTTATTCAGTCCTCCGTAGAGAAGCAGAAGGTTATTTTCCTTCCTGAATTCTTCTAAGGCCTTTAAATAGGTTATTATCATACTTCTAACATCTGAGGGATGTTCCTCACGGTCCCCCTGGTCACTTGGGGAAGAGGGAAATTTTGGAAGGATAAATTCTTGTTCCCTATGAAAATCAGACACAACCTTAGGAAGGAAGTTAAGATCCAATCTTAAGACTATCCTATCTTCAAAGACCGCTAAGCATGGTTCTCTACATGACAGCGCCTGAATTTCTCCCAGGCGCCAGGCGGAGGTTATTGCAATCAAAAAGGCCGTTTTATAGGAGAGATGTTTTAGCGAGATCTGGGACAAAGGAGTAAGCCCATTTAGAACGAATCCCAATTCCCACTGAGGAAGTCTGGGGGAAAGTGCAGTGGAATCCTTCAAAAGCAACCTGAAAACCCACCTCTTCAGACAAGCCTACGACCAGTGACACCGCTGCCTCTATACCGCCAAGACCAGCTTCACCCTCGCCTACTGTCTCCATCCCCCATACCATGTAGATTGTAAGCCCTCACGGGCAGGGCCCTCTCTCCTTCTGTACCAGTCTGTAACTTGTCTCGTTCATGCTTAAGGTGATTGCCTATATTATGTATGTGCACCGCTTATGATATGTACAGTGCTATGGAATGAATGGCGCTCTAAAAATAAATAATAATAATAAAAATAATAAAAAGTGATGGTCTCAGTCTTGAGGCTGCCCTCACGAACCGCCTAATCCATCTGTGGTTAGCAATGTCCTGGTCATAAAAAGCACTCAGAGCTGAGATCTGAACCTTCAGCGTGCTTGGACGAAGACCTAGGTCTAATCCATTTTGTAAAAAATCCAGGATCTTTTGGATACAGGGGGCTCTAGTATTAGGAGTGCTATCCCCTATCCACAAACAGTATTTTTTCCATATTTTTAAGTAGATCGCCCTTGTGACCTTTTTCCTTGATGATCTAAGGGTAGAGATAACTTTGTCAGAAAGACCCTTTCTTTTCAGGATCCATACTGAGAGTATGAACTTGTCCGGGTTGTCGTGAGCTATGGGACCCTGGTAAAGCATCCGGTCCTGGGATGGAATTATCCAAGGATCTTCCAGAGCCAGCTGTTTCAGGGTAGCAAACCAGCTCCTTTTGGGCCAGAAGGGAGCCACTAGGATCACTGTGACTGGATCTCTTAGGATCTTCTGAAGGACCTTGGGAATCATGGGCCAGGGAGGAAAAGCATATGCTCTTTCCCAGGACCATATTGTTGAAAATACGTCCCCCGCCCAGGGTTCTTTGGGATTCAGAGAGCAAAAGGTTTCCACCTTTGCGTTTCTTCTTGAGGCAAATAGGTCTATTTGCGGTGTCCCCCATCTCCGGCAGATTTCTTGAAATATGTCTTGTTTTAAGGACCATTCGCCTGGAAACAGAGTTCTTCTGCTGAGAAAATCTGCCTCTATATTTATTTTGCCTCTGATGTGGAAGGCTGTCAGGGAAAGCAGGTTTTTTTCTGCCCATTCGAAAACCTTCCGTGTTAAGTGCATTAGTTCTGGGGATCTTGTACCTCCCTGGTGCTTTAGATATGCAACCGCTGTTGAATTGTCAGAGAACACTTCTAGGTGATTTTTGGACACCAGTTTTCCTCCTGCCTTTAAGGCCTCCCATATTGCTCGTAGTTTTCGATAATTTGAAGATTTTCTCGCTATTTCTCTTCTCCATATGCCCTGGAAATTTTTTGAGGAGATCTGTGCTCCCCAGCCGAAGCCGCTTGCGTCTGTGGTAACTTGAGTTGTTGGGTATTTGACCCAAGGGATTCCTTTCATTAAATTCCGTTCTTTTCTCCACCATGACAGGTCTACCGTCACTTGATGTGGGATAGGAATTATCCTGTCCAAGGATGAGCTCTTGTCCCAATTTTTCAGAATCCAGGTCTGCATGACCCTCGAGTGCGCCTGTGCCCAGCTTACTGCCTGGATGCATGATGTCAAAATGCCTAGGATGCTCATGCTTTTCCTTATCGAGCACCGTCTTAGTTCCTGGAAGGTTCTTATTTTCCCCTTTAATAGATCTATTTTTTCTTGGGGGAGTGAGGTACTTTGTTTTATTGAGTCCAGCATTACTCCCAAGTACTTTATTCTTGTGGAAGGGGAGAGATTTGACTTTTTTAGGTTCAATACCCAACCCAGGTCTCTTAATTTTTGCGAGACCCTTGCCGTTACTTCCTTTGCCTCTGGTTCTGAGTTGGCCACCAGAAGGAAGTCGTCCAGATATGGGAATATTTTTATCCCCTCTGTTCTCATTGGAGCCAGCATTTCTACGACTAGCTTCGTGAAAACCCTTGGAGCTATAGAGATTCCGAAGGGTAGGGCTGTGAACTGGAAATGATGAATGGAACCGTAGCTGTCCTTTAGCGCAAATCTGAGATATTTTTGGGATTTCGTATAAATAAGTACACTGTAATATGCGTCCTTTAAGTCGATTGTAGTCATGAATGCATTCTGATTTATTAATGGCGTTATGGAAGATATAGTCTCCATCTTGAATCTCCTGTATGCTATTGATTGGTTTAGCTGTTTTAGATTTATAATTGTGCGGAACGAGCCGTCTGGCTTCTGAACCAGGAATAGTCTTGAGTAGAAGCCCTTCCATCTTTCCGAGGTAGGGACCTCTGTTATTACCTCCGCGTGCTTTAGATCTAAAACACCTTTCCATATTTGGGACATTACTGATCTGCTGTGCGATGTTACACTGCACTTTTTTGGGGGGTTTGAGGAAAATTCTATCTTGTAGCCTTCTCTTATCATGTTTAGTGCCCATGGATTCTGAGTGGTCAGAGACCAGGCCGATAGAAAATTCCTCAATCTCCCTCCTACTTTGGCGTCATGCCCTATCCGAGGATTTTTCCTTCGAGTTGGGGAAGGAACCCCTGTCTCTTCTTCCTTTGCGTAGCTCCAGCGGCCTGTTTTACCCTTCCCTCTATACGATCTAGATTGGGAAGGGAAGGGACGAAAAAGCTTTTAACTTCCTCTGGAAATTTTTTCTTTGTGTCAGCCGCTTTCTCAAGGATGGTATCCAGAACAGGGCCAAAAACGTATTCGCCTGAAAAGGGGATAGAGCATAATTTTGCTTTTGAAGCTCTATCCCCATTCCAGGACTTCATCCATAAGGCTCTCCTTGATGCATTGGATAATGCCGCATCCTTGGCTGCAAATCTAATAGATTCAGCAGAGGCGTCCGCTAGAAAAGTAGTCGCCGATTTTAAGATCTGGAAGGAATTTACAATTTCTTCTCTAGGGGACCCGTTTTTGACCTGGTCCTCTATCTCATTGAGCCAAACATATAAAGCCCTTGCTACCGAAGTGGCCGCCGTGTTGGTTTTTATACCAAGCATGGCCGTCTCCCAACATCTTTTTAATAGTGAATCTGCCTTCCGCTCCATGGGGTCTCTAAGCTGAGAGGAGTCCTCGAAGGGGAGTGAGGTTTTTTTCACCACCTTAGCGACCTGAATATCTACCTTAGGGGTGTTATCGAATATCTTTGTGTCTGCGTTATCAAAGAGTCATCGGTTTTTAAAATCTCTTGAAAGACTTAGTCTTTTCTCAGGGTCCGACCATTCGTCTAAAATCATTTCTTTAATATTTTCATTAAAAGGGAAATACTTTGGTTTTCTTTGCCCTTAGTCCACCAAACATTTCATCTTGGATAGACTTAGGCTTGGCGACCTCTTCGATACCCATTGTGGCCCTTACAGCCAATATAAGATCATTCATATCGTCTGAGGAGAAAAAGAACTTCCTTCCTTCGTCTGCTAACTCCCCCTCCGATAGAGCTTCCATACTATCCTGTTTAGAGGTAGAAGCTACTTCCCCCATGTCCTCGGCTTCTGAGGAGGATGGAGCCGAAATTTTTGATTTTTTAGCAGGAGGAGCCGAAGTCGCAGATTTTAAAGAGGCGATAGAGCTTTTAATTTCACTTTGGATTAATAGTTTAACCTCAGAAAGGAAGGATGGTTGTTCCTTTTTGACAATATCAGCAATGCAAGTTTTACATAGTTTCTTCTTATAACTCTCCGGGAGTCTGACACCACAAGTCGCACATCTGGCAGATTTTGATTTTACTCTGGGCTCTTTTACTCCCTACAAGAGAGGAGCACCAGAGATTAATGGCACGAGAGAGACATGAAAAATATACATAACTTGCTCCACCGCAGGGGTACTCACAGCCTGAGCCACCGAGGGTGTATCAGAAGCCTCCACATGCACAGCCGCGTTGCCAGGAGTCGACATGCTGACAGATGCGCACAGGTCTCAGCGTGTGACGCCATCTGCGCGCCAGAAACGCCCTATTTATGTACATATTGCGCCCCCATCGTCCTATTGGTTCAGGAGGAACTAATCTGAACTCCCAGATGCTCCTACCTGCGGCGATCTTGCCTCCTTGTGAGAGTGCGTCTGTCCGCGTTACCTCAGGTCACGCGAGATCTCACAGAATCTCGCGCCGTCCGAATGGAGGAGGAGGTGGAGGAATCCCGCTCTGCACAGGAGGTCCATACGTCCGTGAGGAGACAGGCAGCTTTACAGGTGCGAGCTTTCTCCCCCACACGGTGCGCCTAAACCATGGATGCAAGCAGGTAACCCCCACAGGCTACGAGTGCATGGAGAGAAAAACCTCCTCCAAGGGGAAAATAGTGAGGCTGGGCAATAAACAGGACATCCACGGGAGCGAGTATGCCCAAGAGTGCGCACCTAGGACAAAAAAAACCTCACCTTCCCCAAAAATAACAGAAAATAAATAAATAAGAGATAAAAATTCCTCCAAAGAGGAGCTCTGTGTATAGTGCCCTATAGGGACAGGAAACACTGAGGTGTGTGTGTGGGTGGTGGCCTTTTAATCTCTGTGTTCCTGCCCCTATAAGGTCAAGGGTCATCTCTGTAAACTGCCGTCATGGTGGATGAAATGGAAATATGAAATTCGCTCATGCTTACCTGTTACCTTCACTCTTCAGGTCAATTACAATAATACCACACTTGTCTAGTTTTTCTGGAGTTTTAAAACCCATGAAAAAAAAATGTATTTTAGCTTTTCATCACCATATTCTGACCCCTACAAACTTTCGTGTAATTGTGTACTGAGCTGCATGAGGGTTCATTTTTTTTGCTGGGCTATCTATTTTCAGTGATACCATTTTGAAGTATGTGAGACTTTATGATCACTTTTTCTTACATTTTTTCGCGGCGATTAAGTGACTAAAAAAATTGCAAATTAGGCATTTTTACATTTGTTTCAGTTACACCATCAAACCATATGGAATAATTATTGTTATATTTTAGAAGCAGGTTTTTTTTGGGTGCGGCAATGGCTATGATTTTTTTTTATTGTTTATTTTTATTTTGGGGAAAGTGGGGCGATTTGAACTTAATTCTGTTCTCTTAGGCTTCGTTCACATCAACCCTTAGACTTTTCCCTTCTCCTGCTCTGTTTAGGCAATACAGTGCTACCACCTCCTGGCCTGTATTGGTATATCCCACTGGGATTTTACAGTTTCATCGGTCTCAGCAGGGGAAACCGGTTATGTGAGCAAAAACATACGATCCCGGTGTCTGCACGCCTCAGATGCCGTGGTCACATTTAACTTCAGCATCTGAGGGATTAAATGTATGAGATTAGCCTTATGGCTCCTGGTCTGTTTGACAGCAGAAACCTGGCGGCTATGATGCCCACTACATGAGCGAGCGGGCGCCATCTTTAAAGTGCCGACCTCTGCTATACAAGCTGATAAAATAATTAAAAGGTTCACCTGAAATCTGTATGATAGGGCCTCCTGACCCCCGGTCTGCGATCCTGTTCATAGCGCAGACATTCTTGCTGGCGACGAAGCTCCTCTCGTTCTCTCTGGATACGATCCTGTTCAATCCTCCTTTCTTCCTCTATTCGCATTCGTTCCCTTTCCAGTCTCTCACGCTCCATACGTTCTCTTTCAAGACGTTCCCTCTCAAACTCAAGTCTTACGCGTTCTCGTCGTAGTCTCTCTCGCTCTTCTCTTTCACGAGCGATAATGATGCGGTCTCGTACTCTTTTATCCCGCTCTCTGTTACCAAAGTAGAGAATAAACACTAATAATTAACACTACATAAAGAATACTTTTCAAATGAAATATGTCACCAAAAATTTTATCTGCTTCTTTAAAATAGAACACATCCTTTTTTTAATCTCAATTTTCTGATGGCACTGGGGGGGGGGGGTTCATGACACAGGGAGAGGGGGAACCGATGGCACAGGGGGAAGGGGAACTGATGGCACTGAGGACTGATGGCATGGGGGGGGACTGATGAGGTTTTATGAAAAAAAAAGTTCTTTTAACTCATGTATTCTTATTAGAGTACCCAATTAATCGTTGTATTAATAGGTAGAATACTTAATTACTAGAATAATCGATAGCTGCAGCCCTACAATACATATACCCATGTTCAGGGCAATTGGAGCACCTTCAGTTCGGCCTAAATCAAACTTTCAAAAACTCAGAGAACCTGATCCAAACCAAATCGAGTGTGGGTGTAGTCTGAATAGTATCACAGTCTTTTCACATGTTTCTCAGGTAAAACAAAAGCGCTAACCTGTGCTAAAGGTTGAGAGTTGCATGATTTATGCTAGACTTCACTTATGCACCACCTATTAAGAGTCTCCACATTGATGGGGGGGGGGTGGGTTGGGGGTGGAAGAGTTCAGCCCAGACATCCCTGAAGTAAGCAGAGTGCAGCAAACAAGCTATCATATTGAATGCTTCTTGACCTCTGCCGTTCATGCGCCACGTTTCTGCTGTTTAGGCTGATCGCATACATTCCTCTCTCAGATGCCATGGTCATAATGTGTGCTCCCACTCCCATAGCATTGCTCCCCAGGAAACCTGTTACACTGCACTTATAGCCCGACACCTCAAGCAGGCTTCAGCGGCTAAAAGTGGAATATACCAACACAGGCCACGAGGCGGCAGCACTAAATTGTTATATTAAAAATGAGGTGGCAGCTATATAGCCATCAATGAACACAATGGGCAATCTAATGATTGCCAGTTATAGTCACCCAGGGTTAACTAAAAAAAAGTAAAACAAAAGTTTTTAAAATTCCTATTTTAGCAAGCAGATGGCAGGCCAACATAAGAAATGAGCAATTCTCACCAATTAATGGATGTAAAAAAATCCATGATTGTTTAGAATAAAAAATAAATTATTTTTGTAAGCTCAAATACGAGCTTCAAAATGTAAAAAAAAAAAGTTTAAAAAACCTGTTAAACATAAAAAAATATAAGTTTAAATCTAAAAAAAAAAAAAAGATACATAGATTAAAAATATAATCATCATGGATATCACAGCGCCCGAAAACGTCCGTATGCCTTTAGAGGAATTTCGTTATGGATTCAGTCATGGAATTGTGTTATGGTAAAAAAGTGTCAAAATGGGCAATTTGCCATTTTTCATCTCTTCTCACTCAAACATGTAATAAAATGTGATCAAAAAGTCACACACTCCAAGATGATTTCAATAAAAATTACAGATTGTCGAGAAAAAAAAATGTGCCACCACACAGCTCAGTAAATATAACTATAAAAAAAAAAAAAAAAAAGTTATGAAGGGCAGAATATTGTGATGTCAAAAAAAATGTTTTTCTCGAAATTTACATTTATTTTACACTATTTAGACATAAAAACCTATACATATGTGGTATCGTTGTAATCGTACTGACCCAGAGAATAAAGGGCACGGGTCAGTTTTGACGCACATGGAACGCGTTTTTCCAATTCAACCCTATTTGGAATTTTTTTCCCGCTGCCCACTAACATTAAATTAAGCCCTCATTCATGTGAACAGAAAAAAATAAAAAAAGTTATGGCTCAAGGAAGTTATAGGGCAAAAAAGAAAAAACCTCCGTTATCTTAAGGGTTAAAAGCAAGAAAAACTATACAAATGTGGTATCGTTATAATCGTACTGACCTGGAGAATGAAGGTAACAGGTCATTTTTGCCGCAAAAAAGATGGGGAGTGAAAAATGAAAACGCAAAAAAGGAAAATCACAGGGTCCTCTAAGGGTTAAAGGGGTTGTCTCACTTCAGAAAATAGCATTTATTATGTAGACCAAGTTAATACAAGGCACTTACTAATATATCGCGATTGTCCATATTGTCTCTTTTTACATCACATTATACACTGCTCGTTTCCAGGGATTATAGTCACAGCTGCAGCACAGATACGATGTGACCTGGAGAGAAGTTGCTGCGCACGCATGCCTGAGTGCGCTCGCATTTCTCAACACTAGGGATGAGCGAATTTCATATTTTGACATTTGTTTTAGGTTCGTGTTGTGATATTTACTGAACTGCGTTATGGATTCAGTTACCACAGACCATAACGCAATTCCATGACGGAATGCAGGAGTCCTCTCCTATCGTGTGCAAGCACGGCCAATCTTGCTGGATTGCACAGCAGTCATAAGATCGTAATTCCTTTGAAACGAGCTTTGTATATTGTGATGTAAAAATGAATCAAACCAGCAAAGTAGACAAAAAGGACAATCAGAAAACATTAGTAAGTGCCTTGCATTAACTTTGACTACATGATAAATGACATTTACAATGAGACAACTCCTTTAACTTTTTAGGGCATACATGTATGTCCTGCGTCCTTGTGTCCGGTCTTTAAAGTCTTTAAAGATGGCGTCCGCTCCTGCTTCATGCGGGGACCTTAGCCACGGGTGTCCGCATGGTTCTTATAGCAGACACCCGTGGCTAATGTCCGCAACCGGCAGCAATGCCGAGCAAGGACATTTAACCCCTCAGATGCAGTGGTCAATCCTGACAACAGCATCTGCGCGTGATCAAAACCGAAAGTAAAATTTTTGGTTGTGCTCTGGCCCCCCTGTGTGGCGATCGGAGGAGCCGGAGTGTGCCTGTAGTAGCCTGGGTTTCTATGAATGAAACCCAGGCTGCTCTGTAGCATTTACTATGGAGCCTTGCCTGTAATCGGCTCCATAGGAAATATGTGATTTTTTCATATATTCGAATGCTATTTTCAAGCAATAGTTCAAATGGCTGCAGCTCTCACCTCCACTTTCAATCTAAGAAGCACAAAGAGACCAGAACTGGGCCTTATGAAGTATCCAATGGAAAAATGGGATCCAGCTTCTTATGGAATAAAAACGTTTCTTTATTGGCTCATCATATAAAATCCATCAAAGTCACAGAAAATGACGCGTTTCGGGCTACAGAATCCAGCCCTTCATCAAGACAAAGTGTATTAAAACCATTCCTTTTATACAGCACAGGGTCCAACCTCTAATTAGCAAGATATCCTGCACCTGGAACCTAGAATGTGAGCCATTCAGTGATCCAGGGGAGGAAATCCAGCATCACAGGTGGTGAATACATATACATAATGAGAACATCTTAGTTGTATTGCAGAGTAAGATCATGTTTTATATTTAGCCCATTTGGTATACAGGTGTCAAGCGAAAACATCCAGAAGGTTTCCCTACTGAGAAGTTTTTGTCTACGGTCCCCTCCTCTCATAGGCGATGTCACCACTTCGATCCCCTGTGCACAAAACGCAGATGCGTCTCCTTTGTGAACAGTGGCGAAGTGGAAAGTCGCTGCCGATACGTTACGAGTCTGAAAATAAGGGATGTCACTAAGATGTTGTCTAATGCGTATTTTCAACTCTTTCATAGTGCATCCAACATACTGAAGTTTACAAATTTTACATGTGATAACATACACAACAAATTCCGTGTTACAAGTAATATATTGTTTCAAAGTGTGTCTGTTATTATTTACTGTGGACGTAACCTCCTTAGTAACGCACATATATCGGCAGCATATACATCTACTTCCACATTTATAATTGCCAGTGGTTTTTGGCCAGGAGCATACCCGAGGAATAGTGTCAGTAAACATACTGGGACTAAGTTTTTGTCCCACTGTGGGTGCTTTTTTAGATATACATTTGATGCCTGCAGATACCACATCTCTCCATTCCTCATCATAATTTAGGACAGGGAGATGTTTCCGGATAATCTTGCATATGTGTGGATATTCTCTACTGTAATTAGTGATAAAAACAGTAGGCTTTTTATCCTCTTGAGCAGAATTAAATTCACTTTTTTGACGTCTATAGGGTTTTTTCATAGTCTGAGGAAAAATCAAGGACTCTCTATTTTTCAATCTGGCAAATTCAATGCCTTTATTAATATTTTGAAGTGTATAACCCCTACTGAGAAGTCTATGTGTGATAACCTCTGTTTCTTTTGAGAATAAGCCCTCTGTGGAGCAATTGCGTCTTGCTCTGATCACTTCCCCCTTTGGTATATTGTTTATGACATGCGGTGGGTGGCAAGAGGAGGCAAGAAGAATGGTATTCCCAGATGTCTTTTTCCTAAAAGTACAGGTAGTGACCAGTCCCTCAGAAGATCCGATTCCAAATGCAAATCAAGAAAATCTATTTTAGCAGAATCGCTAACATAAGTGAGTTTAATGGAATCTGTGCAGTTATTGAGATAATTGACACACTGGGCTACCATATTCTCCTCTCCCTGCCAGACCCACAGCATATCATCTATATAACGTCCATACCATTTTATATAGCCAGCAAAAGGGTTGTCATCAAGAAGCAAAAAATGTCGTTCCCACCACGCCATGTATATATTTGCTATGAATGGTGAGTGTTTGGCCCCCATTGAGACACCTGACATTTGGAGATGATATTTGGAGATGGGCTCTAAATCCACCAAATTGTTTGTCATCTACTTGACTGGAATATAATGTCCACAGCTTTACGGACCGTAGAACAATGTGAGGACCGCATCAAAAAAATGGACGATATATTTAATATAACGAATACACCCAAACAGGGTGATATGGAGTTAAAGGTCAAGATGACAGCATTGGAAAAACTTTTAATCAAGGAACTACGCGTGTGGTGGGACTGCACATCCCTGAAACGATGTCTAGATAAAAATATGGTACCGAGGGGACTTCACATTAAAAAGAAACCAACCACCGCCTATTCCGATCCTTTTGCAGCACAGTGGTACAACATTTTAAATGACTGTTCTCTGAAGCTGATGCAGCTCATTATTACACAGAAAGAAATTTGTTTGAAGGAAATCTATGAGGAAATAAAAACTTCACAAGAGGATCTTAAACAACATGAACAAGATGAAAACTTCCAAAACATGGACATCAAACTAAAAGAAAATTTGAACAAATTGGAGGACACTATCATTGAAAATAAACAGAGCAAGTTCAATAGAGGAGGAAATGAATGCTTTACAGGTTTTACATGATATGCAGGAGATTGTGATTCGCAAGGCGGATAAGGGAGGAGCGGTGGTAATCCTGGACAGCAATATATACAAGGAACAAGTTCTAAATATGCTAAATGATAAAAATACTTATTTGCTGCTGGATTCCAATACGCTCCTACCTTACCAGGAGAAGCTGTATAGCATTCTGTTGGAGGGCCAGAGACTGGGAATTCTCTCTATAAGAGAAGTGGAGTATATCTATGTGGAACATGCAACCACACCAATTTTTCACGCACTCCCCAAGGTGCATAAACCGGGTTTTCCACCCTCTACGCGTCCGATTGTGGCGGGCATCGGATCCTATTCTGAGAAGTTATCAGAGTGGACCGATTCCCTGCTACAACCACTCATACCCCTGATGCCGGGTTACCTGAAGGACAGTCGCACAGTGCTTCAGAACTTCTATAATTTTAAGTGGAGTGGTGATTATATCCGAGTTGCGGCTGATATTACCACACTGTATACTAACATTCCTCAGGACTCAGCCATTATGGCTCTTAAAGGGGTATTCCCATCTTATTGATCATGGTTAATCCTGTTAACCATGTCCCAATGATTATTTTTGTAATTGGTTTCTATTACCCAAAACCTACAGTTTCTGAAAAATTTACCTTTATCTGCCCTGTTTATGCCTGGTATCCCCTGGTTACGCCCACATAAGTTAGAATCGCTGCTGCGGGCCGCGCCTGCGCAGTGCATGCTTCTTTCTCCCTGCTATAATCAAGTACGCGCACGCAGCCTATGGGCCACGCCTGCGCAGTAGTTATCACAGCCAGCGGTGTCTGCTCAGAGCCGAGCATGCCAAAGGCGGACTGAGCAGTCGGACACTTCCGTGATGTCTTCAGCCTGAACTTTACTAAGTGCCCCCAGTGCCTATTGTGTATAAATAAATGATCCCCCCCATGCGGCCATATACCCCCCCCCTGCCCCCTCCGTTCCTCCTCCTTCTCCTCCTCATTGTGCCAGGTGCCCCCTCTGCTCCGATCCTCCTGCTGCTGCCGGCTCTGTTCAGCAGCGAGTGTTAGCTGTAACTATCTATGGGCATTTAACCCCATAGATGCCGCGGTCAGCAGCCGCCCGCGGCATCCATGCGGTTAAGAGGGAGGAAGCTCCCTTTCTGTGCCATGCCGCCGCTGCTGCGATCGCAGCGGCGGGATGGTTGCCATAGCATTACCTGAGGGTCTCATCAGCCTTAGTGTAAATAAAGCACTGACTATACAGTGCATTGCAATAGATGACTATTGCAATGCACTGTACTGTGATCAGGCCCACTGGATCTTCAGGATCCAGATGGGTCTTGATAAGTAAAAAAAAAAAAAAAAAAGTGTAAAAAAAAATGTGAAAAAAAGTGAAAAAATAAAGAAAATAAAATAAAAATGGTATGTACTCAAATCCATTTGTCATAAAAAAAAAAAAATATATAAAAATACACATAATTGGTATCGCTACGTCCTTAAAAAACAGCTCTATAAAAATATCACATGACCCAACACCTTAGGTGAACACCGTAAAAAAATAAAAACCAGGTAAAAAAAGCAATTTTTTGTCACCTTACATCACAAAAATTCCAATACAAACTGATAAAAAAGGCATACGTCCCACCAAAATAATACCAATAAAACAGTCACCTCATCCTGAAAAAAATGAGCCCCTACCTAAAACAATCGCCCCAAAAAAAAAAAAATATGGCTCTTAGAATAAAACATGATTTTTTTTTTCAAAAATGCTTTTTTGTGTTAAAGCAGATCCACTCGCAAATGCACCAATAGTGTGCTGATGCGAACGGCTCCGCATCGCTGGACGGACACCAAAACCCTGCAAGCAGCGCTCTGGTCTCGGTCCCCCGAACGGAACGGAGGCGATGCGGAGGCCATTCCAATGCATTCTGAACGGATCCGCATCCATTCAGAATGCATAGGAACCGAACGGTTCAGTTCGGGCAGCGCTAGTGAGATCCGTCTAAACGGATCTCACAAGCGCTAGTGTGAAAGTAGCCTATAGTGGAAACAAATCTGCATCAGTGCTGGTCGGTGGGGATAGTCATGTTTTATTGGAGTCAAAAGCAAATATTAGAAGTCTTCTAGCTAACATGCATTTGGGCTAATGTATACTATGGAATGATTGTTTTTGCTGTACAGAATGGGTTTGTAAGAGATAAGACTAAGATTTTGTGTGTGCAGCAGACTGCAGGACAGCTGCATGATACTGTCTACTTCACTCACTGTCTCTCTGAGTGATGATTCCCCAGCAGTGGGGGAGGGGCTCACAGACTGCAGGCTGCCTGACTGATGACTCATACTGTCCACATGAACGAGCACGTTAAAACTGAGCTCTCAGTGTGATGTCATAAGGAGGCGTGGCTGCCTTCACTCAACTGCCTAAGCCCGCCCAGCCTCAGCAGCAGAAAACCAGGAAGTGAACAGCAGAGCATGCTGAGCTGAGAATGAAATAGCAAGATGGGAATAACCCTTTAAATGGTTTCTGGAGCACTATAGCAACTATACTTTGGAATTACAGGATTTTTTGTGCATATGTGTGGATTTTCTTATGAGACATAATTTCTTTGTTTAATAGGAAATACTATCTCCAAATGTCAGGTGTCTCAATGGGGGCCAAACACTCACCATCCATAGCAAATATATACATGGCGTGGTGGGAACGACATTTTTTGCTTCTTGATGACAACCCTTTTGCTGGCTATATAAAATGGTATGGACGTTATATAGATGATATGCTGTGGGTCTGGCAGGGAGAGGAGAATATGGTAGCCCAGTGTGTCAATTATCTCAATAACTGCACAGATTCCATTAAACTCACTTATGTTAGCGATTCAGCTAAAATAGATTTTCTTGATTTGCATTTGGAATCGGATCTTCTGAGGGACTGGTCACTACCTGTACTTTTAGGAAAAAGACATCTGGGAATACCATTCTTCTTGCCTCCTCCTGCCACCCACCGCATGTCATAAATAATATACCAAAGGGGGAAGTGATCAGAGCAAGACGCAATTGCTCCACAGAGGGCTTATTCTCAAAAGAAACAGAGGTTATCACACATAGACTTCTCAGTAGGGGTTATACACTTCAAAATATTAATAAAGGCATTGAATTTGCCAGATTGAAAAATAGAGAGTCCTTGATTTTTCCTCAGACTATGAAAAAACCCTATAGACGTCAAAAAAGTGAAGAATTTAATTCTACTCAAGAGGATAAAAAGCCTACTGTTTTTATCACTAATTACAGTAGAGAATATCCACACATATGCAAGATTATCCGGAAACATCTCCCAGTCCTCAATTATGATGAGGAATGGAGAGATGTGGTATCTGCAGGCATCAAATGTATATCTAAAAAAGCACCCACAGTGGGACAAAAACTTAGTCCCAGTATGTTTACTGACACTATTCCTCGGGTATGCTCCTGGCCAAAAACCACTGGCAATTATAAATGTGGAAGTAGATGTATATGCTGCCGATATATGTGCGTTACTAAGGAGGTTACGTCCACAGTAAATAATAACAGACACACTTTGAAACAATATATTACTTGTAACACGGAATTTGTTGTGTATGTTATCACATGTAAAATTTGTAAACTTCAGTATGTTGGATGCACTATGAAAGAGTTGAAAATACGCATTAGACAACATCTTAGTGACATCCCTTATTTTCAGACTCGTAACGTATCGGCAGCGACTTTCCACTTCGCCACTGCTCACAAAGGAGACGCATCTGCGTTTTGTGCACAGGGGATCGAAGTGGTGACATTGCCTATGAGAGGAGGGGACCGTAGACAAAAACTTCTCAGTAGGGAAACCTTCTGGTTGTTTTTCGCTTGACACCTGTATACCAAATGGGCTAAATATAAAACATGATCTTACTCTGCAATACAACTAAGATGTTCTCATTATGTATATGTATGCACCACCTGTGATGCTGGATTTCCTCCCCTGGATCACTGAATGGCTCACATTCTAGGTTCCAGGTGCAGGATATCTTGCTAATTAGAAGGGGTTGGACCCTGTGCTGTATAAAAGGAATGGTTTTAATACACTTTGTTATGTCTTGATGAAGGGCTGGATTCTGTAGCCCGAAACGCGTCACTTTGATGTCATTTTCTGTGACTTTGATGGATTTTATATGATGAGCCAATAAAGAAACGTTTTTATTCCATAAGAAGCTGGATCCCATTTTTCCATTGGATTCAAATGCTATTGCATTGCAATGTATGAAAAGCACAATCAGATGATTGTATGTTATAGATCCCTATGGGAACTATATAAAAGTGTAAAAAATAAAAAATGAACAAAGTTTATAAAAATAAAAAAAACAAAAGTTCAAATCATCACCCTTTTGCCAAAATAAAAATACAGAAAAAAAATACACATCATGGGTGTAGCAATGTGTGAAAACGCCCATACTCTAAATATATTCGAAAAAGTATTCCCCATACGTCAAACAGCAAAACGGAAAAAAGCTTCCAAATGGCGGATTTGCCATTTTTGGTCGCTTCATTTTAAACAAAAATTTAAATAAAAGGTGATCAAAAAAGTCATACACACCCCAGAATGGTATTAATGAAAAGATATTATGATGCAAAAAATGAGCGCCCATACAGCTCCATACATATCATTACAAAAAAGTTATAGGGGTCAAAACATGGTGACAAAAAAAGTAAAACTGATTTTTTCCCACTTTTGATTTTTTTTTTTTTTCCACTATCAAAACACAAGGAAACCTATACATAGGTTATCGCCGGATTCGTACTGACCTGTAGAATAAAAGTAACCAGTCAGTTTTAGCTCATATGGAACGTCTGAATTTAAAAACCAGCAAAACTATGATGTAATTGCTTTTTTTATTGCAATTTCACCCGATTCGGAATTTTTTTCCCCGCTTACCACTACATCATATGCAATATTAACCGCTTGCCGACCGCCGAACGCACGGATGCGTCCAGGCGGCGGCAAGTTTGTTCCTCCTGGACGCATCCGTGCGTCATCTCGCGAGAGCCGAGATCTGCTGTGAACGCGCGCGCGCGTTCACAGCAGAGCGCGGCTCTGCAGTTGTACTACAGCCTGCCAGCGATGATCAATCGCTGGCAGGCTGTAAATGTAAAATAAATTAGATCAAAGTGGTATATCAGACGCTGTGTTGCTAACAGCGTCTGATATACCTAATACCTGGTCCTCTGGTGGTCCCATTTACTGGGATCGACCACCAGAGGACCAGGTAACAATGTAAAGTTGCACCAAACACTACACTAACCCCACCCCCACCCCCTCACTTTATAGCCACTATTAACCCCTTGTTAACCCCTGATCACCCCATATAGACTCCCTGATCACCCCCTGTCACTGATCACCCCCTGTAAGGCTCTATTCACATGTCCATATGTGTTTTGCGGTTCGCGGATCCACAGATCCGTGCCACGGATCCGCGGCGCGGATCCGCAAAACACGGACACCGTCAATGTGCTTTCCGCATTTTGCAGATCCGCACATTGCCAGAACTATATAGAAAATGCTTTTTCTTGTCCGCAATTGCGGACAAGAAAAGGGCATGTTCTATATTTTTGCGGAACGGAAATGCAGACCCGTAAGTGCGGATCCGCAATTCCGGATCCGAGCGGGACAAAGTCTGTCCCCATAGAAATGAATGGGTCCGCAATTCCGTTCCGCAAACAGAATTGCGGACGTGTGAATGGGGCATAAGGGTCCCTTATCACCGCCAGTTAGTTAGCTACTTGTTAGGTAGCTAGCGCCCAGCCCACCGCACCGCAGTCACTGATTTTGGCAGAGATTTTTTCATCCACATTGATCGATGCGAATGAAAAAATCTGTGCCGTTCATTTTTTTTTTTTTTTTTCCAGCCCAGAGGCTGAACGGAAAAAAAAAATCTCATTACCCGTATGCTCAATATAAGGAGAATCGCAGAAACTCCTAATGCTGGCCATACGTGTAATGATTGCGGAGACCCTCAAATGCCAGGGCAGTACAAAACCTCACATGTGACCCCATTTTGGAAAGAAGATACTCCAAGGTATTCCGTGAGGGGTATGGTGAGTTCATGTAAAATTTTATTTTTTGTCACAAGTTAGTGGAATATGAGACTTTGTAAAAAAAAAAAAAAAAATCAATTTCCGCTAACTTGTGCCAAAAATTTTTTTCTGTGAACTCGCCATACCCCTCACAGAATACCTTGGGGTGTCTTCTTTCCACAATGGGGTCACATGTGGGGTATTTATACTGCCCTGGCATTTTAGGAGTCCTAAAGTGTGAGAATCCAAATGCGTAAAAATGGCCTGTGAAATACTAAAGGTACTCATTGGTTTTAGGGCCCCTTTGCGCATCTTGGCTGCAAAAAAGTGGCACACATGTGGTATTGCCGAACTCAGGAGAAGTAGGGCAATGTGTTTTGGGGTGTATTTTTACATATACCCATGCTGGGTGAGAGAAATATCTCTGTAAATGACAACTTTTTAAATTTTTTATACAAAGTTGTCAATTTACAGCGATATTTCTCACACAAAGTATGGGTATATGTAAAAATACACCCAAAACACATTACCCTACTCTCCTGAGTACGGCGATACCACATGTGTGACACTTTTGCAGCCTGAGTGCAAAGGGGCCCTAATTCCAACGAGTACCTTTAGCTTTACATGGCTGCTCACAATTAGCCCCGCCCAAAATGCCAGAACAGTACAAACACCCAACATGTGACCCCATTTTGGAAAGAAGACACCCCAAGGTATTCGCTGAGGGGCATAGTGAGTCCATGAAAAATTTAACTTTTGTCAAAAGTTAGCAGAAAGGGAGACTTTGAGAAAAACAATAAAAATCAATTTCCGCTAACTTGTGCCAAAAAAAATCTTCTGTGAACTCGCCATGCCCCTCATGGAATACCTTGGGGTGTCTTCTTTCCAAAATGGGGTCACATGTGGGTATTTATACTGCCCTGGCAATTTAGGGGACCTAAAGCGTGAGAAGAAAAATGCATAAAAATGCCCTCCTAAAAGGTACTCATTGGTTTTAGGGCCCTTTGCACATCTTAGCTGCAAAAAGTGCCACATGTGGTATCGCCGTACTCAGGAGAAGTAGGGCAATGTGTTTTGGGGTGTATTTTTACATATACCCATACTGGGTGAGAGAAATATCTCTGTAAATTGACAACTTTGTATAAATTTTTTAAAAAGTTGTCATTTACAGAGATATTTCTCACACCCAGTATGGGTATATGTAAAAATACACCCCAAAGCACATTGACCTACTTCTCCTGAGTACGGCGATACCACATGATTGACACTTTTTTGCAGCCAAGATGCGCAAAGGGGCCCAAATTCCAATGAGTACCTTTAGGATTTCACAGGGCATTTTTACTCATTTTGGATTCTCACGCTTTAGGGCCCCTAAAATGCCAGGGCAGTATAAATACCCCACAAGTGACCCCATTGTGGAAAGAAGACACCCCAAGGTATTCTGTGAGGGGCATGGCAAGTTCACAGAAATTAATTTTTTTTTGGCACAAGTTAGCGGAAATTGATATATTTTTTTTTTTTTACAAAGTCTCATATTTCACTAACTTGTGACAAAAAATAAAATTTTACATAAACTCACCATACCCCTCACAGAATACCTTGGGGTGTCTTCTTTCTAAAATGGGGTCACATGTGGGGTATTTATACTGTCCTGGCATTTTAGGGGCCCCTAAAGCGTGAGAAGAAGTCTGGAATCCAAATGCGTAAAAATGCCCTGTGAAATCTTAAAGGTACTCATTAGTTTTAGGGCCTTTGCACTCAGGCTGCAAAAAGTGTCACTCATGTGGTATCGCCGTACTCAGGAGAAGTAGGGCAATGTGTTTTGGGGTGTATTTTTATATATACCCATACTTTGTGTGAGAAATATCGCTGTAATCGATAACTTTTTAATTTTTTTAAACAAAGTTGTCAGTTTACAGAGATATTTCTCTCACCCAACATGGGTATATGTAAAAATACACCCTAAAACACATTGCCCTACTTCTCCTGAGTACGGCAATACCACATGAGTGACACTTTTGCAGCCTGAGTGCGCAAAGGGCCCAAATTCAATGAGTACCTTTAGCTTTTACACGGCTGCTCACAATTTAGCCCCGCCCAAAATGCCAGAACAGTAAACACAGCCCACAAGTGACCCCATTTCGGAAAGTAGACACCCCAAGGTATTCACTGAGGGGCATAGTGAGTCCGTGGGAGATTTCATTTTTTTTGCCAGAAGTTAGCAGAAATGGAAACTTTATTATTTTTATTTTTTTCCTCAGAAAGTGTCATTTTCCGCTAACTTGTGAAAAAAAATGAAATGATACATGAACTCACCATGCCCCTCCATGAATACTTTGGGGTGTCTTCTTTCTAAAATGGTGTCATTTGGGGGTATTTATACTATCCTGGCATTCTAGCACCTGAAGAAACATGACAGGCGCTCAGAAAGTCAGAGCTGCTTCAAAATGCAGAAATTCACTTTTTGCACCATAGTTTGTAAACGCTATAACTTTTACCCAAACCAATAAATATACACTTATTGTATTTTTTTATCAAAGACATGTAGAACAATAAATTTTGTGAAAAATTTATATAGAAATGTAGTTTTAAAAAAAAAAAATTACAACAGAAAGTGAAAAATGTCATTTTTTTGCTAAAATTTCGGCAATTTTTGATTAATAGCAAAAAAAGTAAAAATGTCAGCAGCAATGAAATACCACCAAATGAAAGCTCTATTAGTGAGAAGAAAAGGAGGTAAAATTCATTTGGGTGGTAAGTTGCATGACGGAGCAATAAACGGTGAAAGTAGTGTAGTGCAGAATTGTAAAAAGTGGCCTGGTCATTAAGGGTGTTTAAGCTAGGGGGGCTGAAGTGGTTAAATGGTGGCGTTGGAAAGTACAACTTGTCCCACAAAAAACAAGCCCTCATATGGCTATGTGAACCGAAAAATAAAAAAGCTATGGCTCTGGGAAGGCAGGGAGCGCAAAAAAACCCCGCAAAAAATAAAAAACCTCCGGTCCTTAAGGGGTTAAAGGCAGTGAACTCCAGGTATTTTTACAGACATTTAGCAATCTAAAAGTAAAATAGACTATCCAAAAAAAGGCAGAAAAATTATGGTAGAGTCCTGAAAGATTCTGTCAATACGAAATGCAGTACAATCAGCCCCCTTATACAACTGAACTCAAGATGCAAAGGCATAAATTACATGTTTTACTGAATCTTTTCCCACAAAACTATGTATCAATCTGCTCAGCTCCTCCTGCTCTATAATCTGCAGCCTGAAGATGTCTTTGCATATTTTGTGGTGACAGGTTCTATTTAATGCTAAGGAGCAGGGATTACAGTAATATGGGCAAAACCAATAAGGCCCGGCGGTACGAAATTATTTATATTTGGTAGGTATGATTACTGCTTCTTACCTATTTATTCTGTTAAAGGGTCTCGGTCATCAGAATGAACCCTATTAAACTAGCTGACATTATAGCAATGTGCTAATGTCAGCTGAACCTAACTAGCCTATTCCAACTTGTATCTATGCCCCCGTTACTCCAGAAATCTAAACGTTTATAATATGCCAATTATCCTCTAGCACAGGGGTGCACAACGTGCGGCCCAGGGTCCACATGCGGCCCTCTATACCATTCTGTGCGCCCCTAAACATCTGGTAAGAGACTTGTAGGTCTATGTCTTATGGCTTCTTACATGTATTCTCCTAATAGATGGGAGTCCTAGAACTGTAACTAGACATTTATAGTATATACTGTATGTTCAATATGCCAAAAATACAGTATTTCAGTTAGTAATACCCTTTTACGTTTTATTTTCGGCCCTTGGAATTGGTTCAGGCGGAGAATGTGGCCCCCAAACAGAAAAGGTTGTGCACCCCTGCTCTAGCAGTAGGGGGTGGGGGGGGGGTGTTGACCCTGCTCCTAGAAGCTCCATTCTCCCACCTTGGAACGCGCCAGCTGCACTTGATTAGCAGACAGGGCCGGTAGGAGGAGACCAAGGCTGCCTGGCCCTGTCAATCAAGTGCAGCAGGGCGCGTTCCGAGGTCGGAGAACGGAGCTTCTAGGAGCAACCCTCCCCTACCCCCACACCCCAAGCTAATGTCAGCTAGTTTAATAGGGTTAATTCTGATGAAAGAAACCCTTTAACTCAATAGCTGTATTTGTATGAAAATTGGGTCACATTGCCTTTGCGTAAGCCGTTATCCTCACGGCTATACTGGTTGTGCCGTTGCCATACTGCCACCTATCTATCCATGCACTTGCTGATTTGTTTTTAACAATTTTAAATTTGCTTGTGCTTGCTAATCATGTTGAGCATTATTTGTTAAAACAATAAAATGAATTGTATTACAAGACGGAGACTCACATTATGCTTTTCTTTCTTTATGGATTTGATAGCAGCAAAAAAAAGGTTAATCAACAGTTAAGAAAAAATTCATTTTAGTCATGTATGGTTCAGTAATTGGACAATAATGGTACAGTCCAGGTGAATATAATGACCCCTCAGGTAAAACACCTCCTTTTTGCTGCTCAGTCAAGGATAAGTACTAATAATTATTTTCTCTGTTAACTGATAAATGTAACATATATATATATATATATATATATATATATATCAGTTCATAGCTTATTTCCCTATTCATTTTCATTCCCTTAATGAATACATATTACTAGTTACTGCTTCGTATCAGTAACTGCCCTGTGTTTCCATCTCAGTCAAAGCTTGCCCTGTGTCTGTTTTTTTTCCCGCCTTCAGCTGGTGCTCAGCTGTTACCGCACTTTCACCTCATACCAGACGTGTCAGCCCTCTCTCTGCATCGCATCATTCTGCTTCTGTCAGCCGACATTTTCTCGGCAAGTAATACTAACTGTCCTGCTACAATATTCTTTTATTTCTCCTCCATTGGCTAACCTCTCTCCTTTCCTTCATATCAATTCATTAATTTCATAAACATATCAGTGTGTGTGTATATATATATATATATATATATTATACACACACACACACTTTCATATATACTTCTCTTATACATAGAGAACAAAGGTTATCATAATGTCTGAAACTCAAAATGTTGAATTTATTGATGAAAATCTACTGCAATCCATGGTAGACCAATCGGTCTCTAAATCCGTGCAGACTGCGGTTCGCTCAGCAATTCAGCAATGTCTTCCATTCATGAAGTAATTGCAAAATCGGTCACATCAGCAATGAACCGCACTACCTTCACTGAATCACATTTAGGTCCATCCGAACCCTCAGATTTATTTTGGTCTGCAGAGGACTCAACCTCGCATATGGCGAGAGGTTTAAGCTAGCCAAAAAAGACGACATTTTATTACCGGTCCTCCTGTAACCAAACACCAAAGAATGGTGTCACAATAAGAGGATCAGGTTTTTTGGAAGCTTTATTAAAAAGCACTAGTCAAGAGGTCTCTAAGAGACCTCAGAAACCCTCGGCCCCTGAGGAAGTATACCAAAAGCAGACGATTAAGGCCTCTTAACAGAAAATCAAACTCCTTCCCTATATCACCAAGTCAATCCTCCTCTATTGAAGCTGATATTTCAGATCCTGATGACAAATCCAAATATGAGGATATATCGGAAGAAGGAGATGATAGGTTATGTGATAAACCCTCAGAACATATTCTGGATAGCGCAGGGAACCCATACTTTGATCCGGGTCAGATCAAACATCCGCGATCAGGATCATACCCAAGTTTCTAAATTTGTTAGTCTATGGGTGAAAAAACCCCTAGACAAAGTGCTTGAAGTAAATTAAAATCAGAGTGCCCCAGGCCTACCCTTCCCTATAAATTAGCCACTACTTTGGATTTGGACCCAACATTGGTCAAATACCTGGCCAAGTCTGGTAAGAATCCAAAAAAGGGTGTGGTCCGTTCATTCAGATCGGTCCAAGACAAATTCCTAGACCTACTAGGACCCTTAACCAAAATTCTGGATCTAACGGAGGAGGCAACCATGTCTGGAGATCCCATAGACATGCCTACTCAAGAGGATGGGCACAACGAACCCGATGTTTATTTGGCAATGCAAATGCCTCCTTATGTATGGAACGAAAAAGATCCATTTTAATCAAATTGGATCCACAACTCGTTCACTTGGCATCTTCCAATTCTACCCCATCAGCTGATAATTACCTTTTTGGGGAATCATATCAAACACATCAATAAATATGTAGCTTTGTTCTAATCCCTGGACAAAGTCCAGTCTTCTCCGAATAGAGTTTGAGTCTGAATCTAGAAATCAAGGAACTATGTTCCAAAGGTGCAATCGTTCAAGTCCCTATCAATGCACCAGGTTTCCTGAGCATTTTATTCTCAGTAAAAAAGAAAGATGGAGGTCACAGACGCGTCATAAATTTGAAAACCCTCAACAATTTTGTACAATATTTCAAAATGGAGGGCATACATCTCTTGAGAGATCTATTGTTACAGAACGATTGGTTGGTCAAGACAGACCTCAAGGACGCCTACTTCACGGTGCCTATGCACCCTATATCTCAACCATACCTCCAATTTTTATGGGAAGGTCAAAAATGGCAATTTACCAGTTTGCCAGTCGGCCTATCTTCAGCCCCTTGGTGCTTCACAAAATTAAAATTAATGAAACCAATAGTAGTTATTCTGAGGGCTCGAGGAGTTCACCTTATAATTTACCTGGACGATATCCTCATCATGGCCGATTCATTTGATCTCATTCACCTTCACACTTATTGGACCCCAACATTACACTCCAATTTCGGATTTTTAATTATATCCGATTAGTCAATTTTCACCCCTTCAAAAGGAAGAATAATTTTTAGGCTTCCTAGTCAACACTCAATCAGCCATACTGAGTCTTCCAACAAGGAAACTGAAAATAATTCGGAGGGAAATTCGGAGGGATAGTCTCATTGCTGTATTCTACTATGGATGGACAACATAGGTCAATCAACTAGGAGGTACCAAATCAAAAATGTTAGCCAATATTGCAAAAGAATTCTGGCATTTTTGCCTAAATCAAGATATCATTTTGAAGGCAGAATATTTCCCAGGATTGTCCAATTCTGTAGCGGATTGGAATTCTTCTTTCCTGATCGACAACAGTGATTGGAAAATAGATACTCTCCATATAGACTTATTCGCATCCCGTCTGAACCATCAACTTCCTCAATTCTTCAGTTGGCATCACGATCCGGAATCTCTGGGCACGGATCCATTACTTCAAATTTGGCCAATTAAAACCCTTTATGCGTTTCCACTGTTTGCCTTAATTCCAAGAATTCTTCTCTTCCCCCCCCATGTGACCGCATTTTGGAAAGACACCCCAAGGTATTCCGTGAGAAGTATGCTGGGTGAGAGAAATATCTCTGTAAATTGTCAACTTTGTATAATTTTTTTTTAAAAGTTGTCATTTACAGAGATATTTCTCACACCCAGCATGGGTATATGTAAAAATACACCCCAAAACACATTGCACTACTTCTCCTAAGTACGGCGATACCACGTGTGACACTTTTTTGCAGCCAAGATGCGCAAAGGGGCCCAAATTCCAATGAGTACCTTTTAGGAGGGCATTTTTACGCATTTAGATTCCAGACTTCTTCTCACGCTTTAGGGCCCCTAAAATGCCAGGGCAGTATAAATACCCCACAAGTGACCGCATTTTGGAAAGAAGACACCCCAAGGTATTCCGTAAGGGGTATGGTGAGTTCACGTAAAATTTTATTTTTTGTCGCAAGATAGTGAAATATGAGACTTTATTTTTTTAACAAACTTGCACAAAAAATAGAATTTTACATGAACTCACCACGCTCCTCTTACAGACACTGGGGTCTTCTTTCAAAATGGGGTCACTGTAGAGTATTTATCATGTCCTGGCATTTAGGGGCCTAGCATGAGTGAGTAGTCTGGAATCTAAATGCGTAAACATGCCCTGCAAAGTCTAAAGTACTCATAGGGAACTTGGGCCTTGCTTCACAGGCTGCAAAGAGTAGTCTGTAGTATCGCCAGTGCTCAGGAGGCAGAAGGGACAGGTTTGGGTGTATTTCATATGCTATACTCAGTTGAGAGAAATATCTCTGTAAATGACAACTTTTTCCATTTTTTTATACAAAGTTGACAATTTACAGAGATATTTCTCTCACCCAGCATGGGTATATGTAAAAATACACCCCAAAACACATTGCCCTACTTCTCCTAAGTACGGCGATACCACGTGTGGCACTTTTTTGCAGCCTAGGTGCGTAAAGGGGCGTAAAGTCCAACGAGTACCTTTCGGTTTTACAGAGTTGCTCACAATTGAGCCCTGTCCAAAATGCCAGAACAGTAAACACACCCCACAAATGACTCCATTTCGGAAAGTAGACACCCCAAGGTATTTACTGAGGGGCATAGTGATTCCGTGGGAGATTTTTTTTGCCAAGAAATTAGCAGAAATGGAAACTTTAGTATTTGTTTTTCCTCAGAAACTGTCATTTTCAGCTAACTTGTGAAAAAAAATGAAATCATACATGAACTCACCATGCCCCTCCGTTATTACTTTGGGGTGTCTTCTTTCTAAAATGGTGTCATTTGGGGAGTATTTATACTATCCTGGTATTCTAGCACCTGAAGAAACATGACAGGTGCTCAGAAAGTCAGAGCTGCTTGAAAATGCGGAAGTTCACTTTTTTGCACCATAGTTTGTAAACGCTATAACTTTTACACAAACCAATGAATATACACTTATTGCATTTTTTTTTAATCAAAGACATGTAGAACAATAAATTTAGAGAAGAATGTATATAGGAATGTAGTTTAAAAAAAAATAAAAAATTCCAACAGAAATCGAAAAATGACTTTTTTTGCAAAAATGTTGGTAATTTTTTATTAATATCAAAAAAAGTAAAAATGTCAGCAACAATGATATACCACCAAATGAAAGCTCTATTAGTGAGAAGAAAAAGGAGGTAAAATTGATTGGGGTGGTAAGTTGCATGACTGGGCAATAAACTGTGAAAGTAGTGTAGTGCAGAATTGTAAAAAGTGGTCTGGTCATTAAGGGTTTTTAAGCTAGGGGAGCTGAGGTGGTTAAATTCATTTAACCAGGGGCGTAACTATAGGGGAAGCAGGGGAAGCGGCTGCTTTGGGGCCCTGACCCAGAAGGGGCCCATCCAGGGAGAAGAAGAAGTACTAAAAGATTTTGTCAGGGCCCCTCAACATTATTACACAATGAAATTATATAGAGTAGCAGTATAGACAGTGTAGAAAACGGATGGATCAGCTGCCAGGACTGGTCTGAGAGAGCGATCTTTACTAGCCACAGGAAAGGGGGCGGCATGAAAGGAAGGGGTTGTGAAAAAATTACTGGGGAGGGGGCCCCATTCAAAAATTTGCTGTGAGGCCCAGTCATTTCTAGTTACGCCACTACATTTAACACAAGAAAAACTGTACAAATGTTCCGCAAAATTCTGTAGCAATGCACGGGCACCAACCGCGTGGCCGCTGACTACAGAATCTGACCCATTCACTAGAATGGGGTCCGTGATCTGAATCAGACGTGCGGAGGCACGGACAGAAAACCTGGACCTATATATTGCGGACCCACTGTTTGAAGACCGCAATACGAGCGCGGCCGGGCAACGGCCATATGTAGAGCACTGAAGGTAACATTTTATTTTTACCCTATAGGGGAAACCTGTAAAAACAAAACCCATAAAACTAAGGCAGAATTGCACTCTTTTTTTCAATTCCACCCCTTTTGGATTTTTTTTTCCAGATTACTACTACATCGTATGCAACATAAAATGGTGCCATAAGAAAGTACAACTTTTCCACAAAAAATAAGCACTCATATGGCTACCTAGACGGAAACATGAAAAAAAAGTTATGGCTCAGAAAGGCCAGAATTAAAAATTGAAAATGCAAAAAATAAAATTGTCCCAGTCCTTAACCTGTTGGGGAGACATGACGTATCGGTATGTCATAAGTATTTCCGATCATCGGCACGCAGCGAGGGGTGATCGGAACAGAGTGCCTGCCGAAAACATTCGGCAGGCACTCTGTCACAATGCCTAGGGAGGTCCTGTGACCCCGACGTATCAGCGATCGCAGAAAACCACAATCACCATCCTTCAATCCTGTGAGGTGATGGGGACATCACCTCACAGAATCGCATCCGATTGGCTGCACTGGCGGGCTGGGGTAAACGCCTCCATTTTGCGTCGGAGGAGCTAGCAGAGAGCAGCCATCAGGAGAGCCCAGCATCCCCCCCCCCCCCCCTTCTGACCATCCAGAGTACCATCTGGCACTTACAGGTATTTAGGGAGAGGTTAGGGACAGGTTGGGTTAGGCAGGGATACATAGGGAAAGTAAGAGTTAAAAAAAAAAAAAAAAAAAATTGTCTATTGCATCACCCTTGGGGTGTCTGGGGTCCACAGCTGTGGGTTTTGTTTTTTCTGCGTACGCTGACCGTGGCCAGCACTCTTTAGCGTCCGGCCACTGTTAGCGCATCGTCCATCCCACCGCTGATCAGCTTTGGACGGCTCATCAGGGCGTTAGAATTTTTTTTAGCCTTTTTACATTTTTTTGCTCTTTTTTTACCCGTTAGCTTTAGGGAACAGTCCGGGAACACCCCAGGAACACCCGTGCCCCCACGCACACTAAATAAAGGTTTACACGCACGCACATACACACGCACCCACACAAACTCCCCTATGGCCCGTCGGACATTCTTGGCCGAGGAGGCATACGCCCAGCTTTACTCCGAGTCACAGAGCCCCAGTGAGGACGAGGATAACCCTCACATTCTTTTTGTCATCCACATCCTCCTCATCGTCTAGCGATGATGAGCCCCCAAGACGGCAGAGACGCCGCCAGGCGGAGCAATGGGGCCGCCATGCTAGAGACCCTGTGGCCCACCCTAGTATGAGCAGCTCTGGGGCTCGTACTAGTTTCCCGGCCTACCAGATAAGTCCACCTGAGCCCCCAACCGGTGAACTTGCATGGTGTACCCCAGAGAATTTTCAGCCCGTGATTCCTGATTTTGTTGGTCAACCAGGAATCCATATTCTCACAGTGGGGTTCACTGAATACGACTATTTCAGTCTTTTTTTCAGTGACCCCCTTGTGAATCTGATGGTGGAGCAAACAAATATGTGCGCGAAAAAAAAAGTTTGTTGCTCAACACCCACGCTCCTTTTTGGCTAGGCCTGGTGGCTGTACGCCGGTCAGTGCAGCCGAGATGAGGACGTTTTGGCGCCTCGTGCTGCACATGGGCCTAGTAAAAAAAAAAAAAAAAAAAAAATAATAAAAATGTGTCAGGCTGTACTGGAGTGGGGACGTCCTCTACCAGACCCCACTTTACAGTACGGCCATGACACGCTCACAGTTTGTGGCCATCCGGAAATGCCTGCATTATGCAGATAATGCAGCATGTCCAACCCAAGGTGATCCTGCCTATGACCACCTGTACAAAATCAGGTCAGTCATCGATCACTTTGGGGCCAGATTTGTGGAGACCTATGTACCACCTGGAAGGGAGGTGGCAGTTGATGAGTCTCTCATTGCTTTCAAGGGGAGACTCATTTTCCGCCAGTATGTTCCCTCAAAGCGGGCGAGTTATGGCGTGAAGCTGTACAAACTTTGTGAGAGTACCTCAGGGTACACTTACAAGTTGCGTGTGTACGAGGGGAGAGATTCCCGTATTCAACCCCCAGAATGTACCCCCACTCTGGGTGTTAGCGGGGAAACTGCTAGATAAGGGTTACCACCTGTACGTGGATAACTTTTATACTAGTATTCCCTTGTTCCAGTCCCTCGCCGCCAGATCCACATCTGCTTGTGGGACTGTGCGGAAATATCAGCGCGTCCTCCCTACCTCCCCCCTCCAGGTACCTATCCCCAGGGTGAGACCCATGCCCTTACCAGTGAAAACCTGTTGCTGGTCAGATATAAGGACAAGAGGGATGTCCTTGTACTGACCACAATTCACGGTAACGGCATCACTCCTGTCCCTGTGCGAGGTACCACGGCAACGGACCTCAAGCCCGATTGTATTGTCGACTATAATCGGAATATGGGAGGAGTTGATCTCTCTGATCAAGTCCTCAAGCCATATAATGCCATGCGCAAAACACGGGATTGGTACAAAAAAGTTGCGGTCTACTTGGAGCAGGTTGCCATGTACAACTCTTTTGTGCTGTTTCGGAGCGCTGGCAACAAAGGGAAATTCCTCCATTTCTATGAGGCAGTTCTCAAGGACCTGATTTTTCCTGACCGGGAAAGAGCAGGCTGGAATACCTTGGGAACTAGAGGCGCCGGATCGTACCTGGCCAACACTTTCCAGGTGTGGTCCCGCATAGTGGAAATTAGGGACGAACCGAAAAAAGGTCCAGCATGTGTCACAGGAGGGGGATACGGAAGGTCACCACCACTCAGCGTGACCGGGCCTCTGCATTATCGGTTGCTTTAGGGAGTACCACACTTCCATGGAGTATTAAATTATCCCCTTTTCCATGTAGCCACTGACAATCGGATAAAAACTATGGTTCTCAGACTTGACACCAAAATGTTTTTTTTTCAAAAATGATAGTTTATAAATCTAAAATAATAAAAAAATGAAAAAAGTAGTCAAATTATGCATCGCCACGTCCGTAATAATCTGCCCTATAAAAATACCCCATGACCTAACCCCTTAGATTAACACGGTAAAAAAAAAAAAAAGTGCAAAAAAAAAAAAAGGATTTTTTGTCACCTTACATAACAAAACGCGTAATAGCAAGCAATCAAAAAGTCATATGCCCACCAAAACAGTGCCAATAAGACAGTCCTCTCGTCCCGCAAAAAATGAGCCCCTACATAAGACAATCAGGTGAAAACTTTAAAAAGACTGTGTAGATAGTTACATTTTGTTAGTTTCAAATAGGATAATATAGTGTTAAACATAAATAAGTTTAAAAAAGTAGACAAATTATGTATCGCCGCCTCCGTAATAATCTGCTCTATAAAAATACCCCATGACCATCAGGGGGGCTTCAAATGGGACAAGGTGTAGATAAACCAGTCCAGCAAAATCTGCCTTCCAAAAACGACACGGCGCCCCTTTCCCTCTACGCCCTGCCGTTTGGCCATACAGTAGTTTACAACCATATATGGGGTGTTTCTGCAAACTACAGAATCAGGGCAATAAAATCTGGGTTTTATTTGGCTGTTAACCCTTGCTTAGATACTGGAAAAAAATTATTAAAATGGAAAATTTGCGGAAAAAAAAAATCAAAATTCTGACATTTTAGCCCCATTTCCTATTAACTCTTGTGAAACACCTAAATGTTTAACGACGTTTGAAAAATACGTTTTCAATACCTTGAGAGGTGTTGTTTCTAGAATGGGGTCAATTTTGATTTGGTTTTTATTATGTAAGCCTCACAAAAGTAAACTTCAAACCTGAACTGGTCCCTAAAAAGTGGATTTATGAAAATTTGCTTCTAAACCTTGTAACATCCCCAAAAACTAAAATGGCATTCCCAAAATGATCCATACATGAAGTACACATACGGGGAATGTAAATTAATAACTTTTTTGGCGGTATTACTATTATAAAAATCTATTTTGGCAAATTTGTATATATTTTTTTTAAATAAATGATATTTTTTTTTTACTCCATTTTACCAGTGTCATGAAGTACAATATGTGACGAAAAAACAATTTCAGAATGGCCTGGATAAGTAAAAGCGTTTTATAGTTATTCACACAAAGTGGCACTGGTCAGATTTGGAAAAAATGGCCTGGTCCTTAGGGTGAAAATGAGCCCGGTCCAAAGGGGTTAAAGGCTATATACACCCTAGGGGGAAATTTATTTTATGAATGCATTATATTCATTTTGAGCTAAAAAAAAATAATTTAATTCGTCTTTATTAAACATATTGAACCGTTCTGTCACAAAGGATTAACTGTTTGTCTAGCTGTGTGAATAGTACTTCCACTTTGTTCCGGCCATCTAATAACCCTTATCTCTAAATAACTAAAAGGTCAAACAGATTTTTAAGCCACACTCAGGTCCTGCTACTAAATAAACTCTAAGTTGTGAAGCGAAAAAGTCTCAACATTTTTTTAATAAAGACCAATTGAAAAGATGATAATTACTCTTACCGGTATTGGATTTTCCTTTAGCCTCCACAATGGCACTACCTGAAGTGTACCCCGCCTTTTCAGGGACAGGAAAACAACAGAGATCAGCATATAAAAGCCCCCTTTCTCTTTACCTTCGCCAGTTAATAGCCTTGCACTCAAAATAGATGCACCGTTTAATAAAGTTACTCAAAATAGCATTACAAAAAAAGGTCAAAATGTTGACTGAGAAGAAACAAAAATTCTAAATTTAAACAAAAGGATGGGAATTCCCCGTGCCATTGTGGAGGCTAAAGAAAAATCCAATTATCGTTAAGAGCAATTATCTTTTCCCCACGCCTCCACAACGGCACTACCTGGAGACATAACCAAGAATCTAAATGGGAGGAGGCTTTCATATGCTGATCTAACGTTGTCTTCCTGTCCCTGAAGAGGCAGGGTACCCTCCAGGTACTGCCGTTGTGGAGGCGTGGGTAAAAAATTATTTTAGCTCTAAATGAGTACAACGCAATAATAAAATTCACCCAAAAGGTGTACAAAGCTAAATGTAAAAACAAATATCTGGTCAAAGATTTATTTAGGGGATTCATTGTGGAGGCAAAGCTAATAGAGCCAAGGGGAGGTGGTAGTAGAACATATTGGCAAGGTACAGGAGGTCAGGGAGCAGTCAAAAATGGACTGTGCACCGAATGAAGAGAGATGTAGATAGATTGGACAGACTCTCCTCACTCCTCTTACATAGTACACTGGTCTGTCATTTGTTCAGCTGTGCCTTTTACATTCAGGATGAGGCAGTAACAGACAGCAAACATGAGGGTGGTTGACAAGTGACATACTAATAGTTAGCATCTGGCACAGGGGTCCCGTTGTGGCATACCAAAATCTAGCGGTTGGCTCTGGGCTCCTGACATGAGCTACATCACTACTGATGAATTTTCAAGACACCCAGTTCACTCTTGTACCTTACAAGAGTGACGGTTAAAGAAATAGATTAGGGAATTACCAACAATTAATTTACATTTCTGAAAACTAATCGCAAAACTGGTTATGCATAGTAAAGCATCTGCTGCTGCTCTCTTGCACCCAAAGATATACTGATCTGATTAATGCGAACTACAGTATATTATGATGAGAAAACATACCTTTGTCTCTCTATTTCTCTTATTTCTCTTTCTCTTTGCCTCTGGCGTTCATGCTCCCTTTGTTTCTTAATTTTATCAAAAGATAGCATCTCTCTTTTTTCTTTACTCTCAGAGTTTCGATCTTGGCTTTTGGAACTCTAAAATAATGTTAAACATAAGTTAATCCATTGGATAAATCTATATTATAAAAATCAATGTATTTTTGTCTGTCAGGCCTCTATAGGCATCCAAACGCCTGAACCATTAGACACCAAATTAGGCACATAGGTGGATAAGGTTTTCTGGGAAAGTTTTCATTGAGGTCTCAGCACTCTAGCACATACAGTTCTCGAGAGAGTCCCAAAATAATTCAAACATGGCACAATCATATAACCCGTTTTTGCCAACAGAAGCCCTCAGGGCCTTCAGTCTTCAGCTCATTGACAAACACAGTTTTACACCAAGTTTACATAACAACTCAGCTATTTTTCTAAACTGTGGAGGCCACTGTCAAGAGGGAGCGGGGCGCTGTGGAGGCCACTGTCAAGAGGGAGCAGGGCGCTGTGGAGGCCACTGTCAAGAGGGAGCGGGGCGCTGTGGAGGCCACTGTCAAGAGGGAGCGGGGCGCTGTGGAGGCCACTGTCAAGGGGGAGCGGGGCGCTGTGGAGGCCACTGTCAAGGGGGAGCAGGGCGCTGTGGAGGCCACTGTCAAGGGGGAGCAGGGCGCTGTGGAGGCCACTGTCAAGGGGGAGCAGGGCGCTGTGGAGGCCACTGTCAAGGGGGAGCAGGGCGCTGTGGAGGCCACTGTCAAGGGGGAGCAGGGCGCTGTGGAGGCCACTGTCAAGGGGGAAAACCTGCACAGTTATATTTTTTATAATTTTCCTGTAAAAAGAAAAAAAGGGGGGGGCGGCACATGGATTGGCCTTCTGGGCACTCTTACAACAAATCCATAAAAAAACAGACCAACACTTTAAAAAAATAAATAAAAGTAAAAGATGTAATTCCCAACATCAAGCCATGTACAGTAAAAAAATAAAATGGGCATTAGGTATCACCACAACCGTAATGACCACCTCTATAAAAATATCACAGATGAATGCCGGAAAGAAATAAAAAGTGCGTAGTAGCGAGCCATCAAAATGTGTAATGTACCCCACAAAGGCATCACCTCATCCCGCAAAAAACAAGCCCCTACACAAAACAATTGACACAAAAATAAAAAAAGTTGCGAACGATCAAAAAAGTACCAAAATGTTACGTCAACTTATCCTGCAAAAAAGGAGTCCCCACAAAAGATGATCGACAGAGAAATGAAAAAAAAAATCTGGCTCTCAGAAAAATGTCACAAAAAAGGACTTTTTTACAAAAATGCTTTGTGTAAAAGTGGTAAAATTTTAAAAAGTAAAAAAAAATTTGTATACTTTTAAATCGTTCTGACCAACAGAATAAAGATAACGTGTAATTTTTCCCCCCCACAGTGTTTCCCCATAGCGTTTGCAATGGCAGAGTTAATGCCTTTTCTTTAACCTGCTTCCCAAAAAGCTAAATAAAAAGCAATCTTAAAGTTGTATGTACCCCATAATAGAACCAATGATAAAGCTCTGTTGAGAGAAAAATAAAATGTGTGGTTGTCAGAAAATGGCCTGTTGTCCAGAGGTTGATCAATAGCAACATGGCGCCCATTAACAATTCCACCAAAATCTGCCCTCCAAAACTATATTGCGCTCCTTCTCTTCTGACCCTTGCTATGTGCCCAAACAGCAATTTACGACTACATATGGGGTGTTGCTGTGTTCATGAGAAAATGCTTTACAACATTTATGGTGCTTTTTCTCCCATTATCCCTTGTAGAAATGAACAATGGGGGCTTTTGGAACATTTTATTTGAAGAAAAGCCGTATAAGACTTACCGGTAATTCTGTTTTCTTGAATCTACCATGACGGCACCTGACAGAGAGAGATGACCCTTGACCTCTATAGGGGCAGGAACACAGAGTTTAAAAGGCCACCTTCACACACACTCCTCAGCACCCAAGTGGGTGCAGCCTATACCAACATAAAAAAATAAATGTGCGTCTTATTTTAGATATATTTTCTCTTTTTTTTTTTTTTTTTTTTTTAAATACTTGGCCATACATCTGGCCAAGTATCTAAATATACGATAAAAAAAAAAAAACAAAAAAAAAACAAACACCTTTTTCCTTTTTGAGTATTACCTCATACTCCTATTTGATAACTAGGGAGGGAATATATAGGCCGTCATGGTGGATTCAAGGAAACAGAATTACCGGTAAGTCTAATACGGCTTTTCCATTTCATCCACCATGATGGCACCCGACAGTCTAGCGAACGTATTCCTACTGGACCAAGTAGCTGCTTTGCAGATGTTTTCTAGAGAGACTCCTGCTCTCTCTGCCCAGGAAGAGGCCATAGCCCTAGTAGAATGTTGTTTGATATTCACTGGGCAGTCCCTCCCGGCTATCTTATAGCAACAAAAAATTGTTTCTTTAATCCATCTACCAATGGATGCTTTTGACGCCTTTTTCCCTTTATTCTGTGTGCAAAAACAACAAGAAGGTTGTTATCTTTCCTTATTTCCATGGTCGCACTTAGGTACCTAAGAATGGTATTCCTAACATCTAGGAGTTTATACTATTCCTCACTGGAGTCTGCAGAGACCCTGGGAAAACTGGGAAGTATAATCTCCTGATCCCTGTGGAAACTTGACACTACTTTAGGTAGAAAATTGGGATCTAGTCTTAAAGATATCCTGTCGGGCAATGGGACCCTGAGGCAGGATATTTTCGTGAGGAGGGATTAACCAAGGATCTTGCAGCACCATCGCTTTCAGGCTGGCAAACCAACTCCTTTTGGGCCAGTATGGAACTATTAGTATCACTGTGGCCGTTTCTCTGGATATCTTTTGTAGGACTCTGGGAATTAGAGGCCAGGGGGAAAAGGCATAAACCTTTTCCCATGTCCATAGAATCGAGAGGGAGTCTACTGTCCACGGATTTTCTTTTGGATTTAGAGAACAAAATATCTGTTTTTGCGTTTTCTTTTGAGGCAAATAAATCTATCTGAGGATTCCCCCATTTTTGACAGATGATGTTGAAGATCTTCTGATTTAAGAACCATTCGCCCGGATCCAGAGTTCTCCTGCTGAGATAGTCTGCCGCCATATTGTTTGTTCCCTTGATGTGAACTGATAGGGATAGAACATTTCTTTCTGCCCAGAAAAAGATTTTTTGTGCTATGAACTTTAGACCTGGAGATCTTGTGCCCCCTTGATGTTTTAAGTAGGCGACCATTGTTATGTTGTCTGAAAAGATTTCTATGTGTGCACCCTGTATATAATTTTCTGCGGCTTTTATTGTCTCCCAGACTGCACATAGCTCTCTGTAGTTTGATGAACTTCTTGCTATTTCTTTTGTCCATACACCTTAAAAGTTTCTTTAGCCTACTTGGGCTCCCCAACCGTAACTGCTTGCGTCTGTTATTTTTATGGATGGGTCTTTCATCCAAGGAACACCCTTCAGTAGATTTTGTTCTTTTCTCCACCAGTTTAAATCTAATTTTAAGTGATGTGGAATGGGTATCTTTTTGTCCAAAGAGGATTGTTTCTTGTCCCATATCTGCAGGATCCAAGACTGCATCACTCTTGTGTGCATTTGTTACCAGCTTACTGCTGTGATACATGATGTCATCAGGGCTAGGATACTCATTGCTCCCCTTATTGAGCACCTCTTCATGGACTGGTAGGATTTTATTTTTCCTATCAAGCTCTATTTTTTCCCCGGGAAGAGTGGTTTTCTGCTTCACCGAGTCCAACGTGACTCCGATGTATTTTATTTTTGTGACCGGACAGAGGTTTGATTTTTTAGTATTTCTTAACCAACCTAGTTCTGATAGATTTTGAGTGACTGTACTCGTTGGGTTGTTTGTTTCTGTTATTGAATTTCCTACTAAAAAAGGAAGTCGTCCAAGTATGGAAAGATGTTCACGCCTTCTAACCGAAGGGGCGCTAACAGCTTTACAATTAATTCTGTGAATATCCTTGGTGCGGTAGAAATACCGAATGGTAGTGCCGTAAACTGGAAATGGTGAACTATACCCTTTTCGCCTGAGCGCGAACCTGAGGTACTTTTGGGACAATGAGTGAATTGGGACATGGTAATAATCGTCTTCTGGTCGATTGTCGTCATGAAGGCTCCCTGATTTATTAGTGGAATAATAGACGCCACAGATTCCATCTTGAATCTCTTTTAAGAGATTACCCTGTTTAGTTCCTTGAGATTTATTATTGTGCGGAAAGACCTGTCCGGTTTTTGGACAAAGAGTCTGGAATAAAAACCTTTTTTTTTCTATTTCTGGGACTTCTACTACTACTTCTGCTCTTTTTAAGTCTGGGACCCCTTGCCATATTTTTGACATTACCATTTTGTTTTGCATAGTCACCTGAAATTTTCGAGGAGGGATTAAGGAGAACTCTATTTTGTAGCCTTCCTTAATAATGTGTAGGGCCCAAGGATTCTGAGTGGTATGAATCCAAAATCTCCTCAATCTTCCTCCCACTCTGGCGTCATTGTCAATCAGACAATCTCTCCTTGGGGTTAAGGAAAGAGCCTCTTCCTCTGCCCCCTTTTGTATAGCTCCACCAGCCCATTTTCCACTTTCCTCTGTATGATTTAGATTGAGAGTTAAAGGGACGAAAAGGTTTTTTTTTAGTTTCTTCAGGGAATGTTTTCTTTTTATCAGCTGCTTTCTCTAGTATGGTATCTAAAACAGGCCCAAACACGTATTCCCCTGAAAAGGGGATGGAACATAATTTAGCTTTAGATGCTCTATCGCCATTCCATAATTTCATCCACAAAACTCTCCTAGATGCGTTCGATAAGGCAGCATCTTTAGCAGCGAATCTAATGGATTCTGCTGATGCGTCACCTAGGAAAGCTGTTGCAGACCTTAAAAGAGGAAAGGAATTATTTCATCCCTAGGGGAACCGTTCTTAATTTGTTATTCATTCTCATTGAGCCATATATAAAGCGATCTGGCTACAGAGGTGGCAGTGACGTTTGTCTTTAAACCAAGCACAGCCGATTCCCAACATTTTTTAAGGAGAGTCCGCCTTTCTTTCCATAGGCTTCCTTAATTGTGAGGAGTCTTCAAATGGGAGAGAAGTTTTCCTGATGACCTTGGCTACCTGTATATCTACCTCGGGTGTTTCATTGAATACTTTTACATCTGATTGATCGAATAAAAGTCTGTTTTTGAATTCCCTAGACAGGTTAAACCTTATTTCGGGATCAGACCATTCATCCAATATCATTTCTTTAATGTTTTCATTAAAAGGGAAAACTTTAGTTTTTTTCGCTCTCAAACCCCCGAACATTTCGTCTTGTATAGACTTAAGTTTTGTAACCTCTTCAATGCCCATTGTAGATCTTATTGCTGACAATAGGTCACTCATATCTTCAGATGAAAAAAGGCATTTCTTTTCCTCATCTATTTCCCCTTCTGATGAGGCTTCCATGCTGCTCTGTTTAGACATGGAGGCAACCTCTTCCATGTCCTCTGCATCAGAGGAGGATGGAGTAGCGTATTTCGTTTTCTTAGCAGGAGTGGAAGTTGCTGACTTTATGGAGGCAATGGAACTTTTAATTTCACTTTGGATGAGGGGATTGACCTCAGAGAGAAAAGAAGGCTGTTCCTCTTTAACGATATCACTTATACATGATTTACATAGCTTCTTTTTATAGTTATCTGGAAGCTTTCTCCCACATGTTGCACATCTAGCCGGCTTTGATCTGACTTTGGGCTCTTTCACTCCCTATAAGAGAGGAGCACTAGAAGTCAGTAATATTGCATAAACCAATACAGACATCTGCGCTTCCCTACAGGGGTACTCACGACCTGAGCAGCCGAGGGAGGTTCAGGAGTCCATCTGTGTGGCAGGAGCATCAGGAGCAGACATCGCGTGCTGGAGTCAGTAAGTGCGGCTGTCCGGCGTCTGACGTCATCAGAGGGCGCCCTTTCGTGTTCTTATGCCCCAAGCTCCTCCCCGGCCTTCGCCGGGACCTATCTGCGGATTGTCTGTGCGAATGAAACAAACGCAATATCCGCACTGTGCAGCGGCATCCTGCCAGTTAGCTTCTCCCCAGGAAAAGGGAGACCGCAAGACTGCCTCTGAAAAGCGGCACTAGCTTCCACTAAGTCGGGGAAGGAGGCGCGCTATATCAGGAGGGAGAAGAAGGCACCGAACCTGGTTCGAGAATCGATCCCTTATTGCTCCACAGCCAGAGCCATATGCGGTGGAGGAGAAAACAGGCAGCCTAGTGGGGAGCGAGAATCTCCTCTGAGAATAATCAGGTACTCCAGTTAAATATTAAAATAAAAGGAAATAAAATAAAAAACATTCCCCCAACGGGGGACTCTGTGTAGGTGCCCTATAGGGACAGGAAACACTGAGGAGTGTGTGTGGGTGGTGGCCTTTTAAACTCCTATAGAGGTCAAGGGCCATCTCTCTCTGTCAGGTGCCGTCATGGTGGATGAAATGGAAATCTAAATTTTCATTTTTACAGCACAGTGTCTATAAATTCTATTAAAAGCCTGTGGGAACAAAGTGGGGAGTACACCCCTAAAATTCCTTGAGAGGTGCAGTTTGCAAGATGGGGTCATTTTTTGGGTGGATTCTAGTGTAGAGTAGTGTGCCTTCAAATGTAACATGACGTCTAAAAACCATTCCAACAAGTTATGCCATCTAAAAGTCATATGGTGCTCCTTGCCTTCTGAGCCGTGCGCCCAAACAGCAGTTTATGAGCACATATGGGGTGTTTCTGCAAACTACAGAATCAGGGTAATAAACATTGAGGTTTGTTTGGTTGTTAACCCTTGCTGCCTTACAGTAAAAACAGATTAAAATGTAACATTTTCAAACAATTTTTGAAATTTCACTTCTATTTTCCTTCAATTCTTGTGAAACATGTAAAAGGTTAACAACGCTTGTAAAATCAGTTTTAAGGGGTGTAATTTCGAAAATGTGGTCACATATGGGTGTTTTTTTTTTACTACTTAGGGCTCTTTCACACTAGCGTTTTTGTTTTCCGGCATAGAGATCAGTCGTCGGGTCTCTATGCCGGAAAAATCCTGATCAGGATTATCCCAATGCATTCTGAATGGAGAGAAATCCGTTCAGGATGTCTTCAGTTCAGGACTGGAACGTTGTTTGGTCGGAGAAAATACCGCAGCATGTTGCACTTTTTGCTCTGGCCAAAAATCCTGAACACTTGCCGCAAGGCCGGAACCGGAATTAATGCCCATTGAAAGGCATTAATCCGGATCCGGCCTTAAGCTAAACGTCGTTTCGGCGCATCGCCGGATCCGACGTTTAGCTTTTTCTCAAGGGTTACCATGGCAGCCAGGACGCTAAAGTCCTGGTTGCCATGGTAAAGTAGTGGAGAGCAGGGGAGCGGTATACTTACCATCTGTGCGGCTCCCAGGGCGCTCCAGAGTGACGTCAGGGAGCCCTACACGCATGGATCACGTGATCCATGCAAATGGGGCGCTCTCACGTCATTCTGGAGCGCCCCGGGAGCCGCACGGACTGTAAGTATACCACTCCCCCGCTCCCCACTACTACTATGGCAACCAGGACTTTAATAGCGTCCTGGCTGCAATAGTAACCTCAAAGCATTTCGAAGACTGATCAGGATGCTTCTAATGCTTTCAGGCGACTTGCGTTCTGACGGATCCGGCGGGACGGAAGTGCCTGTCGGCTCCTCAGAACGCAAGTGTGAAAGAGGCCTTAAGCCCCACAAATTGACTTCAAACCTCAATTTGTCCTTTAACCCCTTAAGGACTCGACCCTATTTCACCTTAAAGAGGACCTTTCACTGGTCCACAGTTTATCAGTTAAAGCTATGTACATTGAGAGCGGCACCCAGGGATGTCCCTGCACTTACTTGTATCCCTGGGTGCCGCTCCGTTCGTCCTCTGTAGCCCCCGGTACCGGCGCTCCTGCTGCTGTAATTTTGCCTGGGGCGACTTCTTCTGCCCTGGGCGTCTCCTTCTCCCAGGGCTGGAGCGCTGGCCAATCGCAGCGCTCAGCTCATATTCAGGATTTTTTCACTTTTATTTTTTGACCCAGACCCACCTGGTTCTTGAAGATCCAGTGGGTCTGATGTCTATATAATACAGTACACTATATAGTGTACTGTATTTTTTACTTTACACTTAGTGTAATCAGACTTCTGCCTTTAGCAGAAGTCTGATTAGACTTACATCACCATGACAAGCAGGATGCCGCTGAAAGCGCCCTGCTGCCATGGGAACCATCACCCACTGCCAGAACAGAGCAGCGGGTAATGGGGAGGGAGGAGAGCCCACTCCCTATGCGATCCCATAAAGAATCGGGGGCTGCAAAGGCACAGCAGCCCCCGTATGTACCGCGGTATGGAAGGGGTTAAACTGCTGACATCTGTACGGCACAGATGTCAGCAGTTTATAGCAGAGGGTCAGCAATGTGCTGACCCTCTGCTGTAACCACTAGACACCAGGGAATTAGAAAGGAGGGAGGCGGGCGGGGGATCGCGATCTTACCTGCCGCACCACCCGCCTCCCACACTGCCCGCAATTGCCTCCCCTGCACGGCGCGCGAGGACAGTAATATTGCGGGGTGCAGGGGGGTTAAAAATTATACATTTGGGGCACATTTTTAGTCTCTGATCCCTGCAGGCGCAGACCGGAGCAGAAAGCGCAGCAAACCCCCGGTGTCGTGACAGGATGCCCGCTGAATGATTTCAGCAGACATCCTATTCCTATTAACCCCTGCCGCGCCGCAATCTAGTTTTAAAGTTATGACGTACCGGTATGTCATGGGTCCTTAAGGGGTTAAAAAGTGAATTTTGGAAATTTCCTTAAAAATTAGCTTCTAAAAGTCTAAGCCTTTCCAATGTCCTAAAAAAATAAAATGACCATCACAAAATGATTCAACCATAAAGTAGACATACGGTGAACGTTAATTAATAACTACCTTATGAGGCATCACTATCCACCTTAAAAGTAGAGAAATTCAAATTTAGAAAATAGCTAATTGTCAATAAATTTGGGATTTTTTTTTAACTAAAGGTAAAACAAAAAGACTCAAATTTCCCTTTAACAAAGTAAATTGTATCACGAGAGAACAATCCTAAAGCATTTCAAAGTTATTACCACAAAGTGACATGTCAGATTTGCAAAAAAATAGGTTGTCAGGAGGGTCAAAAGTGTCCTAAAGAATGCCTAAGCCCACTGCCACCCAAAAAAACATAATGACAACCCACAAAGAAATGGCAAAAAACAGATGGCTCTCTGTATGTAACACGAAACCTACTTTTCCATGAAATTATTATTTGCCCTCACAGAGCTGTGTTGGCTGAAAAATAAAGTTAATGGTATCAAAATGGCGACATAAAGCACATTTTTGAAAAAAAAATAAAAGTATTTTCATAATTGAAAAGTAGTAAGACGTAACATATAAATTTGGCATTTTTATAATCGATCCATATTGAATCGCCGAATAAAGCCAACATGTTATTTTTACCACACAGTGAATACTAAATACTAAAAACAAAACCCTAAAAACTATGTTTTTCCACAACACTCAAAATTAAGAGTTAAAATACAATAGGACTAGCCCAAAATGGGGGCATTCAAAAAATATAGCTTGTCCCACAAAACAAGTCCTCTATGCTGTTAAAAAAAAGAAAATACAGAAGTTAAAGGGGTATTCCCATCTTCATGATCACTGTTAAATCTGTCAATGATTTAACAGTGATCATTTTTCTAAATATAATTAACTAATTCCCACCCCTTAGAAGAAAATGAAGATATACTTACCTGACTCAATGAAAGAAAAAATTCCAATATACGTATCTTCCAAAATGCTGCAGTCCTTATAAGAGGTGGGTAGGTCTCTAGTCAACAAGTTTAAATATTAAATGGACCGCGCAGAAAGTACTTCTTTTCTCACACCAAAGGGAATACTCCTTGACCGATCTTTGACATCAAGCTCACACTGCTTCCTTTCTTATGTATCGATCTGTACAGATTGAAAGGAACCACACATAGTGAAGTATTGCCAGTTAAAACCTGCAGACACTCTGGAATTGCACTCACCGTGCTCTAGTTGTAACACTAGCGTATCAAGATGTTTAAACACAGGTAACCGGCTTGCTTTCCTTCATCCTATGTGGAAATAACTTCTTCCATAGTGAAGACCGTAACACAGCATATAAAATTCCAATTTTAATCTACTTACAAACTGGTGAATAAAATCACAGCGTATAATAAAAACAATCGCGTCTGCCCAACCCGGGTTTCGCTCCAAATAGCTTCGTCAGGGCGTTACTTCCTCTCACCTTCACCTCGCCCTAAAATATCCACTGACTTCACTTCATTAATTAGTAATCACCTGATATCAAAGTTGCTGCCCGCATCGCTATGCAGTCATTCACACCAATGCCGACCATCTCCCGTGCGGCACCGCGTCCAGAGCAACAGATCCACCCCTACATAACCCAGAACTGCATCCTCGCAACCACATCCACAATTGCAGTGTGGTGCGAGCGCAGCGTCGGCTCTGCTACATCGCAGGATGCACTAAGTCAGCGCTGCTAAGCCAGAATTGCAAACAGCTCAGCACTAGCAAATCTGAACTGCACTCCGGCACTGCTACATCAGGGGTCCCCACAGACACCTATGGGAATATCTAATCAGAACACATAGGGGAAAAAGGTTCAAATTAAACTGGGTTTTAAATCCAGATCCACATTTAACCCCTTGGGTTGTAAACTTCCCATGTTATATATCCATTCTACTTCAGTTTGGTCTATCTTGTTCTCATAACTTCCTCCTCGCCAATGTTTTTTGACATGAGCGACTCCTGTAAATTTTAACCCCTTCGGGTCCATCTTATGTACATGTTTAAAATGTAGGGGTACCCCATGGGTTTCCATTCCTTTTTTATATTATTTATGTGCTCTTGTACACGTACTTTTAGCTTCCTCATGGTGCGGCCGACGCACTAGAGGCCACACGGACACTCCAGCACGTAGATCACACCCGAGGTCTCACAAGTGATCTCCCCTTTAATTTTCAGATCTTTCTTTCTTGGATTGGAATGGACTTTCTCAGCTTGTCGTTCTTTTTCATTTCTTTTGTACGGTTCCTACATGGCAAGCAGAAGCCACACCAGGTAAATCGATTTTTCTTCCTTTTTATCTACCGGAGGAATTGCACTTTTCACTAAAATGGAATGTAAATTTGGTGCTTTTTAAAAATTATACAAGGTTTTTTGGGAGTTCATCCCTATTACGGGGTCATTTTTAATGTACTCCAATTTTTTGGATCGCATTTTTTATGAGTTGTCCTTGGGCACTAAATTGGGTCAAAAAGGCAAACTGAAATTTATTGTCCTTATTGCAAATGTCTAAAGTGTGTTTTTCTTTTTTAACCATAACATTTGTTTCTACCTCTTTACATTGTTTTTCCAATTCGCCTTTATTGTAGCCCTTCTCAATGAACCTGTCTAATATAATATTGCTTTGTGTTCTATACACCTCCACATCTGTACAGTTGCGGAAAAGAGGTAGAAACAAATGTTATGGTTAAAAAAGAAAAACACACTTTAGACATTTGCAATAAGGACAATAAATTTCAGTTTGCCTTTTTAACCCAATTTAGTGCCCAAGGACAACTCATAAAAAATGCGATCCAAAAAAATTGGAGTACATTAAAAAATGACCCCGTAATAGGGGATGAACTCCCAAAAAAACCTTGTATAATTTTTAAAAAAGCACCAAATTTACATTCCATTTTAGTGAAAAGTGCAATTCCTCCGGTAGATAAAAAAGGAAGAAAAAATCGATTTACCTGGTGTGGCTTCTGCTTGCCATGTAGGAACCGTACAAAAGAAATGAAAAAAGAACGACAAGCTGAGAAAGTCCATTCCAATCCAAGAAAGAAAGATCTGAAAATTAAAGGGGAGATCACTTGTGAGACCTCGGGTGTGATCTACGTGCTGGAGTGTCCGTGTGGCCTCCAGTACGTCGGCCGCACCATGAGGAAGCTAAAAGTACGTGTACAAGAGCACATAAATAATATAAAAAAGGAATGGAAACCCATGGGGTACCCCTACATTTTAAACATGTACATAAGATGGACCCGAAGGGGTTAAAATTTACAGGAGTCGCTCATGTCAAAAAACATTGGCGAGGAGGAAGTTATGAGAACAAGATAGACCAAACTGAAGTAGAATGGATATATAACATGGGAAGTTTACAACCCAAGGGGTTAAATGTGGATCTGGATTTAAAACCCAGTTTAATTTGAACCTTTTTCCCCTATGTGTTCTGATTAGATATTCCCATAGGTGTCTGTGGGGACCCCCTGATGTAGCAGTGCCGGAGTGCAGTTCAGATTTGCTAGTGCTGAGCTGTTTGCAATTCTGGCTTAGCAGCGCTGACTTAGTGCATCCTGCGATGTAGCAGAGTCGACGCTGCGCCGCACCACACTGCAATTGTGGATGTGGTTGCGAGGATGCAGTTCTGGGTTATGTAGGGGTGGATCTGTTGCTCTGGACGCGGTGCCGCACGGGAGATGGTCGGCATTGGTGTGAATGACTGCATAGCGATGCGGGCAGCAACTTTGATATCAGGTGATTACTAATTAATGAAGGGAAGTCAGTGGATATTTTAGGGCGAGGTGAAGGTGAGAGGAAGTAACGCCCTGACGAAGCTATTTGGAGCGAAACCCGGGTTGGGCAGACGCGATTGTTTTTATTATACGCTGTGATTTTATTCACCAGTTTGTAAGTAGATTAAAATTGGAATTTTATATGCTGTGTTACGGTCTTCACTATGGAAGAAGTTATTTCCACATAGGATGAAGGAAAGCAAGCCGGTTACCTGTGTTTAAACATCTTGATACGCTAGTGTTACAACTAGAGCACGGTGAGTGCAATTCCAGAGTGTCTGCAGGTTTTAACTGGCAATACTTCACTATGTGTGGTTCCTTTCAATCTGTACAGATCGATACATAAGAAAGGAAGCAGTGTGAGCTTGATGTCAAAGATCGGTCAAGGAGTATTCCCTTTGGTGTGAGAAAAGTAGTACTTTCTGCGCGGTCCATTTAATATTTATACTTACCTGACTGTTTTCTTCCGTCTCCCCTGGTTACGGCCACCGCTCTTCTCCGGAATCGCCGTGGCCGCGTTTGTGCAGACGACTTCTCTTCTCCGGGCCGCGCACAGTCCCGAAAGCGCACGCCGACGCCACGCATGCACTATGGTGACTTCTTCCTGGCCAGTATAGTATACTTGCCAGGAAGAAGTCAACAGGGTGCATGTGAGGAAGCGTGCGCGTTCAGTACAGCGAGCAGCCCGGCCGGGAGAAGACGTCAATCAAGATGGAGCCCGACCCCTGCTAAAACCAGGAAGTGGACGGCTCGTTGGGAGCAGGTAAGTATGAAAGAGAGTGATGGGAATACCCCATTAAGGCTTTTGTAATTCAAAAGTTTTAAAAAAATTCCTTCAGCCTTAGAGGAGCTATACCATTATTAAAGAGTAAAAAATCAATATCCGAGCACAGTGCTGACATATCAGTGCCGTACAGATTTCACTGAGGGCCGCAGGAAATGCTACACAGGTTGGAGCACAGATCACTGCTCCTGCATGTGCTCCTCTCAAGCTTAGCTAAATTCTGGAACTTCAGCGCTGTACTAGGATAATGATATTAGGACATTGGGTGCCTATTTGAATAAGAAAACAGCATTATTGATTAATAAAGTACATCACAAAAATAATTTTTAGGCTACTTAGAACATTTTAAACTAAGACTTGAGAAAGGTTTACTTAATCTTTAACGTCAAAAAATGAAAATCAAACACTGTCTTAGAATGATCTTGCCCTGTACAACAAAGATAGAATCAGCCCTGTACCTCCCTGTAAGGGTACAGATACACAGCAACACAAAAGGGTATGGCTATTATCACAAGATAATGTTTTTCAATGGTGTTACAATGCGACATGCTGCAACACAACAGTGGCAAAAAAAATTCTAACTGGATTTGTTTGCAACTATCAGTCACAGCATGTCACGGTCACGGATGTTCCCGCGACAGGTGGAATGAGCTCGGTGAGACTGGCAATATGTGGTTTGATCTGACATGTTTTCCGTTTGGATCAAAATGACATCCGTGTTGTTTCTGGTGCTGGCCACAACTTCTTTCCCCAGGTGTGGCTATTAGGGTCATTTAACCTTCTCTATTTATAGTTGTTTTTGCCACAATGCTGTGCGGTTTATAACATCAGTTTGGACCTTTTGGATAGATTATGGTTGGATCTCTGAGTTCCTGGTGCTTCCATTGCACCTTTGAAGTCAAGGCTTTCCTTTCCCTTTTGCATTTTGGAGTTGCATTTCCCTATTGTTTGTATTAGGCCTGAAGGAGACTCCTGTTTGTACTTCCTTTCAGATGAACAGGTAGTCTCGTCCCTGCCATTAGTACCAGGGTCCTATAGGGCTTGATAGAATTCTAAGTATTCCTGCATATGAACTCACCTACCTTTGGGGTTTGTTCATACTGGTAGTCAGTCAGGATTTTGGTCAGGATTTTCACTAGGTGGTATCCATTTTCATTCCCTAGTTCTCAGGCCTGATTCCCTGTCCCCCCCCCTTCCCTCCTATGCTCGGTGTGGTGTTTCCCTCCCACACCGAAGCGTGACAGTCACATTGCAACACCATTGAAATACATTATATGAAATGTCACATGACATGTTGCCATGTAGCTGTAACCTAATTGTCGCAGCTTGTAAACAGAACATAGGGTGGGTGGCAGTTGAAGGATGGAACCGAGCATGTGTGTCCACCTTAGCAGTGAAGTGGTCAGAAAAATAAGGGAAAGCACAAACAGCAGGTGTCGCTATTTAGATACACTTGATTGAATAACTCACTGGGTAAATTAAACTTTTAAATATATACAATTACAAAAATATTCAGGATTCACTTGAATAGGAAAGGATTTGTCCCACTGAAGTGAATGGATCAGCGAGTTGTAATCGCACCAGCTGATTGCTGCAATGTTGATAACGAGCAGGTAAACAGCGAGAACGAGCGCTGTGTGCTCTTCAAACAGCTTAACTGCGGAGGTACTGGCAGTAGGACCCCCGTCAATCTGATATTGATGACCTATTCTGAGGATAAGTCATCAGTATATAAAAAAAAAAAAAAAAAAAAAAAAAAGCAGACAACCCCTTTAAGGATTGAATTTGCCCATTCATACGACACCTTCTTACCCTTTCAGAAGATGTTTTTACACTAATGACAGGCTCTCCCTTTGATTTATCCATGATGACAGTCCTTTCAGCATCTCTGCTTCCTAAGAAAAAAAGTAAATAAGAAAGTGAAAAATGCGTGTTTAGAGAGAGAATAGTATATCAAATGAATAATAAGAGAATATTGGTGGACAGTAAAATTAAAAATTACTCAAGACTAAGGATGAGCGGATCGACTTGGGATGAAACATCTGAAGTTGATTTGCATAAAACTTTGTTCTAATACTGTACAGAGCAGGAGCTCCGTACAGTATTAGAATGTATAGGCTCCGATGAGCCGAAGTTACTGCTTCGCGAAGTCTCGCGAGACTTCGCACAATAACTTCATAATTTGTACTGTAAAAACACATTTCCTGAACTCTGGTTCGGTTCCAAGTGGTACCTCATCAGAGCCAATACATTCTAATACTGTATGGAGCTCCTGCTCCATACAGTGTTGGAGCGAAATTTTATGCAAATCGATTTTGGATGTTTCATCCCAAGTCTATTCGCTCATCCCTACTCAAGACCTTTTTTTTCCTTTATTTTTGCATATAATGCTATCTCCACACCAATATTCAGGCTGTATAAGACGTTTCACTCAAGCCCAGTTGCATCCATACATTTTAAACAGTTTTATTATGGAAACCAGGTCATGTGATCTCAAAAATGGCCACTAGCACAGACCTTGCTCTCCTGTTTAGACACCAGTGGTCAGTCTCCAGCAGCCTCTTTGTGTGAGCTACAGGTCGAAAAGGATGATACCATCACCTATCATATCCCTCCTGGCAGCTCATAGGCTCCTCCTAACTCCTGGACGCCTAACCACATCCACAACAGGCCATTTAACCCCTTCCTGACTAATCCTAATTTTGTGAATGTGATATGACAGACTTTATTTGGCAATTCCATTCCAGATTTTATTAGTGTTGTTAACCTTTTAGGTATTCCACAGGAATTAAGGTAAATTTGAATCCATTTTCCTGTAAAACATCGAGGGTTAACAGAAAAACACATCTCAATATCTATTACCCTGATTCTGCAGTTTACATAAACACCATATATGTGGTCATAAACTGCTGTATGGCCACACATACAGCAATTGATCATACATACACCTGACAAGAAGCGCGTTTAGGGGTGGATACATGTTCTTAAAGGGGTTATCTGACCCTCTGACCCCTTAAATGCCCCCCATATGCCCAGGCCCCTCACACACAATATACTTACATCACTCCCCGGCACCGTTTCCCACCTGGTCCCGGCACTACCACCGCTGCCTCTCCTCGTGCGTGGATGAAAACATCCGGTGTCGGGGAGAGGAGAGGGGAGGGGCGGGGCGGGAAGGGGAGAGCAGCCAATGGCAGACGAGCCTCTCTAGCATCGCGGGTGAGGCTAGGGAGGCTCATCCCAATCGCCACCTGCCATACAAACCCACCCACCAGATGTTTGCATCCGCGCACGAGGAGAAGCAGCGGCAGCTGTGCGGGGACCAGGAGTGATGCAAGTGCTGGGGAGCAAGGTAAATATATTGTGCATGAGGGGCCCAGGCATATGGGGTGGCATTTCAGGGGTCTGATAACCCCTTTAAGGAAGTGGTATGTACACATACAATTGGGTCATGATTGATTAAGACAACACATTGAAACGCCTTGACCATTCTGTGATTCCTATCTACGATATGCACACTACTTCCACTGAAACAGTGGAGCGGAAACCGCTACTACAACAATACTATTTAGCGATAGGAAGCTAAATGTGTGACGTTTTCCTCACTTAATTACTTCAGGATACAGCCATTTTTCACCTTAAGGACCAGGTCAAATTTAGGAAATTTGACATGCGTCTCTTTATATGGTAATAATTTTGGAACACTTACCATTCTGAGATTGTTTCCTCGTGACACATTGTACTTCATGACCATGGTAAATGTGAGTCAATATATTTAAAGGGATTCTGTCACCTGGATTTTAGAGACCAAGCTTTTAACATCAGATCAGTCTGCTCGTTTTGTATTAAAATATACTAGTATTACTACCCTAAGTGTTGTCATTTGTCTAGAAAATCGCTTTTATTAATATGGTAAATACCTGAGTAAGGAGCCCAAGGTGCTGTCTCTCCTGCCGTTGGAGCCCAGGCGCACCCCTTTTCCAGGAGCCCAGCACCGCCCCACTGCTAATTTATACACTCCTCATTGCCGGCTGGTGCATGTGCAGTGCGTCCCATGAGGCCGATTCCAGGTGCTAACATGTGTATCCACGACTCATGCGCAAGATTAGGCTCAGCAAACGCATTAAGTCTGGCGATGAGGAGTAAATAAATTAGCAGAGGGGCGGTGCTGGGCTCCAGGAGAAGGGGCGCATATGGGCTCCAATGGCCGGAGAGACAGCCCCTTGGACTCCTTACTCAGGTAATTACCATATTAATAAAATCGATTTTCTAGACAAATGACAGCACTTAGTAGTAATACTACTATATTTTAATACAAAACGAGCAGACTGATCTGATGTGATGATGTTAAAAGCTCTGTCACTAAAATCAAGATGACAGAATCCCTTTAACTTTCATTTATAAAAAATAAAATTCAAAATTTACCAAGAGTTTGGAAAAATTAGCAATTTTCAAAATTTCAATTTCCCATATGTCTACTTTATGTGGGCATTTTATAAATTTTCATTTTTCTTGGATGTTTGGTGGAGAGTGCAGAAGGGAAGGAGCAAAATATGGATTTTCGAGGGCAGATTTCGCAAGGATAATTTTACGTTAACATGTCATATTTGAAGAACCCCTAATGCACCCCTACAGTAGAAACTCCCAAAAAGTGACCCCATTGTGGAAAGTACAGGATATGGTGACAGTTTTATTGGTACTACTTTGGGATACATATGATTTCTGATAGCTTGATATTACACAACTCCTGTGCCTGCCCAATCAACGTGACATACTAGTACGTCAAAGGTCAGTAAGTTTGACAAATGTGAAGATAGGTAATTGTTAAACCCTCAAGATCAGATTCATGAAGAACCTGTTAGAGAAGTATCAATTTAAACGATTTGGCAGCCTGTTCGCTGTCAACCTGGGGACTAAACAGAGGTTTTCACTTTGGTTAATCCTATGGTGTTCCATCTCAGTCTACCATGACTATTTTTGCTGCCTTTAAAAAGCCTATGGACAGACACATTGAACCTTTTACCAAATCTACTTGTGAAGCAGCAGCTTTTATATCCAGTTGGGTTTCATAAGAAGTTCTTGCTTGGGCTTAAACAGCTCAAATATAGGATCTGGACATTGACTCATAGAAGACATTGAGGATCTTGGTAACTAGACTGGCCACCCTTACACATATCAGTCAGATGCTGTTCTCAAAAGCCTAAAGCATGCTCCCATGGCACATTTTCTCCATATATGAACAGGCTTTTCATTGAAGAGTGTCGCATGCAACTGCTGCCTCTTTTCAGAGTTTTGCTTTCAGTTCATCTGGAACCTGGCAACTGTACTCAAAAATTCCTATTTGTTCACAGTGTCTATGAAGACCTATGTCATCTGCTTAGAATACAAAAACTGTAGTATGAACTTTCAGTCTATTCCCTACATCTTAGTAACCTACTATGTAATAGTTAAACAGGTTTTCTAGGACCTTATTATTACTTCACGAAATGGCGATCAGAAAGAGAAAAAGGCGCTTATAGGGTAACGTCACAGACAGTAGGTCAAAATCATAGGCTAAAGCTTGCTCACCTATTTTGGTTGTACCAAAGATTGGGCACAACGACAATGAAGGCGTGAAGAGAAGAAAAGAAGGGAGGGATGGTCGGTGCAGACACAGCTTGTCCAAGGGCCTTTGGCGGTGGCCAATCCGCCGGTCAGCTCAACAGAGGGAGAAGAGGACGTCAGATCTATCCAATCGGACACAGGACAGCCAGGAGCGCACTCAGACAGTCAGTAGATGAATTAATGGTTATCTTTCATATTGGGCGTACTAAAACATTATATATATATATATATATATATATATATATATATATATATATATATATATATATATATATATATATATATATAGCCAAAAATGAAAATTAATTTCATGTCTGGCGAGCAAATACATAGAAGTGTACAACGCAACTTTATATATAGCCATGTATTTAAAGGAAGGTGTATCTACAGTATAAGCACACATTTGATGGTGGATTTATATATAGTCGTGTCTAAAAATGATGTATCTATAAGCATGTATCTATAAGCACACATTTGTTAGTAGTGGCCGCCTGGGACTTCAGTATAGAATTATAATGGGAGTATAACAGATACAACCATTTGTGTAAAAGAATGGTCTAAAGTCATCAGCGGTATGTTTCTGGAAGTTGGAAAGGATGTGTTGGTAAGGTGGTAATGGGGGGTAATGATTGGTACCTTGAAATAACGTTGTGGTCCTTCACTAGAGCCTGGAGACTAGATGGCAAATGTGGGTAGCCGTCGTTAAGTTCTGTAAGGCAATATATTTGTGCATCTGTGTTCAGGATTTTAAATTATATTCATTCCATTATGGGGGAGGGTAATACCCCTGAATGGTGCAGCAAGTTTCAAACTGGATATTATCCATACCTTGAGCTGGGTCAGTGTGAGCGCCGACTTGGCCGCCGAATGCTGCAGGGCACGTGGAAGGATGCCAACTCCTGTTAGGAGGCGCATGCAGTGCAGAAGCTAAAGTGAAGGAGGCTGGAGAGCGGGGCGCACGGGGATTCACTGTGCTTGAATGGGGGCGTGGCTGGGGAGCCGCTGTGGCAGTAGCAGCTGAGAGTGCTCCTGCTGGGGAGGAGAGGCACATGGCATTGTGTTTCTAGGTGATAAAGTAATGCTGTAACATTGAATGAACGGGAAATGATGTGATGTGATGTTGACAAACGTCCGTATGGGCCAAGGGTGATGATGATGATGTAAATACTGGATGAGGCTGAAGGGGACAGCAAACTTAAAGGATTTGATTGTGGGATGCTGGCAGACAGGGCGGAGGAATGGAAGAAAAATGAATGAATAGATAAGCTAAACTGAAGGACATATATGTATAAAACTATAGACAAATTATACTATATATTATCATACATACATGTCCGCACTAATGTGGGGAATTGGGGTGGATATGTAAACCAATGATGAATGCAAATATATATAATACATACACACACACACGCCTATTTAGGCTAGAAATCTGCTGAGGGAAGAGGCTACGGAGATGAGTGGTTGTTGGATGAGGGGACTGGCTAGGGACATGAGGATGGTGTTGGGTGCAAGGAGGTTGGTAATGGTGGGCCGTCATTGTAGTTTGGGTCTGAAGGGAAAAAGATTGGACAATCTGAGGGGTTGTGGGACATGATATTGGTGTTAGGAGCAATGGGGTGCAAGGGTGATTGTAGAGGGTGGACCATTGCTATGCTTAACACTAACCCTAGGACCACCTCGCACCCACTCCAACCTCCCTCCCCATGACCAACATCACAGCAGGGTCCCACAAGTACACGTTGCCCCAGGCAGACATCCAAGTCTGGTTCACTCCACCCTCCATTCCACCAACCCGTCAGTTCACCCCCCTTCTCTCCCTCGGCTCTTCCCCAGGGGTGTCCCCTTAATCTAGCACCCACCTCGTTTCCATCCTCAACTACTGCACAGAATCACCCAACAAGAGAACCATCTATTTTGGAAGACTCTCTCATCACAGTGCATAATGCTAGCTTGTTAGAAGATCATCAGACATATACGCTTCAAGCTACAAATCAATCAGTGTCTTTTTTTATCGCTCCCGTATCCTTCACCCAACTAGCAACGTATGCCATAAAACAACCGTCCGGAGGGACGACAATAATATCTGATTTTTTCAAACCCATACAAAAACAACCCCAGAAAGGGTTAAAAATAAAAAACACCAAAGGGGACATAGAGGAGGAATCCAAAGACGCGCCAAAAAGAAACTCAAAAGCAACAACTCAGAACACACACAATCTGAAGAGAAACAAAACAACCACACAGTAAAAATAGTCAATCTCTCTGGTTTCCATCTAACAACAGCCCAAACGTCTGTCCTCATGAGAGGATCATCCTTTTGTCCAGGTAGCATATTTAACGAATTTCAGCTATTCATCGATTTAAACAGGTTCATCAGAAACCTAACACTACAAAGGCATTACGCCATCAAACCAAGACAAACTATGGGGAACCAAACAACTATTAACCAACCGTCAACCCAACTACCCACACAAATCTCAAACCGAAATCTACGTTCAATCCTACCCACCACAGAGGGAAGCATGTGAACACCTTTTTTTTCGTTAGTCTCCAAGGATATGAGAGACATAAATAAGAACATCAAGATTAAGAATAATCTCACCAGAGAAGAAAGAAACGCACTAATGGAACTAAGCGACAATAAGAATTTGATCATCAAGAGTGCAGATAAGAAAGCAGGAATAGTCCTTCAAAACCGAACAGATTACATTAATGAGGCGAATAGGATCCTGAATGATCCTCTCTACTATGAACCACTTCACACCAACCCAGTTACGGAAGGCGAAAGAAACCTGAACATATTACTAAAAGAAGCAGAGGATAACGGAATATTAACCAAGAAAGAAAAAGAATACATAACAGTAGAACCCCAACATAGCATTTTTTTACCATCTTCCCAAGGTCCACAAGGATATTCAGAACCCCCTGGGAGACCAATTATATCACGGATAAATTCTTTAACATGCAATCTTTCAGATTATGTGGACGTTTTCTTGCAAAAATATGTAACAAAGCTCTCCTCATACCTAAGGGATTCAACACAGCTAATTACATTATTAAAATGACACACTATATATGGCTCACATTGGACGTAACAGCTCTTTATTCAAACATCCCACATGAAGTAGGGATCAAGACCACCAGCCAATATCTGACCACGGACAGTCACCT